>CM076675.1:75715691-76153191 GCA_038501925.1 Xenopus petersii | reverse complement strand
TTGTTATGTTTATGTAGTGATTTGTGATAATTATTTTGTTATCTGGGATTTGTATATTTGTCGTGCTTTAATGATGGGGTGGATACGTCATCTCTAATTGGCCAAAAAATCTTTTTTTCCCGCCAATCTGGGTATTTAAAGCATTTGTGTGTATGTATTTGTTACTTTGAAAAAGGCCTCGGAGGAGGCCGAAACGTTAGGCTTTCGCAATAAATTTTCTATAATTTTCATAAGTCCTGTGAGTGCGGATCTTATTCGTGTATGCAGAGATTGTAATTGTTGATACTGCACCCAGGCGTTTGAAACTATTTTATCGAGAGTGCTGGCTTCATGGAGGACTGTATTGGATTAATTTAAGCCGGGCACCCGTGAGTTTTGAAGTATGAAAACGAATGAATTTACCAATATGCTAATACTTGGATTTGCATGGTTAACATAATTTGGACTGACGTTCCGAGATTTCTCCCAGAGGTCTCTAATGGTCTGGAAAGGGGACTCGCCACCTGACACAAGGAACTATCTGTGGGTTGTACCATGGTCCCACTACACCTACTGTCCGGGATTGGAGAGGTGATCCGGACAGTGAGCCGTAAGCATGACCCTATTACACTCACCCCTACTATCCGTGATTGGAGAGGTGATCCGGTCAGTGAGCCGTAAACATGTTCCTATTATACTTATTACCCACATTTGGATAAAGGTTCTGAGCTGAGAGCCGTCAGCATGATTCAATTACATCTACTACCGTCAGTTGGAGAGGTGTTGAAGTACGAGCTGGGAGCATGATGTAATTACCTCTATTATCTACAGTTGAAGGGGATTTGGACTGTGAGCCGGTTAATGAAGATTGACTGAGACACCGGGATTATGATCTCTGGACACTAGGGGCATATTATATGGATTTGTATTTTTATTTTAAATTTTTTATTCATTTGTATTTTATGTTTACAGGTACATATGTTTATTAAGGATCAACTTTAATAGATTGAGGTGTATTATAGTATATGATTTGGGGTACTCACTTTAAAAAAAAATTTTTTATTTTTACATTGGCATATTTATATTTTAACCTTTGTAGGGTTACACACGGAGCTATACACTGAAGTAATTTGACGCACAAGCACAGTGAATACACGCCTGAATATCAGGTTATATTGATATAGATCATCGGGTTAGAGTGAATACATGCCCTCTTGTTTGTCGAGGACCCCCCAGTGAACATTAATTGGTATATCAATAAAGGGTTCATTAATAAAGGGTATATCGATGGGAAGCACACTTACCAGGTCCTAGCAATAAATGAGTGATGGGGAGAGAAACATTGGGATATTATGATACTAAACGGTAGAGAATATGGCTGTCACCTGAACACTTTATATGGAATCACTGTAATGTTATCTAGGTTCAGATATTAGAATGGTTATACGAATATATATCTATATATGTGTGTAGAGTGAGCCCCTGAGCAGACCTTCCACCCTTATTCAAACGTTGATATTTTTGTAACAAGGTATAACTATCGTAACAACTTTAACAACAAATGGGGTAGTGATATAATGTTACTTAATACTTGGTTTTAAAACGTTTTTAACATTGTATTAGGAAGTGGTTTTTTGTTATGTTTATGTAGTGATTTGTGATAATTATTTTGTTATCTGGGATTTGTATATTTGTCGTGCTTTAATGATGGGGTGGATACGTCATCTCTAATTGGCCAAAAAATCTTTTTTTCCCGCCAATCTGGGTATTTAAAGCATTTGTGTGTATGTATTTGTTACTTTGAAAAAGGCCTCGGAGGAGGCCGAAACGTTAGGCTTTCGCAATAAATTTTCTATAATTTTCATAAGTCCTGTGAGTGCGGATCTTATTCGTGTATGCAGAGCGTGTATATATATATATATATATATATATATATATATATATATACATATATATATATACATATACATATATATATATACATATATATATATATATATATATATATATATACATATATATATATACATATATATATATATATATATATATATATACATATATATATATATATATATATATATATACATATATATATATATATATATACATATATATATATATACATATATATATATATATATATACATATATATACATATATATATATATATATATACATATATATATATATATATATACATATATACATACATATATATATATATATATATATACATATATACATATATATATATATATATATATATATACATATATATATATATATATATATATATATATATACATATATATACATATATATATATATATATAGAAACTATTGGAGGCCAGCACAACACGTAAGTAGGTAAATGTTGCCTGGGTGCGATAAGCCCAAAAAGTAGAACAACAGCGTCGAGGAAGGTACGCACTCACAGGTCTTATGAAGAAAAAATGGTGTTTATTATTCAAAGCAAAGACTGACGTTTCGGCTAGCACTCTAGCCTTTCTCAAAGTGCTACAACAAACAATTACAGGCCCTAATAAACCCTAAAGTGGTGGGAGGGGAGGTAGTGACATCATCAGTGGGGGATGTGTGGGGGATGTGCACACAATAGAGTGGAAAAAAACAAGGTAAAATAAACAATCAAAATACAGATAATATGTACAGGTTCACAATCCATATATATATACACAAGAGTCAATCCTGGAGATGAAAGGTTGTTTCAATTAATATCAACAGTTTAGCCATTTAGTCCATAAATCACAAAATGTATCAAAACACGGTTAATCCTATCGAGTGGTATTATTAAAGGGAAATGCAGCAATTAATATCAACAGTGTTGCCATTTAGTCCATAAATCACAAAATATATCAAGATGCGGTTAAACTTCTCGGACAATGTTGCCAAATGAAAATACAGCAGGTCCCAACATGCTGGAAGTCCTTGGAAGTTCGTTAAAAGAAATAGTAGGCGCTATACAGTACCTATAGTAAGCGGTTCCTGGCTGAATGAAAACTGAGACGGGAGGTGGGAAGTAACATCACCGTTCTGTAGGGGTTCCATTGGAGTACGTCCATGATCAGTCTGGTCCTCACGTCAAACTGAATTCTGAGTCGCTAGAGAGTGCGGCCTTGTGTTTGGTGCTGATTGAACAGCTCTGATTGAGTATGATAGTGGTGCACCTTCGCATAACTTCCTGTAGGTGGCATGAGTTCCCCAGGTCCCGTTGCTATGGACTGAGACCTTAGTGACCTGTTGTTGCTACTGCTGCTTATTAGGAGATAAAGAAAGATTTTGGCATCAGTTTGACATCCTGGGTATCTGAGGGTTCTGAAGTAAGAGCAATGATATACAGAGTGACAGAAAAGATAGAGTCAGATGTAGAAGAGAGGGAACAAAGGGGCACAAGAGAGGGGCAAAATCCCAGTCACTCAGTAGAACCATCTGCTTGGTGATAAAAATATACAGTTCATAGCGGACTGCTTGAATAATGGCGGATTTACAGTTGTGTAACCGCCCTAACGCCAGAGATAGGGAAAAGAGAAAGGCCCAGTACTATACGCACTATTGCTCCAGGCTGCAATAAGTAGCTACTTTTTGGTGCCGCAAAATCTGCGTTGGCCCAAGCAGTCGGAGGTACACACTGGAGTTGTAGGTGAGGTCTGCCACCTGGTTACCCAGGGGAGATGCGACACTCAGCCCATCCTATGTTGTGTGTTAAGATGAGGACCCTTAGAAATCAGATTCAGGTGGTTGCTGAATTACTTGGGAAAAAGACTGGTTATACATTGGTGATCATAGCCGGCCAATTTAGGCCTCCAGTGACTCAGGGAGGTACAGCAGGGGAAAGAAGAGAGTAAGAAAATCGAGAACACTCAGCCTCAGGGTCAGCCTGGAATTGTGATCCTGGTATCCTTGATACTCCTGGTTATCGAAGAAGTAACTAAGAACTTATCTGTCACCCGCACGGAGATTGCATCCTTTGAAACAGCACATCTACCTGCCCTAAGAACCGACCGTGATAACAAGTGGATAGAGAAGCTGGAACAACAGTTAATTCATTACACAGCTGAACTACACAAATTTAAGAAAAACAAAGTACAGATTGTCCACTCTGATTATCAAAACAGACGAGTTTATAGCTGGCTATCTGGAGGGGAACAAACAAGACCAAGGTTCAACAGAACACACAGGCAACGCACTGGTTTTGGTGGCTTTGACTCATCGGCCTACACTTCTTCTCCTTCGGACTCTGAGACATTTTCCAGAGGAAGAACAAAACCAAGATATGGACCCCCCCCTGTAAGCAACAGCACGAACACCAGTTTCAACACATCCGATAATTCAGGTGCACATTTTTTAGGCACAACTACCAGATCCAAAACCAGGGACGTCCACATAAAAGGAGGGGCGGCACTCGACACAAGACCACCAAATCTACACTACCAAAGGAGGAAGTAGTTTTTAATTTGAGCGACCATCCACTAAACCACACTGAACTACAAGTCTTATCTAAAGGACTGTCATTTGTCCCTACAGCCAACATAAAACAGCTGGACCTCATGATAGACATTCACAGGTTCCAGAGGAGTATGAAATTGAAGGACCACTTCAGAGTACAGTCCACCAAAGACTATACACACTTTCGAGCTAAGAGCAATTTTGAACCACAAAACACCCCGAAATCTATAGCAGCATTTACCCGTTTACTTATGGATGAAGCACTTAAACCAAGGATCTCCAAAACCTGGCCGAATATCACACGAACAGAGAAAGAAGCAATTTCCTCCATGGCAGCTAATCCCAATATTGTCATCCGACCGGCCGACAAAGGTGGAGGAGTCGTGATATTGAATTATGCTGACTACAGGGCCGAAATTCTCAGACAGCTAAGCGACACAACAGTATATAAAAAACTCACTTCGGACCCCACACCAAACTTCAAAAAGAGAGTTGATGCCACACTCCAAACAGCCCTAGCCCAAGGTTTCATCTCCGAGTCTACCCATGCTTTTCTAGTCACAAAACACCCGGTGGTTCCCATACTATATACCTTACCCAAGATACATAAAACTCTCTCTAATCCTCCAGGCCGCCCTATTGTGAGTGCACGCGGTTCCATACTACAATCTCTAGCAATTTATGTTGACTACTTCCTCCAACCCCTTGTGCAGAAGACACCAACATACCTTAAGGACACAAGTGACCTCCTGGTGAAATTGGATGAATGCCAACCAGTACCTGAACAAATTCTCCTGGTTACCATGGATGTCACTTCCCTCTACACCGTAATTCCTACTGATGAGGGCATTGAGAAAGTACGCCAAACCTTACTCCTGGATCCAGATTCCAAGCGCCCAAATTCTGAATTTCTCATGGACCTCCTGGGTTTATGCCTCAAACTTAACTACTTTAAATTTGAACAGTGCTACTATCTACAACAAAGTGGCACCAGCATGGGCTCTAATGTTGCACCAGCCTTTGCCAACCTGTATATGGCATATTATGAACAACAACATATCCTTCCCCAGTTTGGTCCCTACATCTACAGAATTTGGCGTTTTATTGACGATCTCCTCATTTTATGGAGCGGAACGGTAGCTCAATTCAACAAGATGATTAGTGACCTCAATGCACTGCCATCTCCCATCAAATTTACAGCACATATTGACCCAGATCAAATTCCATTCTTAGATATTCTACTGTTGAAACGAGGTAAACATCTTTCTACTACCATTTTCCGCAAGGACACCGATAGAAATACCCTATTACATCATTCATCTTGCCATCCACCACACCTCCTAAGAAGCATCCCGTATTCACAAATGTTGCGGACGGTCAGAAACAACACAGATTCCACACAACTTCATCTTCAACTAGATGAACTCGTGGACCGCTTCCTCCATCGTGGATACCCACTACATGAACTCATGGACAGTTACCACAAAGCTACTCAATTCACACAAACTGAGTTGCTATACCCTATTCATGATTCTAATCCTGCATCTTTGGGAGAAAACAAGGAGGACCGTCTCACTTTTCTCACTACTTTCTCCCCCAACATAAAGTCCTTTACACAAGCAATACATGACCACTGGACTCTTGTACAAAAAGATAAGTCTTTACCATCATCTTTTAAATCACCACCACGCATCGCCTATAGGAGGGGCAAGAATTTGAGGGACCAACTAGTAAAGACGGACCCTACACACTGCTACCAATCACCCACACCATCAACATGGCTCTCCAACTCCAAGCCCGGATGCTACCGCTGCACAGATTGCACTACCTGCAGGCAACTCTTGACAGGTTCTACATTCTCCCATCCGCATTCTGGTAAACAGATCCAAATTGAACATCGACTTACATGTACCTCCAAATTTATTATCTATATACTAAAGTGCCCCTGTGGGTTGATGTATGTGGGCAAGACAATCACTAACTTTAGGGACAGAATGGCGAACCACAGATCCTCCATTCGAGCGGCATTGAATAAAGGGAGCGGTGACACACCAGTAGCGCAACACTTTGTCGAATGTAAACATACATTAGCATCACTCAGATGCATGATCATTGACCACGTCCCCATCCCTTCCCGCGGAGGTGACCAAGAGAGACTCCTACTACAGAAGGAACTGAAGTGGATCCACCGTTTGGACACCCTGAGCCCCAGAGGATTGAATGAACTTATCTCCTATAACCCTTTCTTTTGATTGACCTGTCGTAGTTATTTGTTGCTGCATTTTGATCACAATTCCAGGCTGACCCTGAGGCTGAGTGTTCTCGATTTTCTTACTCTCTTCTTTCCCCTGCTGTACCTCCCTGAGTCACTGGAGGCCTAAATTGGCCGGCTATGATCACCAATGTATAACCAGTCTTTTTCCCAAGTAATTCAGCAACCACCTGAATCTGATTTCTAAGGGTCCTCATCTTAACACACAACATAGGATGGGCTGAGTGTCGCATCTCCCCTGGGTAACCAGGTGGCAGACCTCACCTACAACTCCAGTGTGTACCTCCGACTGCTTGGGCCAACGCAGATTTTGCGGCACCAAAAAGTAGCTACTTATTGCAGCCTGGAGCAATAGTGCGTATAGTACTGGGCCTTTCTCTTTTCCCTATCTCTGGCGTTAGGGCGGTTACACAACTGTAAATCCGCCATTATTCAAGCAGTCCGCTATGAACTGTATATTTTTATCACCAAGCAGACGGTTCTACTGAGTGACTGGGATTTTGCCCCTCTCTTGTGCCCCTTTGTTCCCTCTCTTCTACATCTGACTCTATCTTTTCTGTCACTCTGTATATCATTGCTCTTACTTCAGAACCCTCAGATACCCAGGATGTCAAACTGATGCCAAAATCTTTCTTTATCTCCTAATAAGCAGCAGTAGCAACAACAGGTCACTAAGGTCTCAGTCCATAGCAACGGGACCTGGGGAACTCATGCCACCTACAGGAAGTTATGCGAAGGTGCACCACTATCATACTCAATCAGAGCTGTTCAATCAGCACCAAACACAAGGCCGCACTCTCTAGCGACTCAGAATTCGGTTTGACGTGAGGACCAGACTGATCATGGACGTACTCCAATGGAACCCCTACAGAACGGTGATGTTACTTCCCACCTCCCGTCTCAGTTTTCATTCAGCCAGGAACCGCTTACTATAGGTACTGTATAGCGCCTACTATTTCTTTTAACGAACTTCCAAGGACTTCCAGCATGTTGGGACCTGCTGTATTTTCATTTGGCAACATTGTCCGAGAAGTTTAACCGCATCTTGATATATTTTGTGATTTATGGACTAAATGGCAACACTGTTGATATTAATTGCTGCATTTCCCTTTAATAATACCACTCGATAGGATTAACCGTGTTTTGATACATTTTGTGATTTATGGACTAAATGGCTAAACTGTTGATATTAATTGAAACAACCTTTCATCTCCAGGATTGACTCTTGTGTATATATATATGGATTGTGAACCTGTACATATTATCTGTATTTTGATTGTTTATTTTACCTTGTTTTTTCCACTCTATTGTGTGCACATCCCCCACACATCCCCCACTGATGGTATATATATATATATATATATATATATATATACACACACACCTAAGCACAATCTTTATGTTGTGTTGGGGATTGGATATAATATTGTAAAAATTACAGATGAATTTCAAGTTAATACAGTTAGAACACAGAGTGCTATAGGTAAAAAGGGATGTGTTAGATATACTTACTAAGCATATTATTAGACACATAACCGTTGTATGCAGGCTTCTTTGTAAAATTTAAACTCATCCCTGTTTTTTAATATTCATGGAAGTGGTGTGCTACAGTATTTCTTGGATAATTAACTGCAACAGAGAACCACATTATGAGTTGGGTAAGATCACAAAATAAATTTTAGGGAGTTTGCGCTTTTTGTCAAGACTTCTACTAATGTAAAAATTTGTGGAGGTGTTAAATTGATTTTCTCATCATTGCAGGAGAAAAGGTACGGAAAAAAGACAAAAAGGAAGAACAAGGAAAGAAGGAAAAAAACAAAAACAAAAAAAAGAACAATGAGGAGGGTGGAAACAAGAAAAGGAAAGGCCAACAGAAAGTGACTGCAATGCCCAGTACTCCTTCTCTTCCAGTGCAGTAGCAGCCACTCAAGGTGGCAACCAAGGCAAAAGATTATTGCTGCTATGTATGTAAAAAGCTTTCTTGAACTGGAGCACCGCTATAACTTAAGCACCTACACAATCAGCGAATACAAAACTCCCATGAGTTTGACTGCACATGGTTTAAGTCGTTTTGCTGCAGGATTTCCAGTGAGGAGGCACTTTATGAACAATGCACAGACATCTTAATATTTCATTTGTATATGGACACCTTCTAAAGTGATGCAATGAATAATCCAACTGAGGTGGAACAGCTGGAGAATAGAGTCTGAATCAAAATTAGTTGATGAACCGTGGGTTTCTGTATCGCCTAGAAATAGTCCCAGTGTCCCTATACTCCTTTTAAATCTGTGTTATAAAATGTATGACTTAATCTATGAAGAATATATGTTAAACCATTGTGAAATAATGTCAAAAAGTTACCAAGATTAAATGTCATCCAAAGTTTATTTCAATTTAAAAAATAATAATAATATTCTAACAGAGGGTATGTATAAACGAATGCAGGACAGTGAAATTTAACTAAAAATGTTTTATTTTTGAATGGATTTTTAAGTGTTTATTGTTATGAAAAGAAGGAAATTAAATATTACTAAACGATAAAGGGGTTGTGTGACAATAGACCTCAACAAGAACATTTTACAAATGCACTCAATATATGTTTGTATACTATGCAGTAATTGATCAGTAATACATGAATATTTTTGATAAAAATGATAGTTCATAGAAAACAGTTGGGATGTTATGAAATACAGTATATGTTAGTTTACACATCAGTGTGTGTATGAATGTTTTTGGAGGTGCAGTTACTCCTTTAATTAATTAATTAATTAATTGTATGATGTTGTAGATGTTTGAGGTATTGAGAAGCTGAAGAGAAAGATAAAGTAAGATTTTTTTTAAAAAAAATTGTAGCTTCACAGAGCAATAGGTTTTTTGGCTGCTGAGGTCACTGACCTCAAATAAGCAGATATTATTCGCAGACTGGAAATAGGTAGAAGTGGATAGCAAAGCATTCAAAAACTATAAACAAAAAGGAACAGTTGAAATGTTGCTAAGAATAAGTAATTTTACAACATATCTACAGATTATAAGTGAGTTTTCCATAAAATAGGTTAAAGGGAACCTATGTTAGTAAAAATTTTGCCCCACTGAAGGTGTGGGCCAACAGAACCTGGGATGAGATGCCAGAGGCCCACCAGAAAACCTTACGCTGAGGGCCCACTATCCAAACTATTATACCTACTCTCCTCACTCAACCTCTATATTCTCCTAGTCTACTATACTCTTTTCTTCCATTATCAAGCCTCTTAAAAAATAGGGAATGACCATGAAATTGGCCAAATTGTTAGAAGCAAGAGGCCCACTGACACCTGTCCTGACACAGATCAAAGTACACACTTTGATTGGTGATAAACAATAGTATTTGGGCAAGAAAATGCTCCTAGTGAGCACTAGGCATCTCACACTGGGAGCATTGTTGGGATATACAATGCATTTATTTATTAAATGAAAGAAAAGTTATGCAAAAAATCATTGTTGAAGGGGAATAATATTTGTGTGTTCTTATTAAGATATGACCTTTATTTTACAATGCATTAGAGATTATTTCATAAGACATACCTTTAAATCCATATGCCTCCTCCTCCCCTGTGGATAACACAGCACCCCCAGCACATGATTAAACACCTTAGGGCCCCTAAAAACAATTTTCAAATGCTAACAAACCCCCAGAACAAATACCAGGCTTATGTTCCACAGAGCAGGGCACACACAGGGAGCATAGGGCAGGCAGAACAGTGCAGGAGAAGGGGAAACCTATTAGGACCACTCTAAGATATACTACAGTGACAGAGCATTTGTGAGCACTTTCAGCCTGGGTCTCAGGTGTGAACAGTACAGGGCTTTAGGGTCAGGCTACGTGAGCAGATTCGGGGAGATTAGTCGCCCCAGTGACAAATTGCCTTTTCTTCGGGGAGTGCCTTCCCCCTGCCCACCGCTGGCTAAAATGAAATCACCTGTGGCAATTCACACGCATCGCTTCGTTTTCAGAAGTCCCCCGAAGTTTCCTCATGAGCCGATTTGTCGCTGGGGCGACTAATCTCCTCGATTCTGCACGTGACTGACCCTTAGGGGTGTGAACAATAGAGATGTTAAATGTGTGAGCTATGCAGGGGGATTACATGTGTGAACAATTCAGGTGGTTACGGGCTGAAATTGAAATGTAAAAAATGCAGGGGCCAGTTAATCTCTGTAGTGATACCTACACATGGTAAGCAGACACAGCAGGCAGACTTTCATGTGGGGGGTACACAAGGGGGACTGCCAGTTGGACAGCCCTGCCCAAGGCTATAGCCCAGGGGTCCAGTGTGATCAGGGGTCTATCTAGGTTTTCTTTTTTAAATGATTATTTAATAATTATAATAACAAAAAATAACATTCTGCAAATAACTCAGAGTTGACAGTGTCTAGCGGTCACTTGCTCCAATGAAGAAAGAACATACAAGATAAATGCTCAAGGTACCAATATATTATTTCTGTACATAATGATTATGAATAAAATAAAAAGAATAAGACCACCAACAAAAAGGGCATATAAGGGAGGATTTACAAAATGTCAAGCTGGGAAATCAAGACAGTGAGTAAAAGTTTCCAGCCAGTCTGGGGAATATTTAAACAAAGGAATATAAGGTATAGATATAACATGATCGATTTGTTATTTCAAGAGAATGTGTTTGACACTGTGTGCTATGGAGTGCTAACGCCCCACTGAATCATTATCCCCAGGAAATTAACGATCACTATGTTAAATTAAAACAGAAAATACATATACTTCATGTTCGACCACAACTGAGATGGAGATGAGACACACTTCTAACATTCTCATACACTCATAAATCGTTAATTCTAAATGGTCTAAAAGGCCCAGAGAAGAGCATAAAACCTCCCGTAGACCATTTTCTGTATCTACATTTAATTGTTATAATACCAGTAGCCTTTTTGAAAGCAATCAAACTCTTTCTTCATCTACTTTTTCTGTTTGCCAGTAAAAACACTTCTGGAAGAAGATGGAAGCCAACGATATCACAGTTCTCACTTTAAAACACCAGGTTTGCAACTTTGCTTATAAATTTCCTTCTTCTAATCTCAAGGGATGATTTAATTTTCTCATCAAAGATCTGAACCTGAAATTATTTTGTATGGTCTTCCAATGAAACTAATCCTAGCTTAACAAGCTTTGCTTCTTTTTCTTATTTCGTGTTTATCATGACTTAGATGCTACACTTACTTTAATTAACTAGATACTCTTCTCTGCAATCTCTGTATTTGAAAAATAATTTTTTTGTGTACTGGAGACCACCACTGTACAGAACAGTTTAAATAAGGCCTTACCAGTGCAGTATATAAAGGTACAGGTATGGGACCTGTTATCTGTAATGGGGTTTTCCATCTTTCTGTAATTTGGATCACCATACTAGGTCTACTAAAAAAACAATTTAATCATAAAATATAAATTAACCAAATAGGAATGCTTCTGCCTCCTATACGGATTAATTATATCTTATTTAGGAACAAGCACAAGATACAGTTTTATTATTACAGAGATAAAAGTAATTCAATTGTACATTATTTGATTTGAAGTCTATCGGAAATGGCCTTCCCATAATTCGGAGCTTTCTGGATAACGGTTTCTGGAATGTCAGGAAGGCTATTAACATCTTCAGATGGGTTACTGGACCTCTGCCATTGACTTCTACATGAACTCGCCAGGTTTTAGGTGGCAACTCAAATTTGTGAGTTTTGACCAAAAACCCAACTTGCTAAATGCTAATTTACAATTTGAATCTTAATAAATCTGCCCATAACTGTGCATTAGTAGTGTGTTGAGTAGTGTTACAGAACATCAAATCGAATCTAACACCTTTCACACAGAAAACTGAAAAACCATGTGTCAACTGTGTTGATTGAACTTGACCTACTTTTGTAGCAAGAGCAATAAAGCAGCACCTGCTACTATTGGTATTGCTTTTGTATTTTCAAAATATGCATTGGTTGGAAGTAAGCTTATAAAATAAAATGAGAGAAACAGTGATACAGTGCTGCCATCTACTGGACATTTTTGAGTTTTAAAGGACATGTAAACCCTATTTCACTGGGGGGGGGTGCCAAAATGTAAAATATATTGCAAACTTTTTTCTTGGGCAGTGCTCCTGCTAAAATAAACCTGCACTAACCCCTGTAAGAACTACCTAAGCACTACATTGGTATCTCCTTACTATTAGTTCTTTAGAGTAAAACGTTGAATGTTAAAAATGGAAAAGGAAAACTATACCCCCAAATTATATATAAAAATATATTGCACAAAAACAGCTCATATGTTTAACCCTGCATCATGAAAATAAACTGTTTTCATAATAATATATGTTTTTAATAGTATGTGCCTTTAAGTAATTATAAATAGAAAATTGCCATAATAAGAGGGCTAACCTCTCCTGGATTCTATGATTCATGGTGCACACAATTAAAGCAAACAAGCCATACAGTCACATGAGCCAATTAGCTGACAAAGTTCTGTCTTTTGCTTACATACTTCTTCCTGTTACAGTTAGAGCTGCATCTTAATTATTCTTGGGGGTATAGTTTTCCTTTAAGCCACACCCATCTGAATATACAGCAGCATGTTCTATTTTCATTTTTCCAGATCTGATTCATAAAGAATTCTTTAAACCTACCTAAACAAGAAAGAGACCCCCAACAAACCAAGAAAAATAATTTGTAAAAATGTAAAAAACAAGAAAAACACAGGTTTCTCAATTCCCTTAATGGTTTGGTACGGCTTATTTGATGAAATATAGCAATTCTGGCAAACCACTTGCACATAAAAGGACATTACAGAATATACACAATTTAAAATAAAATGTAATAAAATAAAATTAGACTTGTGATTACTAGTGTAAAAACCAATGGGGAAGTTATTTACCATGTTCTTATGTATATAAAGAAGTTCATGGCTTTGTAAATAGTTCAATGTAACAGTCCTCTAACATACTGGCTAGCAGAAGTGTTGGGTTGGAACCAACAAAACTTTAAATGGATGCACGTTTTATAAAGTTGTTGCATTCTCATGAAGACAGTTTGAGCAGATTTGCATCTTTTATCTAGAGATCCCAAAACCACAGACATAGTAACAAATGTTACAACACCAGCCATAATTCATTATTGGTTGACAGAAGTTATAATAAATAAGTATTCTTTCTGGGGCAACACGATCCTAAAAGCACTGTGGACTCTGGGGTGCTAAGGCAGGCACTAGGAGTGCTACATGGTGGAAATCCATCCCTGCACCCCTGCCAACCCCATGACCCCAAACGCACAGTACCAAAAGCTTTAAAAGTCCGAGCCTTTACAAAAGACACAGTATGCAAAAAAAAAAAAACAGTGTTTTCTGGCAAAATGATTATTAAGGCTGCCACCACACACACTAACAGAAACTATTCTTAATTCTCTCTCAGGAATTCCTAGTGAAGTTTCCTTGTGTGACTAGGTTGTACTGTACCAGTGTAATAGGAATGCCCATAATCAGCACCCCTAGGCCCACTTTCGTTCATCTTTTATTGAAACTGGAGCAATGGGGATTGGCGCTCGGAAAATTTAAAAACTATCATAGCTCCTGCGCATCCCCAGTGTTTCTGAACCAATGAAGGTGTGGTTGGGCAGCATGCTGCCCCCTGAAATCCTGCTGCCCTAGGCACGGGCCTTGGTGACCTCTCCACAAATGCCCATAATCATCCCCCCCTTTTTCCTTAACTACCCACCTCTCTACTTTCTAAATCTCTCTACTTTTTAAATCTTTTTTTTTTTTTTTTAAATGCCTTCACCACATCAGTTTTTTTGCAGCAGGTCCTTACTGAACTTACTGACATTATTCTTATTAGAAGAATTAACATTTTTTTTTCAATTTTCTAGTCCTCTTATTTTATTCCACTATATGCAAATTAGAGTTGCTTCCCATGGGGTTTTTCATTTTTCTCTGGTTCAGCTAGCTGTTGGGCAGGTTTTACTTGGGCAAAAAGCTGAACTTGAGACGTGTCTTTTTTAACCTCAGCTACTACAGTGCTTTAAAAACTCCATGTAAATGACACGACACAGATAGGTTAGGAGACAGGTGGTCGTTTGTCAGCACCATTATGATATAAGGTAAGATGATGAAAATAAGGAAAAATTATTTAATTGGTGTTCAGTGGAATTTGCTTTATGTTTTAATCCTACACACAAACAGGCCTGGCCACAAGGTTCTCAACATAATATCTTTAAACAAAATACACGATTCAAGCCGCTGACAACAGTCAGTTTGTACAGGTATGGAACCTGTTATCCAGAATGCTTGGGACCAGTGTCAGACTGGGACCCACCCAAAAGTCTTAGACCAGGGGCCCACTCTCAGTACTATTATTCTTCCTCTTCTCACTCAACCTCTATTCTCCTAGTCCCTTTTCTGTACACACTATAAACTATTATCCCATCTATTTAGCCTCTTTGTTCTCATAGAAATAGGGAATGACCATGAAATAGGCCAAATGTTTAGCAGCATGAGGGACCACTGACACCTGGGCCCACTGGGAGTTGTCCCGGTATCCCTGTAGGCCAGTCCGACACTGCTTGGGACCAGGGATTTCCCGGTAAAGGATCTTTCAGTAATTTGGATCTTCCTTCCTTAAGTGTACTAAAAAATCATGTAAACATGAAATAAACCCAAAAGGCTGGTTCTACTTCCAATAATGATTAATTATATCTTAGTTTGGATCAAGTACAAGGTACTGCTTCATTATTACAGAGAAAAAGGAAATCATTTTAAAGAATTTAGATTATTTGATTATAATGGAGTCTATGGGAGTCTATTTCCATAATTTGGAGCTTTCTGTATAACGGTTTCTGGATAGCGGATCTATACCTGTACCTCTCTGAGTACAGCAATTGCCCTGGTGCATGCACTCTGTATATAAAACAATATTTTTAGTACTCAGATCCAATCAAAGAGATGTATTTTAAAATTAATATTTACATATTTGAGATTTTCTTTTATTTAAAACTTATTAAAGGGGACCCGTCACCCAAAAAAAATATTCAGAATCCTATTTGATCACATTAGTCAAGCAAAATGAACTTTAACTACACTGTATAAGTTTTTTAAGGAAAGCCTTGCATCATCTCAGAGTCTTGTTTGTGCACCAGAATGCCATGCCCTGGCTACACAATTAAATGGTAAAGAGAACAGGGGAATGTGGGGAGAGCAGTGACATGTAGGAAGTGCTGAATGGAAAGTGAAAGTAATTGTCTGCCCCGCCTCTATGCCCATGGCATAGAGGAGGGGCAGACAATATTTGATTGACATCTGAGATTTTTAAAAGACCTTATAGCGGCTATGAATGCTTTAATAAAAAATAGAAATTGGATTTCATGTTTAATTTGAAAAGGACCTTTATTATACAGATTTTTGTGTCTGGGTGACAGGTCCACTTTACGTTTCCCAGAAACTCAGGAAAAAAGGTGGCTATCACTGAATGTGTACTAACAAAACTTTGAGTGGGGATAAAGTTTTAACTCAGCTGACTAAATGATCTGCTTCTTTTCACAAAACTCAGTAAGCAAACTAAAATGTGTGGGACTTGCTGTGATCCATGCTCAAAAGAAAATATCAAAACCAGAAGAAATTACATTTCTACTCAATGAAATGGGGACCACTGTAAAATTCAGTTAAGGAATCTGTGGAACCTGTTCATTGGGGGCAACACTTTCCACTGAGTGTGTAATAACCAATAATTTGTAGTTGATTAATTTGGTAGTTCAATTTTAAGATAGCTTTTATAATGTTACAGAATAGTCTTATGATTAGCAACTTTTCAGTTGGTCTTCATTTTTTCTAGTTCATGAACTATTTGCCCTCTTCTTCTGACTGCTTTCAAATGGGGGGGTTTTCACTGACTGCTAGGGTAATTGGATGCTAGATTGCTGCTGGAAATTCGAAACTGGAAAACAGCTGAACAAAAAGCTAAATAATGCAAAAACCTCAAATAATAAAAAAATTAATACCAATTATTTTTTTCTTTTAACTTTTATAGGACACATTACAACATACCATACTTTCACACAGAGTAGCATGCCAATTCTTTATATTATAAAGTGAATGGAAAAAAACATTTCCTGATATTACAGTGTGGCATGCTTTCTGTAGTACAAACAACTTCAGGCACAACGCAGACTCTGACCCGATGTAGGAAGGGAGAGTTGCCCACAAGAAACATGACAGCCAGACCACTCACACAGCAGCAGTAACATGTCTTTCCCTTAGAGCCTAGCAGTAGTTCCTTCTCTAGCTGCTGCGACCTGGAGTCAGGCTGACGAGTGTTGTATCTCTGGTTTTTCAGCTTTTTTCTTTCTATCTAAAGTATTGATGTCGTTAGGAGTACACCGTACCAAAAATGGTTTAAGGGACGGAGTAAGACTAGTGTTGCCACCGGGCCAGTATTTATATTTTTTCCAGAAAAGGTGGCAACCCTAAGCACGATCAACCCCTACCTCCAGCAACAATCCTGGTTAGTTAGAGAACTGACGTGACGGTGGCTTTGAAGCCATTGAAAATGTGTGTTTCAGTTGTGGCAAGTCTGGTCAGCTGTGGTCGTAAAAGAGACATTGAGAGAGAGAGAGAGAGAGAGAGAGAGGGGAGCTGAACCTAATATCATGTCTAGAATACTTATTAAACATGTAATTTTATGTAGACACGCGTCCTACCCCCCTCTGCCAAATATCACTGCTGTTATGTTTCAATCTCCCTTTTGTTTTTGTTACCCAAAGCTTTACACAGACTTTGCCCACTCTTTTACCATAGCCAAGAAATTATGTGTTTATAGAGTAGTTCACCTTTAAGTCAACTGTTAGTATGTTCTACAATGTCTTATTCTTAGAACCTATTCAACTGGCTTTAATTTTTCTTCACAATTTTTGATTTGTCTTCTTCTTCTTCTACCACTTTCCAGCTGTCAGATTGGGGGTCACTGACCCCAGCAACCAAAAACACTATTGCTCTGTGAAGCTACAATAATGTATTTATTCTTTATCTTTGTATTCATACCCTCTTTTATTAATCTTCCCGTGTCTTATTTAAACCACTTTCTGGTATACTGGGACCCTAGTAATCACATATCTGCATTTTGCATTGCCAGTGTGTTCTCTCAGACCTTATAGGAGAACTAAAGAAGTAGCTAGAAATGTTGTACATTTTGTTCTGGGCTTCTGTACCAACCCAAGGCAACCACAGCCCGTTAGCAGTAAAGATCCATGTCTCCAAAGATGCCCCAGTAGCTCCCCATCTTCTTTTCTGCTTATTCACTGCACATGCTCTGTGCTGCTGTCACTTTATGAGCTTAGGGACCCACTCACAATATACAGTACACATAAAATAGAAACGTCACAATATAATGCTGATTAGTAATTAATACAGATAATTACTACATGGCAGCACAGAAACCAGTGCAACTAGCAATCAAATTTAATAATCAGTCTTGTAGCATCAGCTTATATTTTAGGCCAACCTCATTTTCTGCTTGATAATTAGTGATGACCCCCTAAGCTTAGCTTCTCAACAGCTGCTCAGAGCCCACTGAACATGTGAGTGTTACAGACACTTTCCAAGATGGTGACCCCCTGTGACAAGTCCTGGATCATTGCTGCTATTGAGAAGCTGAAACTGGGGTTTTAGGGTTTTAAGATGTTCAAGAACTACCAGTATTCCTTTGAAAACTGGAAAAAGGCTGTTAGAATTTGTAGTTCAACATCCAGAGATCCTCTAGTTGCCCATACATTAATTTGAAGATGAAATATCTTGTATATATTGGAAAAAATATAAACAACTTTACTGTTTGTGCAATCTGTAAATGTCACAGTTAATAATGGTTCCAAATAAACAGGCATCTATAGCTGTTCTTTTCATGTACCCTATTGGTTGATGGTAAAATAAAATGTCTAAAATGTCTAAAAAAAACTAGCAACAGCTCCAAAGAGTCAAATTTCATGACTTCAAAACCCAAAATGTAAGACTTGTGCAGTGATTAGTGCAAGTATCTGTTCAAAGTTTTCCCTTTTAGTATTGGCAACGAAAAAAGTTTCTAAATATTTCTAATAGTGTCTTTTCTGTTCTGTTTATAGATGGTGTGAAAGGTGCTGGAGGAAACAGAATGAGGGACCGGGCAACAATCAAGCAGCTTAATTTGTACCGTCAGAAAGAGCGGTGGTAAGTGTGGCATTGGCAGGTTTATTTTTAAATTCTTAGAGGGCAGACCTTGTGTATTATATACTGTTTATGGTAAAATCGACTGAGAGAGCACAATATATCTTTTGTACTCAGTTTTTCTGAATTTTCTTTTCTAGGAACAACCGTGTGAAAGTCATTAAGACCTTGCAATACCAATCATCAGTCACCTCCGGAACTGTTGCCAGGGTGGAACCCAATATCAAATAGTTTGGTAAGTATCCCTAAATGTTTTAAAGTGGACCTGTCACCCAGACATAAAAAGCTGTATAATAACAGTCCTTTTCAAATTAAACATGAAATCCAAATTCTTTTTGTTATTAAAGTGTTCATAGCTGTTGTGAAAAATGTCAGCTGTCAATCAAATATTACCTGCCCCTTCTCTATGCCTTAGGCATAGAGGCGGGGCAGACAATTACTTTCACTTTCCATTCAGCAGTTTCTAGATGTCACTGCTCTCCACACATTCCCCCAGTTCTCTTAACCATTTAATTGTGTAGCCAGGGCATGGGGATGGACATCAGGTCCCCCATTCTGGTGCACAAACAAGATTCTGAGATGATGGAAGGCTTGTCTTAATAACAGTGTCCACAAAATGGCTCCTGCCTGCTTGCTATAATTGTTTCCCAGACTGATGGAAACAAGATTTAAATAATTTATAGGATTTGGAATAATTTTTGGTGATGGGTACCCTTTAATGTTTGTGTTTTTACATTAGGATAAGAGTCATGTATAGCGCATATTTAAGCAGGTACATCTGGGCAATTTGCTAACTGGTTTGTGCTCCTCATTTTTTAAAAGAGTTTCTTAAAGGAGAAGGAAACCCCCTGGGCGCAAAACCCCCCTCCCCTGTGTTGCCCCCCTCCCTCCTCCCCCCTGGCCTACCTGTCCCCCTGGGCAAATGCGCAGAATGTCACGAAGTGAAATCGGAAAACTTTGTGACATTCGACGCATGCGCAGTAGAGCCGCACCGGTAAATGTTCC
Organism: Xenopus petersii; assembly: GCA_038501925.1. Taxonomy (NCBI): domain Eukaryota; kingdom Metazoa; phylum Chordata; class Amphibia; order Anura; family Pipidae; genus Xenopus; species Xenopus petersii. The sequence goes on along the minus strand of CM076675.1, from coordinate 76,133,244 downwards.
TACTGCGCATGCGCCAGAAGACGCCGGTCAAAGCAGGAAGAAGACGCGCGTGGGAGAAGATGGCGACTGTGAACTCCGTGGACAGGACCTGCGCAGAGGGGTGAGTAACAAGTTAGGGGTATTTGCCCAGGGGGACAGGTAGGCCAGGGGGAGGAGGGAGGGGGAGGGGTTTTGTGCCCCGGGGGTTTCCTTCTCCTTTAAGCCTGACAACCAGTTGGCTGCAGTTGGTCTCCTCCAGCATCACCCACTCTCTCCTGACAATAGGGAACAAGTACTGTGCATTAGGTCACATGCAGGCAGCTTCTCACACTATTTTGTTTTTACTTGATAGTTGTCCGTAGTGATATTGACTTTCTTTGTGTGGCCTTCCTATAGGTGGTCTTTCCAGGTTACAACAACCACCATTACTGTTTGTCAAAGTTAAGCAAATGTTAAAGGGTTTGTTCACCAACACTTTTTTTCAGTTCGGTTGGTTTCCAGATTTCACTGGAAATAAAGATTTTTTCCAATCACTTACTATTTTTTATTTGGGACTGTTTTTCTTATTGTTATTATTGAAGTGTAAAGTTTAATTTTTCACCTTCTAAAGCAGCTCTTGCATGGAGATCGCTGACTCTTTAAAGGGGAACACAGCTTCCAAATCAAAATTTGATAAAGAGGCCCACATAACACAGAAACCCCTAATATACCCATCACGTTGGGGGGCTAATTCCCTATGTCCCAGGACGGTTTGGATTCATCCAGCCATGCCAGAAATTCTCTGATTTTGCCCAATCCTGAACAAAATGCAGCATTTGATCCCTACTAAAATACATCTGCATTTTTCAATCAATCTGTAGTGAGAGAAATCACTTCTTCAGATGATTACTAGTGTTTTAGGTTTTTTGGCAACCGAACATGATCCTGAGCAGTATTTTGCATTTTGTTATTTGCTTTGTTAATTCTGTTTTATTTTGTTTCTAGACAAGAATTGTCTGGCTAATTTGTTGCTGTAACTTTTATTGGATCGTGAGTAGTGATGAGCGAAAATTTTCACCACAAAAATGATGCCCTTAAAGTCTATAGGCATCAATTTTTTTTCACCCATTGAAGTCTAATTCATTTTCACAGTTTCGCAAATTTTTGGTGAAGTGAAACTAGTCAGATTCACCCATCACTAATCTTGAGGTATTCACTTGCTATTCTAATCTAATGATATGTTATCAGCATGGTCTTGCTGGGATCTTTCATCTCAGTTCAAGCATTCTGTACTTATTTCCATAGCTGTCCTTTTTTAAGGTTCTTTTCAATCTACTTGTCTTATTTGACGTTTTTGTTGTTTTGTTATTTTTTAATAGTCTTATCCATATGTGTTTTATTAAATATTAAGGGGAATGTTATCCGAGCTAAAAACTCAAATTTGGAAATTGTAAGCTGGGGGCAGCAAATTCTTCCAAGCAAAACTGGCAGATTCAGTTAAAGGACCAGAGTGAAATGTGCCCGGGGTCTTTAATATGAGATTAATGAGATCTGACAAACCTATGGAATTGAACTGTTTTCTCATGGTTGGGAATGCACGCATATTTATGTGTTCTGTGTTTCTGTAGCTAAACACATTTATTTTTCATGAGAAAATTCTGGCAAACTGGTTTTACCATCCTGGCACTTCTTGTTCTACTCTGTTTGTATTTTTATTTTATCGTATCGCTTTGAAAATTGTCTTCAAAGAGACACACAAACGATCTGAACCCCTAGGGCACAGTCTAGGCAACAACATCTAGCACTTTCCAAATTGTTTATTGATCAATAATACTGTTTTTGCAGTGTGACCTATTTTAAACTGGTAACGCGAGCCTACATTGTTAAAACAACCTGGTGGAAAACTGGTGTTTTGCTTGTGTGTGTGAGAATGTCTTCACTACAGTACCCCATGGATATGTTTTAAGGAATAAATTAAGTAAAAATGTTTGTTATTGGAAACAAAGTGTATAATTTACTTACAGTGGGTAAATATCAGAGATTTGCAGTTTACTCTTCGGACAGGGGATTACAGTATAAGAGAGGGATGTTTATTTTTTGGCCTTCTTAAAAAATGGCACCCCTATGTTTTAGTAACCTTACAGGGGTCCAACCCTGAAATTTAAGGGCCTCCTCTATAAGTCACTGGAAACACTGTTCTATTTAAATTGTATTTTTTTTAAAATCAGTTTACTAAATCCATCGATACTATATTCACTGTTAAGGCAGATTGCTGCCTTTCGTGGAGAAATTTTCCTAATTAGGCTTCAATCCCATGTTTAATGTGAGGGAATACAGGGTTATGGGAGATAGCTGATAGTACAAGTTGATCCATGGACTCGTCCAATTGCCATTTTGGAGTCAGGAAGGAATTTGTTTCCCCTTTTGAGGAAAATTAGAGAGATTATAATATGATCCCCTTATATATTTATACATAGTTATCATATCACCCCTTTAGCACCACTTCTCGAGCGCGAACAACCCCAATTTGGCCAGTCTTTCTTCATAGCTAAGATTTCCCATACCTTTCACCAGCTTAGTTGCCCTTCTCTTTACCCTCTCTTATACAATATTGTCCTGTTTAAGCACTGGAGACCAAAACTGTTTAGCAAATTCTAGATGGGGCTTTACCAGTGCTCTGCACAGTGGAAGAATCTATGCCCCTTTTAATACAGCTCAAGACTTTATTTGCCCTTGATGCTTCTGACTGGCATTGCTTACTGCAGCCAAGGTCCTTTTCCATTACAACCTGTTGTAAGTGAAAATACACAACTATATTAAAGCTATATTGATACTTTTATATAATTTTATATAATATAGATAACGCGCTTGCTGTCTTATTTTTAGCCACATTTGTAAATAGAACTTAACTGGATTGAAAGTGGTGGCGAATTACTTTTTACTAACCCCCCCAGCAAAAGCCCCCCCCAATCTTGCAGGCATTGCCCCCTCCCAGCTCCCTCCCTGTGATGTGCTTTAGTGTTAAAAAAAACATTTTAAAAAATCTGACCCTTAAATGCAGAAGAAGAGCAGCAGAGCTCCAGTCGACATTTTCGGGATCTTCATGTAGTCTCCAAGTCTCAACGCTGATTTATGCATGCGCAGTTGAGGTGCATGCGCCTGCAGGATTCGTGACGGCGAAGAGACCCGAACACTACACGAAGATCCGGAAGATGGCGACCTGGAGCTCCACTGCTCTTCTCTGTATTTAAGGGTCAGAATTTTAAAAAGGGTTTACTTAAAGGGTTAAGTCTTATGGAATGTACATCATATAGTTTTTTGCATCCTCTTATTTTTCCATTACAGTAACACTCCGTTAATGGCGCACAACCAGACATATAGCTAAATTCCCCATGTTTATATAAGTCAAGCTATATGCTTCATGTTATTCTTTGCCATGTGTTGGCATAATGGCTGTGCTTTAATCATATTTTTTGACAGAGTGTATTTCATTTTAATCAGTATATTCTAAAAAGCCTCCACCTTGCTCAAAGCATCAGATTTTTTTTATACATGCCAGCTGCTGGAGGAGACCACTATGTTTATTTTCACATAATGCAACAGAACAAACCAGTATCAGATTTTAAACAAAGGGAGAAACTATGAAGTTATCCAGGTATTTTTTATTCAAAGGGAAACTAAATACCTCGCCTTTGCTTATTAACTTAATCCATCAGTGTACAGGAACCCTGACCCCTCTACAGCTACATACACCAACTTAACCAGATGTAACTGTAACACATTGAGGTTTGTTGCCACTGTATTTGGACATAAAAGTGTTTCCAGCTTGTACTGCCCTGATCATTGAGCATGTGCACTAGGTGCTTGTATGTTCTGTGGCCCTGGCAAAGTTTGTATGCTCCTGATCAACAATCACAGCATTTGATGCTATGATGCTTTGCTTTGCTTTGGACTTGGTGAAACCTGTGAACAGTCAGTTTGGTGAAGTGCTTTGTTTAACAAGGTCTCTTTACTATATATATATATTTTAGTTATTCTAGAACAATATGTTTGCTTGATCCTCCAAATCCAGTTTTTTACCATGAGCAAGAAAAGAGTGCTTGCATTAATTATACATTATTCCATATCTGGACAGTTTTGAGAGGAAACCATTTTCTGTATGCCATTTTCCCATTAAAAAAGGTTTAGTGACTCACCAATACACATGATTGTACTGAGGGTAGATGCCATACCCAAAAGTGGATAATGTGATGAATACATGATATTGTTGGCCATCTATTGTCAGGCATAGCAAATTATTACAATGGAGAATACAATGTTGGCTTATATAAGTCTCTATGGACATGTCAGGGGGATTGAAATTTGGAGGGTCAAGTTGAATGTGCACTAAAATAACTTTTCATAACAAGTTTTTTTTTAAAGCATGAGATGGTGTGCTGTGCATTTATATGTACTCATTGTAAATGTTTTTGTATGTATAGTACAGGCCAGGGACTCCAGAAACTTGATATCCAGAAATCTCAGAATCATATCCTTTTTAAGCAAATGATTTCTTTTCATATGATAAAACACTACCTTATACTTGATATAAAAGCTGCATAACTAACCAATTTTACTCGGTTCATTTAGTGTTCATTTGTTTTTTTAATAAGATATGGAGATCCAAACTACAGGAAACACCCAGAAATTCACAGATCTCGAGCATTCTGTATAATAGGTTGCAAACCTGTATATATAACTTGTAACCCAGATTCTGCAACATTACATATTTTGAGGCATGAAGTACGTTACATATGTTAGCTGAATCCTTTTTACATGTAGGTGCTCTATATTTTACATATAGCTTTAAAAGGCAATTTGATAGCTGGAAATGCCTCTTAGTCAAAGACAAGTGGATCAACTGAATCCTGAATTTTTTCTCCTAACTTCCCTGGATTTAACAAACAATTTTATATTTTTGACCAATTTGTTTTTCTCATTAATTAAACAGTGTAACAGAGTTACTAGCTTTGGTATTGTGCATGGTATATGTGCATAGCATTCAGTTCTATCTTTGCTTTCATTTTCTAAATTGTAATAGATTGAATAAAATATATTGTTGATTGGTTGTTATGGGCAGCTGCCCTTCCCCTATTTAGTGTCTATGTTAGTAAAGTAGCCTTAGTATCTTGTATTTAAAGGAATTATGTATTTTATGGTGTCGTTTTTATACCTAAATTCCTGTTTACACTGCAAATAATTCACTCTACCATGTAAAATTTCATTCCTAATCTGTGTATTGTTTTTTAGCTGTAATATTGGTGTGTAGACAGCCATCTCAGTTCATTTTTCCTGGCCATGTGCATTCAGAAAGTGCTGCACTATGAAACTGCTTTCTGACAGGCTATTGTTTCTCCTACTCAATGTAACTGAAGGTGTTGCAGTGGGACCTGGATTTTTACTATTGAGCTGTTCTTATTTCCACTAGGGAGCTGTTATGTGGTAACCTTCCCATTGTTCTGCTGATGGACTGCTGGGGGAAGGCAGGAGGGTGATATCACTCCAACTTGCAGTACAGCAATAAAGAGTGAGTTTATCAGAGCACAAGTCACATGACAGGGGGTTTCTGGGAAATTAACAATATGTCTAGCCCCGTGTCAGATTTCAAAATTAAATATGAAAAATCGGTTTGCTCGTTTTAAAAAACGGATTTTAGAGTGTGCTGGACCAGCACTGTTAACTGAAAAAAATATGTTTTCCCATGACAATATCCCTTAAATGTTAATCAATTAATCAAACATAAATCTATGCTTATGCCATACACGGCCAGATAAAAGCTGCCGATTCTAAGAGTCTGCATCTTATTGGGCAGTGTATGGGAACCAATGACAGGTCTGCCTGACTGATATTAATCGGCCAGGTTCAGTTATGTGAGGCCCCATTGATGTGGTCCTCCCGGATTATCCGGTAGTTGACCCACTAGTTCCAAAGTTTGGATCACCTCAATTGGGCCCAAGTCTGCTCCTTTTGCAACCTTGCTGTGTATGGGCATCTTTATTGTGAGTTCTCAAATATGTTTTGATAGATTTTTGCCATGTTGTTCATAATAATGGGCAAAACCTTTATCTGAGAAAACCCCTGGACCCAAGAATACCAGATATTTATTCGCATATCTGTAGTATAGAGTATATAAAGCTTATTTGCAAAAATCATTACAGGGAGAATATAGTAATTAGAATTGGTAAAGTAAAATATTTAGGCAGCCTAGGTATGGGATCTGTTATCCAGAATGCTCGGGACCTGGGGTTTTACAGATGACAGATCTTTATGTAATTTGGATCTTCATACCTTAAGTCTACTAGAAAATCATGTAAACCTTAAATAACCCAATAGGCTGTCTTTGCTTCCAATAAGGATTCATTTTATTACAGAGAAAAGGGAAATCATTTCTAAACATTTGGCTAAAATGAGGTCTATGGGAGATGGCCTTTCCGTAATTTGGAGCTTTTTGGATAATGGGTTTCTGAATAACGAATCCCATACCCGTTTTTAGGTTAAGTTGTTTTTGTGTTGCTCATATTTAATCACATTTTCACTTTTTGTAATAACAATTTGCATTTTATACAGCAACACCAAAACAAATTCCAGATGTAGATGATTTATAAATGGTTTCCAGCTTTGTCTCAGAGCATTTCTTTAAATCCACCCACGACCCAATTTATACATTGTGTTAAAATAACAAATTATAGTGATTAAAGCTAGCATGATATACTTTTACTATTGCCATTTACTGTATTTGCGATTTATGATTCTTAGGAAAATCATTTCTGTTCAGAAATTAAAGCACATTACTTCATGCCTTATATGTATCTCTATGGAGTGGTAAATCCATGGGGAGGAGGATGGGAGAAGCAGCACTGCATGTAATGTTTATAAACAGTCCTTTTTTAAAATGTCATTGCAGCAAAACGGTTGGTATACAATAAAAACTGTAAAAAAAAAAAAAACAAAGATTTTATTTCTGCAAGCACATATACATGGAGGTGTGTGTTAAACATTACAAAGTTCCTTTTTTTTATATAAAGAAAGACAATTTTCTGGCATTATACAAAAGCCATTTGTGACAGCCCAGGCCATGTCATAGCAAGAATTCTAACAGCAGTATAATACCCACTGAGTGAAAGCATCTGTGTGCAAAGTGAATCCAGTGATGGAAAGAATCTGAGATCTGGGCAGTAGTAGTTCTTTCGGAAATCAGCCTTCTTTGAGGTTGTTCCCTGGCTAAGTAGTAGGGACTCTACTACTTTTGTGGTAAAAGGGAGAAGGTTTATCCTAGACCAGTGGCATATAATAGTTTATCATATCATCATTTCTGTTCAATAGCTATCGGAATCTGGCCATATACTGTATGTGCTGATTTTATTCTTTGTCTGGCGAATGCTTGTTCGTTTCTGTTTTAACAATCTACCATTAACCATTCAGATTAAAAAAGTAGGAAAAATAACAAATCGGACAATGGTCTGGCATCGATAGACAACAATTGGACAAAAGTTATGTTGACAAATAGTAGACAATATATGTAGAGATCTTTTAAACTGTCCGGTCGACTAAATGGCCGATTGCCACAGTCTGCAAAATGTCGTGCCACTTCACATATGTGAAGATCCAAACAACTTACAAATCTTCGTTTCGTATGGTTGTTTCTTTGCATCTTTGGCCAGTTTTATTTACCCTAGGAGCCAGTCAGTTGTTGGAACGAGGGACAGGAATATGAAAGGGCCTACATAGAAATATAAGTAATAAACACTGCAACTAAAACAGATGCCTCAGAGCAATCCTTTTTGGCTGCTGGGGTCAGTGATCCAAATTTGAAAGCTTAAAGGGATCCTGTCATCGGAAAACATGTTTTTTTCAAAATGAATCAGTTAATAGTGCTACTCCAGCAGAATTCTGCACTGAAATCCATTTCTCAAAAGAGCAAACAGATTTTTTTATATTCAATTTTGAAATCTGACATGGGGCTAGACATTTTGTCAATTTCCCAGCTGCCAGAAGTCATGTGACTTGTGCCTGCACTTTAGGAGAGAAATGCTTTCTGGCAGGTTGCTGTTTTTCCTTCTCAATGTAACTGAATGTGTCTCAGTGAGACATGGGTTTTTACTATTGAGTGTTGTTCTTAGATCTACCAGGCAGCTGTTATCTTGTGTTAGGGAGCTGTTATCTGATTACCTTCCCATTGTTCTTTTGTTTGCTGCTGGGGGGGGGGAGGGAGGGGGGTGATATCACTCCAACTTGCAGTACAGCAGTAAAGAGTGATTGAAGTTTATCACATGACTTGGGGCAGCTGGGAAATTGACAAAATGTCTAGCCCCATGTTAGATTTAAAAATAAAATATAAAAAAATCTGTTTGCTCTTTTGAGAAATGGATTTCAGTGCTGAATTCTGCTGGAGCAGCACTATTAACCGATTCATTTTGAAAAAATTTTTTTTCCCATGACAGTATCCCTTTAAAGGAGAACTAAACCCACCTAGGTACAAAAGCCCCATTCCACTTCCCTCCATCTCCCCCCCCATCTCTCCCTTCCCGCACAGTCTATTATGTTAAAAAATGCCCCTGTTTGAAAACCTGAGATAAAAATGCAGAGTAACAGAGGGGAGTTCCCAGTCACCGTCTTCTGTCCATTCCGATACTCTTTCGTCTCTTCGGTGACAAACTTTACGTTGTTATTCATCTTCATACAAGAGATAGGTACAGGCTCTCTAGTTCTGAAGTTAAGACATCTTTGCAAGACACTTAACCTCAGCAGGAAGTGAACTGTCCATTCCATTTATTTATTTGGGATGACCATTATCATTAGGATCATATATTAAATATCTGTCTGCATCACACAGATTTTGCGGCAAGTATCTCACGTTACCATTCAAATATGAGACAAAAAAGGGGTTATGTAATAAGACATTGTCCATCTGCGTTAACACGTAGCAACCTATCAGCAGGTAGCATTTATTGGTCACCTTTTTAAAAGCATCTTATTGTTGGTATTGGTTGCTGCCATGTTTTTAGCCGTGTTTTTATGCACAATTTCATTGCCAATGTCCCCAGAGGGGGTTGTGCCTGATTACCTGAAAATATTTTGCATGGCACAGGAAGGGGCAATATGTCAGAACTGCATTCCAGTTTTATAACAGGTCTTCCCTGAAAACTTGCATTTAAATGTTGTCTTTTTAGTGCATATTGAGTTCGCTGTAATGAGACCCAGTTCTGGCGTTTTAAACTGTGTTCAGCCAGAAAAAAAACTGTGCCATTTGCTTTTTGCTTATTTTTCCACAATGCAAAGTAAATTATTCTAAGCTGTTGTGTAAAGGTCTTGTGGTCATAAAATAAAAGGTATGCTCCTTAAACTTAGTGTTTTAACTTGAAGGATGCCCTTTGTCTTTCTTTTTTTCTTTTTGCTTTGATGTACTGTGCTTTGTTGCTGTCTTTTGCAATGTATTTCTTACCAAGCTTAAATTGTGAAGCTGCAAAAAAAAAAAAACAAAGCACATTTTAAAGAAACAATTATCATAATTAGATTTGAATGGATCAAATACTAATTTGTTCATGGAATAAATACATTACTTAAATTTGTTAGACCCAGAATATTTTGCAAATTATTTATTAATTCATTATGCAATCTGATCTTTATGTCACAATACAAGGAATAAAGTGTACCAGAACATCTAATCATGCATCAAAACACACACATATTTGCTCCACAGCCTAATTGAATTGTGCTGAATTGAATTTACTTAAAGCTTAAGTAAAGAAGTAGGCTAAAAATGTTATACATTTATTTTTGGGTTTTGTAGCAGACCAATGTCACTTAAGCTCCTTAGCAGGGAATATCTATGTCTCTGAAGATGCCCTAATAGCTCCCCATCTTCTTTTCTGCTAATTCACTGTACATGCTCTGTGCTGTTGTGCTATTGCTTCTGTAGGGACCAACTCGCCATATACAGTACAGGTAGATTAGAAATTAATACAGATAATTACTACATGGCAGCACATAAACCAGTGTATCGTCAGAAGCTGTAGCATCAGCTTATATTACAGGCCATATTTACAAAATATGGTAGTCCAACATCAAATGGTAACGCCAACAGTATTATACACACATTAGCTGTACTTTTAGTAGAAAATAGTAGTGGTTCCCTGGCCTCCTACTGCTATAGTTATCATGCAGTTCACAAATGTACCACTAAATGGTAACTTACCAGGTAATAGTAGAGGCCCAGGTGCACTGCCCTAAGCCTTTAGTGAGGGGTGTGGTTCAAAACCAATTTTTTTTTGAGCAGGCAATAAATGAAGGCAATCTTCCACCAGGCAATAAATTTAAGTACAATTATTTAAGTCACATATATAGCCTCACGCGTTTGGGTTACAAACACATAGGTTAACTACAAACAGTTCTAAACACAGTATTTAAACACAAATACACCAATCCAATAACACTTCCAATGAATCAATTAACAAATCAGCAACAGTCAGTCAATTAATAACATACTTTTCCAATTAATTAATCAATCAATCAGTTAATCAATCAAAAATGTATGTTCATAACTGACTGACTTTTGATTTGTTAATTGATTAATTGGAAGTGTTATTGGATTGGTGTATTTGTGTATTAAGTGTTTGTAGCACGAACCGTGTGTCCAAATTGGGGGGAGGGGGGCAATGCCTGCGAGACTGGGGGAGGGGGGGCTTTTGGTAGGGGGGTTTTAGTTCTCCTTTAAACAGTGATTCACCACCCCTTTCAATCCATTTAAGTGCTATTTACAAATGTGGCTAAAAATAGGAACGCAAGCCCTTATTTATATTATATAAATGTATCTATATACCTAATATAGATGTGTATTTTGTATTCAATTACAACAAGTTGTAATGGAAAAGGACCTTGGAGTCCTTGTAGATAAACTTGGCTGTAGCAAGCAATGCCAGTCAGCAGCATCAAGGGCAAATAAGGTCTTGACCTGTATTAAAAGGGACATAGATTCTTCCACTGTACAGAGCACTGGTACAGAATATGCTGAACAGTTTTGTTCTCCGGTTATCAAACAAAACATTATTGAATTAGAGAGGGAACAGAGAAGGGCAACTAAGCTGGTAAAAGGTATGGGAAATCTTAGCTATGAGAAAAGACTGACCAAGGGGTTTTTCACGCTGAAGAAGAGGCGCTTAAGGGGTGATATGGTAATGTATAAATATATCATATAATAATCTCTCTAATGTTTTATTTACCAGTAGCTCTTTCCAGCCGACACAAGGTCACCCATTCCAATCAGAAGAAAAAATATTCGGAAGGGTTTTTTTTACAGTGAGAGCTGTAAAGATGTGGAATTCTCTTCCTGAATCAGCTGTACAGGCTGATACATTAGATAGATTTAAAAAGGGGTCGGTGGCTTTTTAGCAAGTAAGGGAATACAGGGTTATGGAAGATAGCTCCTAGTACAAGTTGATCCAGGGACTAGTCCGATTGTCATTTTGGAGTCAGGAAGGAATTTTTGCCAAATTGGAGAGTCTTTATTCTTTATGCTCCCTTATTGAATATTTAGCAGCATGGAGAATGTCTGAGCACAAGAAATGCGAGTCTAGAAATCAAATTCTTTATTTGCTATAGAATGTTTACAAGTTTTGAATGTCTGCCAGCAGAGGAATGTAGAGTTGTTTCAGCATTGCATTCTTGAGAAGATGGCATGTAAAAATTCAAAATAGTACTTAATGCCAAATATTAAATTAATCACCAACAAACCACAAACTGTTCAGAAAATATTTAAATAATACTCTATTCTGATTTGCCACAGAAACTAGGATTGTTAATTCTGTAACGATCTTTGTAGGAACATTGGTTGATTAACTTGTTGTCCTCTGTGTAAATTGCTTAAAGCTTAAGTTCATTGAACCTACCTCCCTCTCAAATTAGACCTGTGACCAGATGCACTAGCACTGCATGGTAAGAAGACAAAGCGTTTAACATGAACTTTAAATACCAGTAATCTACACTTTTTAATTTATATTAATTCTACCAATTACATTTTGGTTATTTGCCTTCACTGCAGGAGTGCACATTCCTTCCAACAAACTGAGTGATCTTTTTGTAAAAGGTTGTAACAGTTGGCTGGCCTTCATGGCATACGTTTTACCCATAGTCTGGTTTTTGTTATATTAAACTAATTGGACTGCTTTAACTGGAAAGCAGATATTGGGTACTTGGAAGAACCTCGGGGGGTAAGGGGTGGAGGGGGAGAAACATTGATTCCATCAGAATAATATGTCTTCTGCTATTCTCTTTTTGGAAATAATTCCTGCATGGCTTAGTTATCTTCACCTTTGTGGGTTGTTAGTGAATATCCCAAGCCTGTAGGAAATCATTTTCAATTACCATTAAAAAAAAATTAATGGACGAAAATATGTGGAAACTTTGTGTAATTGATAATAGAGCAAAGCTTTGCTGATGTTCACTACATCTGCCATTAAAGTTGCAGCTTTCCTTTTTTTCATTGCCTCTTGTCTGTTCAAACCCAGCGATGAGCAATCTTTTTAAACCAAGATCCTAATTTTTAATTCCCCAGTTATCAGGACCCTGATATTCCCTTTGGGTTTTTGTAGCCCTGAGATATACATCTTGTTGCTATGTTTACATACTGTAACTATTTTATTTTTATGGATTTTCAATCCACAAAATCAGTGTAAAGAAAGAGAGGTACAGATATTAAGAGAAATACTTTAGCCAAATGTAATCAGGGACATCATAATTCAAGTAGTGACCCCAGAGTAAAGACCTACAGGCTGCACGCACCTAAATTATGAACACATGGTTTTCCAAATTTATAGCATATTTTCATTTTTAGGTGTCTAGACGGAAATTAATGACATGGTGTTTGTAAAAGTAAACCTTTAAACACTACCAAGAAAAAAAACCCTAAAATAAAACCCTCACAACATCCTTTTTCAGCCTGCAAACTGTCTATTATAAATGATAAGAAATGTAGAGTACATACATCATTGTTACATGTGCAGCCCAGGAGAACATTTTTTTAGAATGTGCATAAAAGTTGTTGGCCCATTTTACACAAGAATGTGTGTGTATTTTATTGTATCATGTATTATGTAAAAAAAACTTGGACATAATACATAATAGTGTAACTAACTAGTGCATGTCAAGCTAGATTTGAATGACAAAATAGATATTTGTGACAGAAAGCAAGATTTTATTGTACAGGATTCATTCTTTCCACAAAATGAAAGCTCAGTTTCACAAAACAGATAAAATATCTATTCTGTGGAGCAATACTGTCAGTCACATTCCTGAACCAATAAGAACAAAGCTTATTGCCATATAACAAACAAGATGAGAAGTTGCCAGCTCTGCTCCACATGGCGGCATCATCCCTTAGGTATAGTATGTGGCCTGCTATAGAGGGCGCCCTCTAATGTCCCCTCTGCTGCATAGCAATAAACATGAACAAACGTTTCCTAAAAGGGCTGCTGTTCTACAGGTTCATAATTGGAAGTTTTTACAAATGGATGAGAAATATAATGCTGCACTAATAATGATTGTAGAGAAAGAAAAGTAAGCAAAACATAAATATGATCATTTTAGGTGATATGGCTATTCTTATTGTAGTAACTTGTTTGTGTGGCCATTTTGATGAAGGGCATTCCTGCTATTTTGCCGTTTTCTTATGATTCATTCCTGTTTCCCTCTTCCTGTCAATAATGGGGCAGGCCACACCTACCTGCCATGTTGTAATCAATGTAGCAGAAGCAGGGGTGTAACTACAGAGGAAGCAGACCCTGCAGCTGCAGGTGGGCCCAGAAGGTATAGGGGCCCCATGAGGCCCTAATTCATATACAGTTTCAATAAATATTGCTAAAACTGGTCAACCTCTAAACATTTTGGGGGGCTGAAAAATAATTTGCTGTGGGGCCCAGTAATATCTAGTTACACTACTGAGTCCATAAGTTACCGTGCTTGTCTGACTGCTTTGCCTGAACTAACACAGCAGAATCATTTAATCCAGGGGTCCCCAAGCACCGGGTCGCGGCCCTGAACCGGGACGCAGACAGTCCTGAACTGGGCCACTGAACAATAAACATGGTGCGCCAAATTCGCACCCAAATTGGACGCGAACCCTCCAACAACCTCCCTGACTCCTCCCGACACGCGGCCCGGTGCTTGGGGACCCCTGGATTAAATGATTCTGTTGTGTTAGTTCAGGCAAAGCAGCCAGACAAGCACAGTAACTTCTGGACTCAGCGGTGTAACTAGATATTACTGGGCCCCACAGCAAATTATTTTTCAGGTCCTCAAAATGTTTAGAAGTTGACTTGTTTTAACAATATTTATTGAAACTGTATATGAATTAGGGCCTCATGGGGCCCCTATTACCCCTGGGCCCCCCTGTAGTTACAGGGTCTGCTTCCTCTGTAGTTACACCCCTGATTCTGCTACATTTATTACAACATGGCAGGTAGGTGTGGCCTGCACCTTTATTGCTCTCAGCTTAGACAGGAAGAGGGAAACAGGAATGAATGAAGACAATGGCAAAACAGCAGGAATGCCCTTAATCAAAATGGCCACGCAAGCAGGGTACTACAATAAGAATAGCCATATCACTTAAAATGATTATATTTATGATTTGCATACTTTTCTTTCACTACAATCATTATAAGTGCAACATTATACTTCTCAGCCATTTGTAAAAACTTCCAATTATGAACCTGTAGTGTTTAAGGAAACGTTTATTACTATGCAGCACAGGGGACATTAGAGGGCACCCTCTATAGCAGGCCAGATAATATACCTTAGGGATGATGCAGTCATGTGGAGCAGAGCTGGCAACTTTTCATCTTGTTTATTAAATGCCAATAAGCTTTGTTCTTATTGGTTCAGGAATGTGACTGACAGTATTGCTTCACAGAATAGATATTTTATCTGTTTTGTGAAACAGAGCTTTCATTTTGTGGAAAGAATGAATCCTGTACAATAAAATCTTGCTTTCTGTCACAAATATCTATTTTGTCATTCAAATCTAGCTTGACATGCACTAGTTAGTTATACTATTATATATTATGTCCAAGTTTTTTTTTACATAATACATTCTGTAAGTAGCTTTGCACATAAGTGTGGAAGTTATACATTTGTGAGACAGATTGCTTGTTAAAATGTACAGAATGGAGTTTGTGATATAATGACATCCTTGTGTGCATTAACCAGATTTTGTTCTCATTCTTTAATAGAAATAAGTCTTTTGTATATTTTTTTTATCTGTGTATGGTCACAAATACTTATATACCATGAGAGACATGAATTCTGTGTATTAGGGATAGTTTTGTATACAGAATGTATTTGGGACAAACAGCACCCTATACAAAGTAAGGTAAAAGTAATGGTTCAACATGTCTCTGTGTTGTGCGTTACCTTACTTTGTCTCTACTGCATACCTCCCAACATTTTGGACATAAAAAGAGACACAAAAAGCTGGTGCGTGTAACGCGGTGAATTTTTTGACCATGCCCATTTGTGTGACCACATCCCCTAATTACCATGTTAATTTTACAAAATTTGTCTGGTTAGGAAAGTTTGAACATATTTCTGTGTTTTTTTTTTCAGTTATTACAGTTTTGCTAATGAAGGTGAATTGCTCTTTAAGCTGTGAGTCTAACTTTTCCCAAGGAACCTGTTATCTTATATTGTTACAATTACTTATTTGCTTATCTCGAAATTGTTACAAAAGAATCTTATCTGCTGTTGTGGCTGTTCTGGGCTCTCTGCCAAAAGCCAATTAAGTTAGAAACTTTTTTTTTCTGGCTGTTCAGTACAGAGAAAAATGGGACTTTCCAGTACAAATGAAGGACTGCGGGTTGAGCTGTCAAAAGAGGGACTGTCCCTCTAAAAACTGGACAGTTGGGAGGTATGCTACTGCATTTTGTGCAAGTGCGCTTTCACAAGGGACCTATTTTACCTTTATCATCTTTTTCTGATTCCTTTCCATACCACTAGGGTCATGTAGTTTACTTTTCCCTGGTCTTTTTTCACAATAAATATTAATAAGTTATAGAACCGTGTTAAAGGAGACGTAGAATAAATTAAAAAAAAAAACAAATTTTGTAGGCAATTGTGTATAATAAATTGGCTTCACATTGGGCTCGTTAAAAAAAGCCCCTTTATTGAACTCCCTATAGATGTTCACTGGTCCCTGGTTTAAATGAGAGGTGGGCATGTTCTAACGATCCCTGCCAGAAGCACAGTAGGGGCAGGGGGCAATCAGAGTCCTGCAGTCATACAGGCAAAGACAGGCTTCAGTTCCATAATCAGGTCAATCTAGCTGTTAATTGATTCCTTCTACAGTGCCTTGTGCTGAGTCCTGCGCTTCCCCTGCACAGCCTGGGAAAGGATGCAGTAGGAAGTGGAACAGATTGGTGGGGCTAGTTGGTTACTTATTAAATCTAATGATTCACTGAACGTTTTCTGATTGAAGACTTTCCAGTTTTCAAATGGGTATGTAACATTGTCTCGTTAGCACTTGTTGTGCAAGAGAATAAAATCTGTGCCACATGTGATGATTTGGGACACTTGCCACTGGCTCTGCTTTGTGATATTCGCTAATGAAATATTGTTGTGTTGGCGCTCTTTATATAATCCATGTTATATGAAAAGTGTAATTAAGATATTAACACTGGTGAACAAAGTATGGAACATGTTGTTCGTTTCAGCAGGAAATGAGAACAATGTTGTTTAAGGCACAAGAAAATAAAATTTTCTTTGACTTTAATCCTGAACAAGACTAAGATTTTGCAAAGTTAATCATACATTTTGTAGAATGGGTTCTAAAAACCTGCATGACTATAAAGTAATTACGATCAAATAAAACTTTTCTGTTTTTTTTGTAAATGAAATCATAACAGTAGGTTGTTCAGTAAACAAAAATAAATTTTTATGGACTCGTGCAGAAGGCTACATTTAGAAACAACCGATGGAAAGTTAAACAGGTTGTTAAAATCATAATTCTTTACGTTTACCCCACACTCATTTGTCTAGAAATAGGTTATAACTTAATGGAAATGATTTTCCAGCAGCTGTTTGTTTGTGGGCCTTTCTGTCCAAAGTTTAGTCTTCAACAAGTGAAATTCATGCTCAATTGGGTTCAGATCAGGTGACTGACTTGGCCATTCAAGAATATTCCACTTCTTTGCTTTAATAAACTAAAAAGGGGTATAATGGGGTGTCCACCACAACCCTTCTCTTTCCACACACATGCCCCCCCAAATAATGAACTGATCTCACCAGGTCCTGCATTTCGGTTTCTCCTTAGAATCAAGTCAGGCACATTCCCTTTGTGTCAGTTCAGTTCGTGCCAGTCCACCTAACTGCCCAGTGGTATCTCTGCTTAAGGACGGCACACTCTTCCAATCCAAGATGGTGCTCGCTGTACTTCAGCGCATGCATTCCACTGCAGTACGCAAATCTCTGTACTTTCTCACACAGAGTCCCAACAGGTTGCAAAATTTGTGATGTTTGGGGTGGATTCACCAACAATATAGTTCCAACCTTTGTCGGTTTTGATGAAATATCTGACAATCGCCTCAAAGCTTCCACTTTTGAGCATCTTATCTGTCACATAGCATTAAGTGGCATACAGAGTCCCCCAAACAAAAATCTTTGGGTTTTTTTTTCACCTAGTGCAATCAGCAGTCAGAATCACAGTTTAAATATTTTAGCACTGGCAAATAGGTTTTATGGACAGAAACAAGCGAACAACACCTACACAGAGCTAAAAATGCAAAAAATGGCTAAAAATGCACCAAAATCACCAAAATTGCAATATAATCACTGAAATAGTCACATATAAAAGAAATAAAAGAACGAGGAAAGCACTTCTCAATAGCAAAAAACGCTGTGGTTGTGTTTATTTAGGGCTACTACACGACATTTCGGGTCATTACATACCCTTTCTCACTTGAGAAAGGGTATGTAAGAAGGAGCGATATCACCCCCTCCCTCCATCAGCCCATCAGTAGAACATTGGGAGGGAAACCAGATAACAGCTTTCTTAAACAAGATAACAGTTCCTTGGTACACATAAGAATAGCATGCCATTGTAAAAAGTCCCACTGCTACTCCTTCAGTGAGTTGAGTTGAGTTGGAGCGCTTTCTGAAAGCACATAACCAGAGAAATGACCTGAGATGGCTACCTACAAACCAATATTTCAATAAAAAAATACACTTTTTGCTTCTGGAATAACATTTTATATGGTAGAATGTATGTAAACAGTGTATTTTAGAAATAAAAGCTACACCATAAAAATCATGACAGAATTCCTTTAAATCTTGCTAAAGCTGATATATATGTATTGTATGTGATCATGTGACTTAAAGGTCTTTCTTGTTTCTCTAAATTGATCTCTCAACATTTTTTACTTTATTTTGCCGAGGAGAAGGCAGGAGCGCCAGCAACAAACTAAGAAAGTTGGTGTGCGGTATTATGACACCCATAATGTAAAAATCTAATCGAAACAAAAAGAAAGCAAACTCCCAGGGCCAGCAAAACAAACACATAAAACTAAAGCAGAAACACTGACAGTCTAAAACTGTTTTGCTATTAAAATACTTGACTTTTTCAGAATGTCCTTCATATTTATTAAAAGTTCCATCTTTGTATGGGGTAGTAATAATTGTAATAAATGTCCTTCATATTTATTAAAAGTTCCATCTTTGTATGGGGTAGTAATAATTGTAATAAATGTCCTTCATATTTATTAAAAGTTCCATCTTTGTATGGGGTAGTAATAATTCCCACATCTTGCTACAAATGCAGCTTTTACACTGGTACCTTTTAAAATGATACAATCTATGTGAAACACAAAGGCCTTCTCTGCTTATTCATGATATAAAGAACATATTTACTTTTTAGTGTTAGTTATAAGCAATACAGGAGATGTAGGAGAAGTGTTGCAGATGAGGACTACGTTCTATGGGTTATCTTGGCACCCTTGTAAAGCCTGGCCATTCTGCGTCAGAGACACATGCATGTTTTATATGATGTGCTGGACAAACATGTTGTAAAAATCTGTAGATCAGGAGCCAAAGCAGAATAATGATTTATTAAAGGAAACTATAACAAAAAATTATTTAATTAAAAGGTATCATGCCAGCTATCATCTACTTCCTCCAGGATCATTAGGTTATTATTGTCATAATATAGTTAGAAATAAAAATAAGTGCAGCATTTTCCATTTGCGTAGTGCAAGTAGGAACTGTCTGCTGATTCACATCCCTTTTATATGAAAAGCTAAATAGCATGAACTCCGTAGCAAAGCTGCAATTCCAAGTAGGTTTTCCCCTTCTGCTGAAAAGTTCTGTAAAAGGAACTTGTATTAGCTAAACTGAATTAGGATCACAGACTCATTAAAGAAAAAGTTTGAGCAAGATTTATTTAGGTTGCAGTATGGTATACTATAAATCATCGCTGCTAGAACAGGTTTATTGTCCAGTGTGAGATAGTTCTTTAATAGTGAGTTCTATATTTCCATTAACGAATTAAAAAATAAGTCAATCAATCAAAATAATAGTTGCCATAGGGAGTGCTCAATAGACAAATACTTCAATTGTAATCAAGAATATGTATACCATACCATAGGACCACATCTGTATCATTTAAATGTAAATTCTTCAGTGTAAGTTAAAACCAAGTTAGGAATCCTGGGAAGGAAATTTTCCATCTAAAATTTCCATTCAATGGTATGTTATAGGCTATAGCTCAACAACTTGTTTTGGTTTTTAAACACAGCCAGGGCAGTTGCTTATCATATTCCAACTACAGACTGGCTTCATCAATGTAATACAGGGTTTTCTGATGCAGGGAGTCAGAGATGTGATTTCACATGAACAACATCCTCTCCTTATATTAATAAGAAGTGATATAACGTGCATAAAAGACAGTGAGGCAAATGAGAACACAGAAGAGAGGTGTGGTCAAGAAAGTGAGAGAGGAAAGAGATTACAGAACACGCCAACGGTTTTCTCAGTAAAAATATTTCTAATGGGGCTATTGACACAAAATTTACACCAGATGTCGATAATAACCCAATTAATACACACATACAAAGAACTCAAAACAAATAAGTGCATACATTATGTGTAGTACAGTGGAATGACACAGGGAATAAGTATTGAACACATGAAGAAAAGGAGGTGCAAAAAGGCATGGAAAGCCAAGAAACCTGCTGAAATCTGTTTAGTATTCAGAAAGCAATCTTGCCCCGTATCGGTGCAAATTAATATCAGCTTTTTTAGTCCTAATTAATGGCCTATAAAAAGGTTTCTCTTTACCAAGGTATCACATAAGAAACATCTCATGATGGGTTAAAGCAAAGAGCAAGACCGTTGCAAAACATACTGATGGCATTAGTTACATTTCTAAGCTACTCAATGTTCCAGTGAGCACCGTTGGGGCCATAATACTGAAGTGGAAAGAACTTCTTTTCACCCTAAACAGGCCACGACCAGGTGTTCCTTGCAAGATTTCTGACAGAGGAGATGAGAATAATAAGAAGAGTTGTCCAAGAGTCAAAGATCACTTGCAGAAGCTTTAGAAAGACCTTGAATTAGCAGGCACCGTTGCTTTAAAGAAAATGTAATGCACTCAACCAACATGGCCTCTATGCTGAAGAAAAAGCATGTTGAAACTCGTTTAAAGTTTGCTGCACAGTATTTGGACCAGCCAATGAAATTCTGGGAGAATATAGTCTGGTCAGATGAAAACAAAATTGAACTCTTTAGATGTCATTGCACACACCATGTTGGAGAAATGGAACGCCACGTCACCCTAAAAACACCATACCAACTGTGACGTTTGGAGGTGGGAAGATCATGGTGTGGGGCTATTTTTCATCATAGGGTACTGGCATACTTTATATAATTGAAGGAAGGAGGAATGGAGAAATATAACAGGACATTCTTGATAAGAATCTGCTGCCATCTACCAGGATGTTGAAGAGGCTGGAAATTTCAGCAAGACAATAATTTCAAACACACACAGCCAAGGAAACTCTCAGCTGGTTTCAGAGAATGAAAATAAAGCTGCAGGAATGGCCCAGTCAATCACCCGACTTGAATCCAATTGAAAATTTTTGGAAAGAACTGAAGATCAGAGTTCATAGAAGAAGCCCCCGGAACCTTCAAGATTTGGAGACTGTTTGTGTGGAAGAATGGGCCAAAATCACACCTGAGCAATGCATTCGACTAGTTTCTCCATACAAGAGACGTCTTAAAGCTTTCATTACCAACAAGACTTTTCTATGAATTATTAAATAAATGTCCCTGTGTCATTGCACTTTATTGCACATAACTTAATATATAGACTTATTTGTTTCTTTGTATGTGTGGATTACTTGGTTTGTTACCAACATACTGGTGTAAATTCCGTGTCAATAGTCCCATTAAAAATATATTTACTGAGAAAAATGTTGATATGTTAAATACTTATTTTCCCTGCTGTAACAGGAATCAGGAAAAGGGGGTGAAACAGTAAAGAGAATATAGGAAAGTGGTAGGGAAAAAATGAGGCAAAAAGGACTCAAGGTAGTATCTGGAAACATATAAAAAGGAGAGGAGAATTAGGGTGAATTCAAAGTGCATAACAGGAAAATATTACCTGACAAATAGACAAATATTAAAGTTAACAGAAGAGCATACAGGAATAAAACCATATGTGAAGGCAATGAAGTTGTATAGAAAAGTACTGAATAACTAATATGCAAGTAAAGGACAGTATTAACTACCTCCATTTAACCCCAAAGCTTTTAAAGGATCGATAGAAAAAATCAATGGCTCTCTGAGCTTGATGGTTTCTGAGCACCTATGTATTTGAAACCCGCAAAAGACAAGCATGAATCTTTCCTTTGAATCAGAAGTCAGCTGATTTTTTTCCAAGTCCTAAACAGAACATATAAAATGTGAGTAAATTAACAAAAAATGGCACACAATAATCTGCCATGTGCACATATAGGATCCTCTTCCCAGACAACCACCCTCTAGTGTATTCTCAGTACCTACTCATTATTGACCCTTCATTTTTAGCAAGGGAATGAATAAAGTAAGCAACTGAACTGTACCCTGGGGTCAAACATTCTTACAATCAATGCTGATTAATGAATACCAGTTTTGGGCTTAATCACTGGAAATATATCCAATTGAATTAGATCAAATTGAAACAAATCTTCTAAATCAATCTACTTTTGCTTTATCAGGTTCTTTCTGCTCAGTTTTGGGATAGTGATTCCAATTTGAGTTTTTAATAAATCTGTCTAACATCATGTAAAGAAAAGGCTGAACTTTTGCAAACCTTTCTGTTTATGGTGATAAAAAAAAGAGAACCATAACCCCTTTGAAATTTCCCCAAACAATTTTAAAGAAATCTTGACTCTTGGATGGCAGTCTGCTTTTCTTTATGGATCCACATTGTGAGATTTAGTGTAGACTGAGTATTTTATTTTTCCAAGAACTTATCCAAACCTTTTTTGAGACTAATTATTGTATCTGCCAACACAACTTTCCTCACCAATGAATTCCACAATTTTATAGCTCTCTGGGAAGTTCCATTACTGTGTCTACTCTGAAGGCCATGGCTAATTTCATCTGATGAAAAGAAAAAGTTTCCCCCTTGCATAACGCAAGTGAATTGATCATGCATGTTTTCTACGAAGTAAATTTTTCCATTGTAGCTACTGACACTGTAAATAATAGTGTTGTTTCCTGTTCTGTGTGGCTTTGTGTCTGTAAAGGAGGTAGACATTTTTTGTTTGTCGGCATTAATGAGCAAACACTTGTAAGGAGCCTGTCTGACTATTAGCTGGTCTGCATTGAAAATCTCAACAAACAGATCTTGGTCAATGTTGAAGAGTTATAGCAGCTGAAGTCGTCCCATGTTCAAATATCTTGGTAGGGTGGTAAGCTCAAATTGATCTAATGAATGAATGCAGTGGGTTTTTTGTTGGGGTTTTCTTTTGGTTGTTTTTCTTTTCAACCTAGTGATTTTGAAACAATAGTTCTAGAACCAAAACTGGGGCCCCATGATCCTTGTAATACAGTGACACTTGTTCTATAAAAGAAATGACAATGCTATATGGAATTAATCCCATTCCAGATCTTGGTTCCCAAGATTTAAACTGCATCCCATTTAAAAAAAAAGTGTTTTTAGAGTGTAAGTGTTACAAAGTTACTTTAATTTGGGTTAGGAAAAAGACACTAGTCCATTATGTTGGACTTTGCCTTATGGCAGGAGCATCATTGGCGGCAGATACTGATTTCTACACAGTCAGTGCATTATAGATAATACTCAATTATTTGTAAGCCTTATTTGAATTGCAATTTACTCTAACCAGAATGTCTTGAGTTCTGTTCCCACCAGAATGGGAATGGTCTAAGTTGGCAGGAAAATGGAACACTGCAGAAATTGAGCAGCATCAGTATAAAGCTGGCCATACAAAGGGCAAGTGTTTATCGGCTGCTTCCCCGTTAGATATGTGATTTAAAATTGGACAGTTTTGAAAACCCTGTCGGGCAGGGACTGAATTTGTGCGTTAATGCGGTTCTCTCTCAACTGGCTTCCATAGGTGCCTCAACAATTTTGCAGCCCGATTTGGCTCAGGATGTAAACAACCTCACCAAACATATGTATGGCCACTGTGGTAGAGTGCCCAAGCTGTAAAAATTAGGGATGCACCAAATCAAGGATTCGGTTCGGCCTATTTCAGCAGGATTCGGCCGAATCCTTCTGCATATGCAAATTAGGGATGGGGAGGGACTTTTCGTCATAAAACACGGAAGTAAAAAAGGTTTTCCCCTTCCTTGCATATGCAAATTAGGATTCAGATTTGGTTCGGTATTCGGCCTAATCTTTCAGGAAGGATTCGGGGGTTCAGCAGAAACCAAAATAGTGGATTCGGTGCATCCCTAGTAAAAATGTGTGTTTTACTTTACAATAGGGGATAAAAGCTGCAATGGAGATGTTACTAATCAGAGCATAGTCTCCCTGTTTAATGGATATTGCTATCTGGCCCTGGATGCTATAGTGTTCTGGAAGGAACAGGCAATCCATTCCAGTTGTCCAGTTCACATTTTGGAGCTCACCTTCCACAGGAAGGCTATCCTGTGGAAAGGGTATTTAAACTTAATTGGAAGTTTAGCGAGTGTCTCTCAGCAGGGCACAGCAGGTAGGAGACCTGGCTGTGTTAGGAACTCCCAGTGGAGCTGGGGGTGCCGCCTGCTACTGCAAGAAGCAGAGGGAGCCTGTGGCTATGACTAAGAGTCAGTGTGGGACATTGAGGAAAAGCCAGGAGGTTGAGAAATTCCCTCAAAGACTATGAGTACAGGGGTGACCCCAACCTATGTTTTGACTGGTAGTCCACAAGGGGCCCAGTATGGTGAGGGAACACTTCATATGAAGGTAGCGCCCAGTGGGCAAGGATTTATTTTTATGGTTTGTTATAAATACCAAAATGGTCACCTCTGTTGTGAATGACTGTTTGGAAAATAAACCAATGTTCCTTTGAAGAGCCTGTGTGTCCCTGTCTAACTGCTCCTTTTCCTATGCTGCCTGCCCTACCCTTTGCTAAATTCCCCCCAAAGTTACGTGTTCAAGCCACACTACCATAAAGGGATCCTGTCCCTAAGAAATAATTTCAAATTCTTTTCTATCATGTTAGTTGAGCAAAATAAACTTTACTTACACTGTATTTATTATTTCAATTTTGTTTCTTCTGTCTTGGAATCATACAATCACAGCAAGCAGGCAGCAGCCATTTTGTGGACACGGTTATTAAGGGAAATTGTGTATCACCCCAAAATCTTGTGTATGCACCAGAATGGGGGACCTAATGTCCATGTGCAGTGCCCTACACAATTATAGAGCCTGAGGAGGAAAGGGGGAATTTGGGGAGAGCAATGGCATGTAGGAAGTGCTGAATGGAAAGTGAAAGTAATTGACTGCCCCTCCTCTATGCCACGGGGATAGAGGCGGGGCAGGTAATATTTGATTGACAGTTTAGATATTTAAACACCTTTATAACAGGTATGGATGTTTTAATGAAAACATGTTTTGGGGTTTCATATTTAATTTGCAAAGGACTTTCATTATGCAGCTTTTTATGTGTAGGTGACAGGTCCACTTTTAGGGCTGCATCCACTAAGCCCTAAAACCCATCATAAGCACAAGATCAGGTAGATGTTGGAGGGTGCTGGCGAGCCACAATTCATTATCTAATGTTACTCTGTGTATATGATTTGTTTGGACTGCATCTGTGCAGCTGCACATGCTATATGTCTACTATTAGCACTGCTTAATATGTTGATACTATATAACAAAAGAATATGAACAATAGACAGATAAGTCCCTGGAGATAAAATTGGACAGCTTTTATTTGAAAGTTTTTGTCTGTAGTAGTATAATGGTTGCCATCTGTGTTTTGTCGTTCACTCATTGCCTGGTTATTGTTTCCTGGCACATGGTTCAATATTGGTTACTGAGAAAGAAAATGTGCAGCTCTGTATACCAGAGGCAGAAGTGAGAAGTGTCTGTATACCAGAGGCAAAAGTGAGGAGCCTACACCCTAGCTAATTTTCTGTTAGTATGCATCATATGTGCTTCAAATTGGCCTGGCATGTACTTCAATGCAAACAAGCAGCTTACAGGTTTCTGTTTCTGGAATTTTGTCAAGTTTCCATAATTTTTCTTGAAAGCATAATTCTCAGAATTCTCTGAGCTAGTCCATTTGAATAAAAATAACCTTTGATTATGAAACTTTAAGTATTTCAGTCCTGATGCAATGCGAGCATCTTGCCTTAGCTGTCACTCATAGGGAGGTGCCCATTAGCCATCTGAGTGGTACGGACACTTTTAAATTGTAAGAATTACATGTTACAGATGTTGAGCTGAAGAACTAGTTACCAGCCTTTTTGAATGGACTAAATGAAAGTATTACCATGAATGTCTTTATATAATTGTTTGATATGTATCATCATTATATACATTTCCTGTGAAGTGATTGTACATTCTTATACTTTTCTGTCACCAATATTATCATTTTTATTGTAGCTATAGGTGAGTGATACATCTTATAATGAGTATCAACAATATATTGCCCTAAGTATGCATTAAGATTCCACATTAACCAACAGAAATGTTACTATTCAGGCACTTTCCTGACAGTGATATGTATCTATTGGGCAGTTTTGTAACAAATAAGTTGCAACAATGTTGGTCATTTTGTGCAGTAGCTAAATGACATATCAATGGGTTCGCTACCTATTGGAACTACAACTGAATGCCGATAATCGTAATCCGTCAATGACCACGATCGATGCGCACACAGAGGGGAGGCAATGATTTCAAGTGATGCGCGTATAGCGGGGAGGCAATTACTCTAAGTGATGCGCACACAGTTGGGAGGCGGTGCTGATCAGCATTTTTTCGGCTCCACATTCCACGCCCTCTCCCTTCTGCCACGTATTGCGATCCGATAGGCCCATTCAAACGGCGTCAGATGGCGCCGAACGGATTTGG
This sequence comes from Xenopus petersii, assembly GCA_038501925.1. Lineage (NCBI taxonomy): Eukaryota > Metazoa > Chordata > Amphibia > Anura > Pipidae > Xenopus > Xenopus petersii. Next base: position 76,106,702 of record CM076675.1, on the reverse strand, counting down.
TGTCTATAAATAAAGGTGCTTTACCGGCTCGCACATGCCTTTGATAAAGCCCGCAACTTGACGGGCGAAAGTGCGTCAAGCGCACTTTTTAGCTATTGGCTAGGCAGGACTACTGATAGGGACCTTTAAGGACATAATTCAACAGACTGGGTGGGAACCAGCTGTGGGTGAAGGGATTGGTGGCGTCTTATGATGTAACTATCAGCTTTAATAGCAACAACCTACCATACTTCAGGCACACTGATTAGTTGTGCAACCTTAACTTAAGAAGTGCAACTTTGTTACGGGCATTGGTTGATGGTGCAGAGGACACCACTTGATGGGAGGGATCTCTGGGTGGGTGAAGGGGTTGGCACGGGGTATTTAATCCTCTAAGTGTGACCAAGTTTGCCCTAATTGCTACTCTAGGAGTAAGGTCTTAAAGGGGAAGTTATTGGAAGCGGTTGGCACGTGGAGGTGGAATCCCCAAAGGGTTGTGTGTTTTGTCCGGTATTGGGACACATTGCATTTGCTATAAGCTGCATGCGGTTGGTAATATACAACCACCACGCAATTAACCAGTACTGACCCCAAACACCAACTTACTGTTTGCCCTGGTCAATCAGTACTCCGTGGTTAGCCTAATTTTTAAGTGTGAATACTGGACAGTTATATGTTAACATTTTTTAAAATATCTTCTTATTAAAAGTTACGTTTTATTTGCATATTAGTAATCTGGATGCTGTGGATGGGATGGTGCAGTCATATGGGTCAGTACTTTTTCTTCTCTATTTTTGATTAATATACCTTATCTGACTCTGCACACCATTTTTTCCTGCAACTGATGGTTGGTGCTCCCTAATATCTACATTTTGTACTTTAATAAGTTTGCAATTGGTCTCTTTTATTGTCATTTTTAAAATATATTGTGTTTTGTTCAGCAGCTGTCTAATTTGAAATGTCAGCAGCTATCTGGTTACTAGGGTCCAAATTACACTAGCAACAACAAAATTGTAGCCTCACAGAGCATATAGTTTTGTCTAAAGAGGCCAGTGACCCACATTTGAAAGCAGGACAATGTTTGAAAAAAGGTAAATAAAAAAAAAAAATAGAAAAAACAAAATTGAAGACCAACTGAAAATTTGCTTAGAATTGGCAATTCTAAAAGATAGGTTAGAGGAGTGGTTCACCTTTAAGGTAACTTAATATGTTATAGAGTCGCCCATTCCTGTCCGCTTTGCAATTTATTTCTGTTATTTACTTTTTATAGTTTTTTACTTATGTTTGATAACTAAAATGTGCATTTTTATTTACATTTCTAGTACTGGGGGTATTTATGAAATTGCCACAATGCAATTCTGATTTAGCTGAGGGCATGGCCAAAAAGGGCATGGCCTCTAGAATTTTTTTTGCCAACTTACTATGGGCGGGGCTTTTCTGTGGGCAGGCAACACATGCCACACTCACCATTCTTTCACATGTTTGTTCCCAATTCAAGCACTGGTGAGCTCCAATACATCTGCTAGGAAAGGAAGTCCCCCTATAAGATATATTGGATGTAACTGTCAATGACTATCTGACACCCAACTGCTGCATGAAGACAGAATGAAGAGAAACAGATGCTGAGAGAAGAATTGTAAATATAAACTTGATTATTTCAGTAACAATGCAGAATTTTTAATTGATTCTATTCAGAAAGTTTCATACTTCAGTATGAGATCGCTTATATTAAATTTTCATTTCCGCACTAGTTCCCCTTTAACCTGAAAACATGTGACTTTTTAAAGGAGAAATAAAGCTCAATATGCAATTAGAACAAAAAAATGCTACACCTATGGTTTTAACAGGACAAATACCCAGACCCCTGTTGGCTCGAGTTCATTTAGAGGCAGGTTTATCAAAGGTTGAGGTGAATTTCAAGCTATTTATTGTGTACTTCGACTATGGAACAGTCCAAATTCAATTTGAAAAAAAATCGAAAATGTATCATCTACTGTCTCTTTAAAATTCCACCATTCGCCATCTAAAACCTGCCGAATTGCTGTTTTGGCCTATAGGGGGGCCTCCTAGAACCTATTTGTAGCCAATTGGTGGACTGAAAAATTAAAAAAAAAATTTGGGGGAAAACTTTGAATCGAATTTGATCGAATGCGCTATTCGTACAATTCGAATTCGGCCGAATACAGACCTATTCAGTCGAAAACAGAGCTATTCGACCAAAAAAAACCCTTCAACTTATTTTCGGTTGGTCTTTTTGAATTCAAATTTCGAAGTTTCCTCAATTTGAAAATCGACCCTTGATAAATATGCCCCTTACAGTGAGTGCCATGCTACCATTTTGTTCTCGTGTCCCAGGCATCCCTTGCACCTATTGAACCTGAGCACATGTGCAAAATTGCCCAGGGTAGTGCAGGGGATGCCTGGGACACTGGAACTATATGGTGCATAGTAACATGGCATTTACTACCACAATCTGGTGCATTTTTTGGAGAGGAGGAGTGCCGGCACTGGGTAACAAGAGCAGCAAAAGATACCAATTATATTTTAGATTTCTATACATCAATTGAACTTTATATTAAAATAATAATAATGGTGCAAACGAATGGCTTTATGTAAAAAGGTAGACGCTCTTACTGCTATTGTGTGTGCCAGTAGCATATTGTATCGTAATACCTGTGTGCAACCAGATCTAACCCTATAAAGATGTTTTTAAAAATCTTGAGAACTAGTTATGTATTGCTCCAATAAAATGTCACATAAGCATCACACTGAGACCGACAGCTGCCAATTGGACAGACCAGACTTGCATTATTGCACACATGGCCTTTCAGCAATGCTTTGATACGTGCTGTAAGAAGGATTCCCTGTTAATAATCACTCAACAAGTAATACAGAGACTTGGATGGGGCTGCATCAAGTGGAGCTTCAAAAGAATTTTTGATATTAAAAATATTGAGGTGTTTCATTTCAGCATAATGAGCAACCTTTTAATATTTCGTGTGTCAACTGAGGCTATAATATAAACAACAACCAAATATAATTAAAAATGTCCTTAAGTTAGAAATATTGGTTTCTTGGCAATTGCTCTTCAGCAGAATCAGAATGACAGACATCCTGTCCACAGATGTTACTCCTGTCTTCTTACTTCTTGGGCGCAATAATTCCTTCTAGCTGTGCCTGGAATACAGAATGGCTCTATTTATTAAAGTGCCCAAGTTGGTTCTTTTTTTTGTAGTAGTAGTAGTAGATGTTATTTTAGGAAGAAAAAATGTTCTTATGTTTTATTTGATGTGCACCCTAGTTGCATCCCCTTAAAGGAAAAATAAATCCTAACAATTAATAGGGCTAAAAATGCAATATTTTATATATTGAACTTATTGAACCAGCCTAAAGTTTCAGCTTCTCAATAGCAGCAATGATCCAGAAATTTAAACTTATCACAGGGGGTCACCTTTTTGGAAAGTGTCTGTGACACTCACATGTTCAGTGGGCTCAGAGCAGCTATTGAAAAGTTAATCTTAGGTGTAGCTGCAAATTATCAAGAAGAAAATGAGGTTGGCCTGTAATATAAGCTGATGAAACAGGGCTGATTATTAAATTCTGATGGTAGGGTAGTTGTACTGGGTTCTGTACTGTCATGTAGTAATTATCTGTATTAATTACTAATCATCATTATATTGTTATATTTATATTCAATATGTACTGTATATTTTGATTTGGTCCCTAAGCTCAGTAAGTTACATCAGTACAGAGCATATGCAGTGAATCAGCACAAAAGAAGATAGGGAGCTACTGGGGCATCTTTGGAGACACAGATCTTTACTGCTAAAGGTGTAGGGTGGAACAGACCAGGTTTACGCAGTACTTTGCTGCAAAATTTCCTTTATTTGACACTACGGGGCACATTTACTAAGGGTCGAATATCGAGGGGATATTCGACCCTCAAAGTAAAATACTTTGAATATCGAAGTCAAAGGATTTACCGCAAATACTTGGATCGAACGATTGAAGGAAAAATCGTTCGATCGAACAATTAAATTCTTCGAGTCAAACAATTCAAAGGATTTTAATCCATCGATCGAAGGATTTTCCTGCGATCAAAAAAGCTAAGAAACCTTATGGGGAAGGATCCCATAGGCTAACATTGAAGCTCGGTAGGTTTAAAGTGGCGAAGTAGGTAGTCAAAGTTTTTTTTTAAAGAGACAGTACTTCGACCATCGAATGGTCGAATAGTTGAACGATTTTTAGTTCGAGTCGAAGGTCGTAGTAGCCTATTCGATGGTCGAAGTACCCCCAAAAAAAGTTTTTTTACTTCGAATCCTTCACTCGAGCTTAGGAAATGTGTGCCTACATGTTTCGAGGCAATTTGGCTCTAAACATGTAGGGGCATATTTACTTAGTTCAAGTGAAGGAATAGAATAAAAAAAACTTTTGAATGATTTTTTTGGCTACTTCGACCATCGAATTGGCTACTTCGACTAGATCAAACGATTCAAAACTAAAAATCGTTAGACTATTCGACCATTCCATAGTCGAAGTACTGTCTCTTTAAAAAAAACTTCGACCCCTTACTTCGGCAAGTAAAACCTACCGAGCTGCAATGTTAGCCTATAGGGAAGGTCCCCATAGGCTAACAATTTTCTGGTCGAAGAAAAATCATTCTATTGATGGATTCAAATCCTTGGAATCATTAGATTTGAAGGATTTAATAGTTCGATCGAACGAATTGCGGTAAATCTTTCGACATTCAAAGCCGAAGGATTTAACTTCGACAGTCGAATATCGAGGGTTAATTAACCCTTGCTATTCGACCCTAAGTAAATGTGCCGCAAAGTACTGCGTAAACCTGGTCTGTTCCACCCTACATGTCTATACTGATATCATACCTTGGACCGGGTACAGGAGCAGAACCATAGGGTTAATAAGCTACAGGAAAGACACCACATCCAGTGGGAACAAAGTGACTGCTAAAGGGCTGTGGTTGCCTTGGGCTGGTACAGAAGCCCAAAGCATATTGTATAACATTTACATTTCTAGACTTTGCTTTAGTTCTCCTTTAATGGAAAACCATACCCCTGAACAATGTAGGTCTCTATAAATACACATGACATAATACAGCTCAAATGTAAAGCCCTGTTTTATCTAAATAAACCATCTTCATAAAAATGTACTTTTAGTAGTAGTATGTGACATTGGGTAATCCTAAATAGAAAATTGGCACCCCCAGGGATCATACAATTCATGGTACACACCTACATGTTAGGTCACATGAACCAATTAGCAGACAGTTAATTCTGTCTTTTGCTTCCACACTTCCTGTTACAGTTAGAGCTGCAGTATTTCTATATATTATACTATTCTATATAGTATTTAATATTGTAAAATGTCAACTAGTCATAAAGTATGTCTTTAAACTTCTGAAGCATTGTCTTATTGCTGTAACCTGGACATAAGCAGTAGTGAGACAAATCACCCATGTAACTGCAGTGGTGCTATGGCCTTTTATAACTAAACTAAATTTAAACAAATCTGCCCGTGCACGACATTTTCTAAAAAATCACAGACCATAGATTTCCTATACCTAGAATTGCACATAGAGGAATTAGATTTTTTGTATAGGTTCACATTGAGATTGCCACTTAGACATCTATAGTTGTTTTATAGATGCAAACGCTTGTTTTCAAACTGGAGCAAAGCTTCTTGCCCATCATGCATGTGTGTGACGTTGGTGGAAGTCACGACTTTCCACTCATGTTTCTGTCTTCACTTTCGCCTCAAACCAGACCCGATACCCCCTACCCCCCCGCCACCTCTGCCACCAGATTTCATGGGAATATATCCTGCAGCAGGGGAAGAAATTTTCAATAAAAAAATACCAAAAATGATTCACCATATAGGTATCTGATGGCTGCCCCTTAAAGGAACTGTTCAGTGTAAAAATAAAAACTGCGTAAATAGATAGCCTATAAAAAATGTTTCTAATATAGTTAGTTAGACAAAAATGTAATGTATAAAGGCTGGAGTGACTGGAGGTCTAATATAATAGAACACAACTTCTTGCTTTTCAGCTCTCTGAGTCAGTCAGCGACTTTAAGGGGGGCCACATGGGACGTAAATGCTCAGTGAGTTTGCAGATTCAAAAGCAACAGTTATGTCACATGTGGTCCTCCCTCAAGTCACTGATTGGTTACTGCCTGGTAACCAATCAGTGGAAACCAAAGAAGCTAAAAAGCAGGAAGTAGTGTTCTGGCTATTATGTTAGACATCCAGTCACTCCAGCCTTTATACATTACATTTTTGGCTAACTAACCATATTGATTTTTTTATTTTTATCTTGCATGGGATAACTATTTAGCCAGTTTTTTTTTTCAAAAGAACAATTCCTTTAAAGCTGCCTCCCTAGGCACAGGCCCTCTAGTGTCTATATGGTTAATATGACCCTTCTACACTGAATAAATTAACATATACAGTATGTTTAAGAGGTTTCCTTGATATGTCCAAAGCTTTACTTTAGATGGTAAGCACAATGTTATTATACTGTAGCTGAAATAATGTAATGTTTCTCAGCTTTTCCTTTTTGTGATTGTCTTATATGTATGTTAGTCAAAGCACACAAGAGCACCAGCGATTTCCATTTAGAAGGGTGGAGGTTGGTTTATTCAGCAAACTTCCAGCAATTATAGAAATACATCAGTAACTGTAAGGGGAAGAAGGTAAGTTGGACATCTCTGATATCTGCTTGTGGACTACTTACCTTCAGCTGCTGGTTAGTTCTCTTGAGGAACTGTATCTCCTCCGCATGCTTCTTCTCTTCCACTTGGCGTCTCTCTGCCTCACGTTTCTCTATAGCCTCACACTTGGCTTTCTGTTCATTCACTTGTCTTTCTAGATCTTTCTTTTCCGTCTCTAACTCTGCCATCTACAAAACACAATGCAGAGAGATTTGGACAACAAGGTCCAATCATACAAAGGCTTCTCAGCAGTTAGCACTATGGATGCTTGTATGCCAAAGCTGAAGCTTAAGTCAAGATCATAATTATTGCTTTTTACTGGACTAGCTGCTCACACAGACTTTTCACTTTTAAAGGGGTTGTAGGGGGTTATTAAAGTCCGAATGCCAAAAACCTGAAAAATGTGTGTTTTTTTTACTATAAGATCCAAATTTTTAGTGGAAAAAACCCCCTGAATTTTTAGGGATTTTTTATACCACGAGGGTGGAAAAAGTCAGAATCCGAAAATCCAGCATTACAGGACTGACGAGTTTGCATATAAGTCAATGGGAGAAGTCCCGAAAATATCTTGATCTGCGCTGGGTTTCGTGCAATAATCTGAAGATTTCGTGATTTTCAGGCAAAATATCTGAAAAAGTCAGATAGTCAGAGTGTTTTTTTCCCCACACAGGAAATTTTCAGGAAAATGTTTTGATAAAAAAGGCGAAAAACCCGTGTGGATTTGTTTGGAGTCATTTTTAGAAAATAATGAGATAAATTCATACTTTATGATGTAGAAAGTGATATTCTGAGACAATTTGCAATTGGTTTTCATGTATTTTTTTATGGTTTTAGATGGGGTCAGTGACCCCCATTTAAAATCTGTCAAATGAATACAAAATTATAAAAAAAAAAAAATGAAGACCAATTTAAAGTTGCTTAGAATTGACCATTCTATAACATACTGAAATTTAACTTAACGCTGAGCCACCCCTTTAAAAGGATTCCTGCTGTTTGTTTTCAGGGGAATGGGTTTATCCATTGGTGTATCCAGAGTATCACAAATAGAAGTAATAGGTATCTTAAAGGACATGCCTCTTTGAAACCTCTATATAACGGTCACTATGATTGTTCAAAGGTTAACAGTAAGGCTGCAGCATCCCCTTAATCCTTTAGGATACTCTCTCCTAATGTAACCCATTCTTGCTTTGGCTGTTGGCTCATGAGCATGCTCCGTTCTTTACATGTCCTTTAAAGGAAAATGCCCCTGTAAACAACTGAATAACAAATCATTATGATAATACACATGACTGCTGTACAGTTTCCAAATGGCAACAAGCTTATGTCATATACATTATGTAACAGATATCATTTATTCAAACTTGTGGATTGATATCCCCATACCCCAGGATAAGCACCTGTACATTATGGAGCGGTTTCCTAATACACAAGAATTCACTGATGGAAGAAACTGCTTTTCTACTGATCAGTTTTTGTAAAATAACAAAGAAACAGCAATTATTAGCACATTGAATGAGAAATTATTGGTAGCATTTGATATAAGAAAAATAATCCACTAAATTGCAAATCATTTCTTATATAGGAACACAAAAAGAGGGTTTATAGAAATGAGCAGCAATAACAATACAACCAATTATGGTTATTATCAAAACATATTTAAAACATTTTTAATAACATAAGTGTAAAAGAATGTTATATTATTCATTACACCACTAGTTTTTAGAATACAAAACAGACTTTCAAGTAAAAAAAATATATATATATTTTTTTTTTATCTCTTTTTCTGTTAAACGTGGTTAATGTAACAATGTCACAGAGCTTGATGAGATTCATCTCTTATTGTGCTGCATTACTGTTGCCATCTACTGGATATTATAACACAAAACATTTTTATGCAGTTAGTTTTCCTTTCACTCATTCTTGTTCTACTCGCGTTTTTGCAGGGGTATCCTGGAAAAGTGCACTTTTTGGTGCAAACAAGTTTTTCTTTGAATTTCTGTGTATTTTGCCTGATATCTTTAATTAAAATGGTGTTTTTTTTGTTAAACTCTGGCTCAACAAAATAAGTTGTCATTTGTATAAGTATATTAGTCTGTTATCACCGAGTATGGCCGATTGTTTTCTTGTTAATGCACTGGTTCAAAATTTCACTTATGCTGGCCAGCTTCTTCCAAAAAGCTCTGAAAAAAATGTCTGCCACAAGTATCTCTTCTAAATGCCATCTTTAATAAAATGTCACTCATTTGGCTACTGGCTTTTCAAGCAAAAAAATAGAATATTCAGATCAATTAACGGGTTGATAGCAATGTACTTATAATCATGCTTTGTACATGAATATATCATTCTTAAGGATATATCTGGAAGACCCAGAAATTGATGCAACCTTCTATTGGCAACACATTCAGAGTGGCAATATTTCCAGGGTTCCTTACTTGGGAATAATTAATCAGAACAGACTGAATGGGTGTGAGGGTTCTTAGTGCAACTATACAGAAATGCAAGCAATGGGCACAATTTGCATCTATTTTATTGCATTTGTAAATAAAGCTGCTAGTGTGCACAGTGCAGGGTTAGCACTTTATCACTGAAGTCCTGTGTTCCACTCCGACCAATATACTAGTAGGGTTATTTATTTAAGTCTGAATGGCAAAAAAAATTTTAGTGGAATTTTTTTTTAAAAAAATTATTATGCCCCAAGGATTGAAAAAGTGAGAGTCCGAAATTCCAGTATCTCAGATCTGCCAAGGTTGTATATAAAAGTCAATGGGAGAAGTCCCAAAGATATCCTGAGTTTTGTGAAATAATTTTTTGGGAAAATGTACTGGTAAGTTACTCGTGCGGATTTGGTGGGAAGTATATTTCAGAAATAAATGAGATATTTTTGGATTTTGATAAATAAAACCCTAGGTTCCTTCACACAATAAACATATAGATGTTTACTGGCACTTGATAAATTGATCCTAGTGAATGTGTTTGCATGGAATGGACCTTTGGTTTTAAGCTCCACTATGACAAGGACTGATCTGAATGATGTAGATTCTCCGGAAAGCACTGTATGTACTACATAAAGTATAATAATTCTAATAGTAATTATATATCAGATAAAGGCAAATTAGAACACCACCATGAAATATATTTGTCTGCCCCTCTGCCACAAGAAATGGAGTAATAACTCCCTTTTTATTACTGTGTGGGTGATTTTATTATCGGGTTATTTTTATAATGCTTCTCGCTAGAAACAATAGCAATAGTAGATAGCACAATTTGGAACTAGATTTGACAGTGCAGTAATAAGCAAATAAGATCTGTAAAAGCAAAATTATTCCCCAGTTTAATTAAACCACATTTTATTCCATCAATGTACAAAAAAAGCTGTTATGCAGCAGTTGTGTTTAATAATAAAGAAGTTGTCCTTATTATCTAGCAGTTGTTGCAAAGCACTAGGAAAGCAGTTTGAGAAGACTACACAATACATATTATGTGCACACGGCAATGTACTAAATAAATACAGTTTAGAAAGAACTTACTCTCTTTTCCATGTCTGATTTTCCCTGTTCTGCTTGCAAAGCTTTCCTCATGCCAAAAGCAACACTACTTTCATAGAGGGTTTGATAGGCAGAGATGGTCATATGTATTTCATCACGGACACGAAGCAGGAGTAATCCCCTCTCTGCGCAGTTAATAGTCACTTGTCTGATGAGTTCATCTGCCAAGATTGCATTTGTGATGGTGGAGAAAAAGTTGCACCAAAATGTTTGCCCAGTTTATACAATACTAAGCAGCATTTCATTTAGTTTGCCATCAATAGTTTAACATTTAAAAAGTAATATGAAAGGAGATTTCCCTTAAAACTAACTTTAAACAATATCTACAGAAATATGAGAGAATTTGCAGGGGTTTTTTTTATTTAAATTTTTTTTTTTAAGTGAAAAAAAAAAAGACCAATTACATATTGTTTTATAAAATCATTGTTTTAGCATACCAAAAGGTAATCACAAGGTAGACTACTTTTTTCAGTATAATTGACTACATTGTGAATAAGGTAAAAAGTGAGCAAAAACAAAGCTTTAATGTTATTGGGCAGAATAAGCTTTCGCAAATTTTGCTTAAAGGGATACTGTCATGGGAAAAATGATTTTTTAAAAATGCATCATTTAATAGTGCTGCTCCAGTAGACTTCTGCACTGAAATCCATTTTTCAAAAGAGCAAACTGATTTTTAAAATTTAATTTTGAACATGGGGCTAGACATATTGTCAGTTTCCCTGGTACCCCAGTCATATGACTTGTGCTCTGATAAACTTCAGTCACTCTTTACTGCTGCACTGCAAGTTGGAGTGATATCATCCCCCCCCAGCAGTTACATCAGCTACATTGAGTAGGAAAAACAAAAGCCTGTCAGAAAGCAGTTCCAGGGTGCAGCACTGTTTTTTTGTGAAAGCACATGACTAGGCAAAATTACTTGAGATGGCTGCCTCCACACCAATATTACAACTAAAAAAACTACACTTGTTGGGATAGAAATGAAATATTATATGGTACACTGAATTATTTGCAGTGTAAACAGTAACATTTTAGAATAAAAACTACATTATAAAAATCATGACAGAATCCCTTTAATTGTTTATTATATTATGGAACAATTGAGTCCACATTGCTTTATACTGCTTTTCTAATGCACAGCTTAAAATCAAATTGTATTTTATGAACAATTGGTATTTTGGTTATAGCAAAGCAGTGCTGCTGGGCACAATTTCTAAAATATATTTGGGATTAAAGTGAAGCATAAGTAATAGCATGCAGTCAATAATTTATTTCAAGGTGTCTTCTGTTTTATTGGGAACAAAGTAGGAAACTGGCACTAGCATTTGCAAACAAAGTTACCGAAGCACTGTGAATAAAGCTCTCTCCGGACTGGGCAGATTCCAGTCTCCCGCGCCTGTCGCTGCTGCAACTTCATATCCAGCTCTTCCTGTAAGTGGACGACATCCATCCGGGTGCTGGGTGTGCTGGACACCTGTTGGATCCATAGCTGATTGTTCTCCACCCATTCTCTACATAATAATTATAGGTTTTTAACTAATTGAGCATTATTACATCTTGTGTAATTACAGGTAAACATAAACATGTACAGTAATATAACTGTGTGATGACTCTTTACAGCAAATACTTTATTTATCATTAATTAAATATCAAATGGGGTACCCCATTGATAAATTAGATAGATGATGATGATGTGTACTATAGGTGAATATGACCTTATAGCAAAAGATGAGGAAGTGTAAGATCAACAGGAGTCTATACAAATATGTATGCAGAAAGAGTAGGATATTACATATTAAAGTTCACAATGATAGTTACTGTATTAAGACTGGGTCAAATGTTATGCGAGTGCTTCTAAAATTAGTGTTTTGAGTTTATTTTTGAAGAGACTGAGGGAAGGTTCTATCCAGAGGAAATCTGGTATGGCATTTCAAATGTAAGGAGCAGCAAGGCAGAAAAATTTAATATAGTGGGTGGTGGGTGAGACCGAACAGTTGCTTTGGAGCGGATGAGTTGCTGAGGAATGTATGAAGGGACAAGAGCAGAGATGTAGTAAGAAGCAGAGGAATGAAGGACTTTGAAGTTTATGAGAAGTAGTTTTTAAGTTATACTTTGTTTTATGGGTAGCCAGACTTCAACAGTAGAGGAGTCTGTTCTCTCTTGGATGTGGAGAATTCTAACAGCGGAGATTAAAGGAGACATATAGGATAAATTAACCCACTCACTAATATTGTAGGTAGTAATGAATAATATATGGTACTAGTTTCACTTTGGGCTAAAAGTCTTTAAAAGTGGTCCCTTTATTGGATCTCCCCATAGATCCTCTCTAGTCCTTGTTTCAAATGAAGGGTGGAATGTCCTAATGGTCCTTGCCAGAAGCACAGTAGGAGGGGGGATAGTCAATCACAGTCTTGCAGTCACACAAGCAAAGACAGACTTCAGTTCCTTATCAGGTCAGCCTAGCTGCTGATTGGTTCTTATCCTTCCATTTTAGTGTGCTGAGTGCTGCCCTGTGAAGGAGTGAATGATCCTGATCACAAGCTAGCTACCTCGGAATGGATGTCAGGCTGAATGGTCGGCCCCCACACATTTTCACCTCACCAAATCTGGCACTCCTTGCAAAAAGTTTGGACACCCCTGCACTATACCTTCAGGAGGTGAGTGGAAAACCAATAATCATGCCAGAAATAAGCCCGTGTACCCAATATGTGCTGATGTATGGTCTATTTATTCTATTTGTTTATCAAGTACAAATGCAATGATGTTACTTTGCAAACTGAAATATAACTTACCGAGGTGGAAGAATTGCATTCAAAATCTCTTCAGCTGGTTTGGTTGCATCTAAGAGAGGTGTCTTTGGTTTAGGTGGTGGTGGAACGGGAGCTGTTAAAACTGTCTGAGGACTGCTGACTTTCAGAGGACGAGACTAAAAAGAAATGCAGGTCATTTGGCTGGCTGTTTGACAGTCACATAAGATATTGAATATGTCCTTATACATGAATAGTAGTGTACAGTGTATATTGAAATCTTAATTTTATGAATCTAAATTTAGCAATTATAAGACAAAAGGGGGATATAACTAAAGAGATGACTAATTACTACTTTATAGTTCTAGAAACTATCTAATTTATTACAAACTTGACTTATCCCATATTTTATGACATAAGGTTAGATTTTTATTTAACTGCTAGGTAAATAGGCTTGCCTGGGCTTAAATTCAAGGTATACCCTGGTGTTCATTAACAGCAAGGCCCAAACAGTTCCCATAAGTCTAATAAAAAGAGCTGCTATCTTAAAGCATCCCTCTGGCACTTGCCAGACTATGTAGACTGCCAGTCAAGGCTTACATATAGATTTAATGTAAGTTATGCATCTAATTAATGCATGCTGCACTGCACCCATCTAAAGGGATTTGTTAGACATGCCCCTAAATTTCAAGTGATCTGGTAACTCTATTTTAATGGAAGACATTTTAGTATTTTTGAATTCTACCATATTGGTTCTGGGTAAGTGAGTTGGGCAGGTGTAATTTAGAGTAAAAGGCTTGGCTTCCCCAAATGGTTTACGATTAAATGAAATACAATTAGAAAATGAAACAGAGAAACTTGATATCAACATGATCCAAGGACATACTGTATCTCTAGTGGGTGTAAGGGAAGTGTCTGCAACAGCAAGGGACCAATGGGGGCCTACAGGCACAAATAATACATTCTTTCCTTATTAGAAGTTTAAGAGTACAGCAATACACAAACAGAGGTTTAGGTAAAAATAAGTGGACACAGGACCTGCCATTAGGAATAAAATGTGTGGATTGGAGCAACCAGTGACTTTAAAATGTGGGGTGCAGGATCTACAGCTGCTTTGAGATCTTAGGGGTCCAGTTGCAAACATGGGCTCATAGGTTCCTTCCTATGATGAATTCCTACTGCTTATGTTGGGGGTAAGCTTTTATGGGTTCTCCCCCCCCCAATAATCCTTCATAAATGGATGGTTCACCATTAAGTAAACTTTTAGTTTGTTATAGAATGGCCTTATCATTCTCTTTTCAGGTCTCAAATTCAAGTGACCCCAGCTGCTAAATTATTACATATTGCATTAAAGGAATTGTTCAGTATAAAAATAAAAACTAGGTAAATAGATAGGCTGTGCAAAATAAAAAAAATATTTCTAATATAGTTAGTTAGCCAAAAATGTGATGTAAAAAGGCTGGAGTGACTGGATGTCTAACATAATAGCCAGAACACGACTTCCTGCTTTTCAGCTCTCTTGGTTTACACTGACTGGTTACCCTGGTTACCAGGCAGTAACCGATCAGAGACTTGAGGGGGGGGGCACATGGGTCATATCTGTTGCTTTTGAATTTGAGCTGAATGCTGAGGATCAATTACAAACTCACTGAACAGATATGTACCATGTGCCCCCCCCCTTCAAGTTGCTGACTAGCTCAGAGTTATAGAGCTGAGAAGTAGTGTTCTGGCTATTATATTATATATTATATTAGACATCCAGTCACTCCAGCCTTTATACATTACATTTTTGGCTGACTAACTATATTAGAAACATTTTTTATTTTGCACAGGCTATCCATTTACACACTGAACTGTTCCTTTAAATACTGTTCTTTATGGCTACAATGCTAGTTTGCTACTTTTTAGCACTCATCTTTCTTTTCAGGCCACCCAACAATGTATAACTCTAGTCTCTTATTCAAGTCACTTTCTGGTTGCTAGGGCAAATTGGACATTAGCAACCACATGTCTGCTGAGATTACAAAGTGGAGAGCTGCTGAATAAAAAAAAGTTAATTAAAACAACACACAAAAATATATAGACCAATTGCTATTTCATACTAAAAGTTAAGTTAAAGGTGAACTGCCCATTTAACGGCTATAGTTTTTCTGGTGGGTTTCAGGGTTCAGACCAGGAATATTTAGAGGCTGGCAGAAACACATCTAATTGTTGTGAAACTGGAGGCTTCTAAAGGTAGAGTTTAGAGAGAAACCCACACACATTGTGATGGCTGATTCTGTTAATGCCTAAGATGTGCTTGGATGAATTCTTGGACACACATAATATCCAAGGCTATTGTGATACTTAAATCTATATTTAGTGTATGAGTATATATAGTTTATGTGAGTGTATAGAGGGGTAAGTCCTTGATGGAATTTGGTATTTTTTAAACCCAATCTAACTATGTAACATTAAAGTAATAAAGACGCTGGAAGGCATTATATCTCGGGTGACCAAAAGGTATATCGGGATTTACCAACAGACCTTTAGCTGGTGATCAGTAGATCTCAAGACATTGTCCACCAACATTTTGTCTAAATCATCCTCCTGTTTCATGCTTTTCATTCCGATATTTATTATAAGGTCACATCAAAAATAGTTGTTTGTTAAATATAGCAATATACATTTTCTCATTAACCAGTGTTTAAAGTAATATTTTCCATGGAATATAATGCTAACAATGCTATTTGGGTAAGGGCACATGAAAAGATTCGGGGAGATTTAGTCGCCTGGCAACTAATCGCCTGTTCTTCTGGGCGACAATCTCCCCGATCTGCCTTCCCCTAACTTCCTGCCGGCTATAATGAAAAATCGCCAGCTGTATGGCTCTCGCGGCGCTTCGTTTTCCGAAGTCGCCCTCACGAGGAAACTTTGGGCGACTGCGGAAAACTAAGTGCCACGAGTGCCATACCGCTGGCGATTTTTCATTATAGCCGGCAGGAAGTTAGGGGAAGGCAGATCGGGGAGATTGTCGCCCAGAAGAACAGGCAATTAGTCGCCAGGCGACTAAATCTCCCCGAATCTCCCCATATGCACCTTACCCTTATGGGTGTAGATCATAATCACATCATCACTAAAAGTAGAACTCACATTAGTAAAGTATGGACACTCCTGCATTACATGTTTAGATATTGCTGCCCTTATGTCTCCCAACATGCAAGTAAATTGAGTTTCGTTTACAGAAAAAAAAATAGGGTACTTAGTTGCTCACTTTGGGGGATTTTCTTTCTGTATTCTTGCTTATGAGCACCGGGTTATCGTGTTTCAGCAGCGAATCAGCCGGTGGAATCATGTTGAGCGAAGCACAGGTGTCTCACAAGTCAGCCGAGCGACTCTGCGTCTGCGTTGCTATGTACCGTTACCAAGGCTACTACTAGCCGCACTACCGGAAATGCATGGAACGAAGCTAATGAACTCACAACACAACGTCAACACCCACTCTATGACCGGACACGCCTTTTATTTCTTTTGGGCTATGTTTGGGAATATCCGATGGCAATTGGTTAGCGTCACCAGGATTATGTCACTCACGTGACATCATACTAGTTCTCCATTGGTTGCCGCCGGAAGGCGGCTTTAGTTTGAATCTGTACCGTAGCCGGTGAGGTACTTGGTTGGAAAGAGGAGGTGAGTGGGAATGATAAGTTGCGCTTAATGACAAAAACTAATTAAAAATACATGTAGGGGGCTGAGCGCCGTTATATTTTGAGGGACGCACCGTGTATAAAATATAAATAGAATATAACGTAGCTTTGTCGCACACGCACGGCACTATGGGAGACGAGTTGGTTGTTGTGCTTCTCCTGTATGAGCTTGTGAGGAAAATGTACCATTACATTATACTTACTACTAAAAACCAAGTGTAAATTGTATGAAAAGAACACAGTCTCGCGAGTCGCGACGTCTCCCTTTCCGCACAGGAAGTCAATAGACTGGATTTGGCAGCAGCCATAACACACGTTATAGGAGTAATGATGTCTGTATTTGCCTGAATTCTCCTCTGCGTGTGAGCTGTCATATTAGATCTCTAGCAGGTCTGGACTGAGAGTCAAAATAGGCCCAGGTATTACAAGTACAGAGAGGTCCAATCAGCTCCTGACCAGCCCACTAAATACTGACTTTCTATGGCAACCCCTCTGGCATTCGCCAGAACCCACAGATTGCCAGTCCGGGCCTGATCTCTAGAAGTATTTTGCGTTCATAGTTATTGTAAAACAAATAGTTCCACAATCTACTGACATTTATCAGGAAGTGTTCTTTTTTTCTTACATCTTTTCTCTTGAGATCGACTTTTTCTATCCGGTATCTATCGAAGATACAGTCAGATGAGCGGCCAAATCTGTCTGAAGGGGCAACTACAATCTGTCTGTGTATGGCCAGCTTTGGATTTAAAGGAACAGTAACACCAAAAAATGAAAGTGCTTTAAAGGAATAGTTCAGTGTGAAAATAAAAACTGTGTAAATAGATAGGCTGTGCAAAATAAAAAATGTTTCTAATATAGTTAGGCAAAAATGTAATGTATAAAGGCTGGCATGAACAGATGTCTAATAAAACAGCCAGAATCCAACTTCCTGCTTTTCAGCTCTATAACTCTGAGCTAGTCAGCGACTTGAAGGGGGGCCACATGGTACATTTCTGTTCAGTGAGTTTGTAATTGACCCTCAGCATTCAGCTCAGATTCAAAAGCAACAGAAATGACCCATGTGGCCCCCCCTCAAGTCTCTGATTGGTTACTGTCTGGTAGCCAGGGCAACCAGTCAGTGTAAACAAAGAGAGTTGAAAAGCAGGAAGCAGTGATCTGACTGACTTGTTATGCATGAAATCACTCCAGCCTTTATACATTACATTTTTGGCTAACTAACTATATTAGAAACATTTTTTATATTGCACAGCCTATCTATTTACCCAGTTTTTATTTTTACACTGAACAATTCCTTTAAAGTAATGAAAATATCATTTACTGTTGCCCTGTACTGGTAAAACTGATCTGTTTGCTTCAGAAACACTACTATAGTTCATATAAACAAGCTGCTGTGGAGCAATGGCAGAAATTGAAAAACGGCTATATGGCACAGGTTAACTAATGGATAACAGATAACACCATTAGACACACAGAGCTTATTTGCTGTCTGCTGTGTAACCTGAGCCTTTTCTCCTTGAAAAAGGCCACCATGGCTACACAGCAGCTTATTTATATAAACAATAGTAGTGTTTCTTAAGCAAACACCGCAGTTTTACCAGTGCAGGGCAACACTGCATTATATTTTCATTACTTGAAAACAATTTTATTTTTTGACGTTACTGTTCCTTTAAGAGGAACTATCACGAAAATTAAAATTTAATATAATGTTCATCATACTGAAATAATACACTTACTAAATACAATTAAATATTCTGCATTGTTTCTGAAATAATGAAGGTTATCTTCACTATCCCTCTCTCAGCATCTGTTTCTCTTCATTCAGGAGTTGAGTGTCAGATATTCATTGACAGATCCAATGTATCTTATTCATTCCTTACAGATGAATTAGAGCTCACTCAAATAACTGTTTCCAGTACAAACAAAATAACTGCCTTTTGCACAAATTCTTGTAGAGAGATTTTAATAGAGTGAGCTCTAATACATCTTCTAGGCAAAGGGAGACCCCCTAAAAGAGATATTGGATCTAACTGTCAATACATATCTGTCACCCAACTCCTACATGAAGAGAGAATGAAGAGAAACAGATGCTGATAAAGGGTTAGTGAAGATAAACTTGGTTATTTCAGAAACTGTACAGAATGTTTAATTCTATTTAGAACACTTCTTATTTCAGTATGCTGAAGCTTATATTAAACTTTCATTTTCACAATAGTTCAACTGGAACAACTCACATTTTTTTTTGCAGACATTTAAAAATCAAACAATCTTTATGATCAGGTCTGGATTGGCATTCAAAATGGGCCCTGGTATTTCAGATACACAGAGGCCCAAATAACCTCCACCAGCCTCCTATATATTGACTGTGGCATCGTACATCAACCTCTTTGGCACTTGCTAGAACCCACAGATTGCCAGTCTTGGCCTGCTTTTGACTGATTTTATTGACACTGAATTGTGAATATGATTGTTTCTGTCAAACGTTTTCAGGATTTCATCTTGTCATCATGGCACCCGGGAAAAAGAAGAACAATCGCAAACCTAAAAATCGCTCAGTAAAAAATGAAAAACTGGCTTCATTCATCAAGGATTTTGACAGCCAAGGTACTCTTTAATAGCCTTTTATGGTAAACCCTATGTAGAAATGGCATATTCAATACTATTATTGATGCTCCAATTGTGTGATTTACAGTGCTCAATGGCTTTTTGAAAGTATTTTAATGGAACACCGATATTTAAAAACTATTATTTGTACAATATTTTAGCAAGTTATTTTTTTTTTATTTTTAAAAGTGTATTTCTAGCAGGATTATATGAATATATATACATATTTAAAGTTATACAATGTGCTTGGAAGTAACATGACCCTTTTCTTTTCCTTTTAGTCAAGATTATCACAGAAGAAATGAAGGCAAGTGTTATAAATATACTTAAAGAAGTGGATAGCCAGTACAATATTGAAATAATCAAGTTACCTATGGCTATAAGAGAAATGAGCTGGCTGGATTATATTGGTAAGGCTCTTTATACTGTACATTTTATTTATGCATGCTTTGCATTACAAACTTTCTGATTATTTGAATGCCAAAAAAAAAATATCTTCGCTACTCTGTGTCTCAGCACCTACCACTGTTATTCTCTGTGCCCTATGAATTACATTTTAGCTTAGGGATTTACATCTAGTACTATGGTTCCCATTTTTTATACTGTATGGTTTAACTTTAGGGTACCACAAATAATAATTATTCTGCTTTCTGTGTATGGCTGTGTTTTTTAATGGAATACTAAACACTGACAACACTAGACATGCAGTGCCTCACTTGGAAGGCATTTTGCAGAACCACAGCACAAAATGTTGAGTAAATAGCTTATCTGAAACGAGCCTTGCATAAAAGTTCATATAATTTGAACTTTTATTATTTCTTTGCAATTTATTAAATGTTTGTCTGAAGAACCCTGATGCTAGTAACTACAATGACGTAGTATCGAACTCTACAGAAATACTTGTGAAAAAAAATCACAATTTATTTTTTAAAATCTGGTGAACACATCGCTGTTTATTAGTATCTCAGAGATATATTGCACTAAAATCTCTGGATTGCTTATAAAACATCGGTGTGTTCACAAATTTAGGTTTTATTAATCTTCTAAAACCTGATGCACTTGGCGGTCACCCATTCTGAAGGCTAAAGAATATGTGGGAGTTAACAGGACTTTCATTCTGGATAC
Source organism: Xenopus petersii (assembly GCA_038501925.1). NCBI lineage: Eukaryota > Metazoa > Chordata > Amphibia > Anura > Pipidae > Xenopus > Xenopus petersii. Next base: position 76,086,291 of record CM076675.1, on the reverse strand, counting down.
ATTTTTATGAACAATGTTCAAACAGCACAGGCACTTTATTTTGCTACTTTGTTTTGTAATTTTTTTTTTTCTGTTATGCATTGGTATTAGTTTTTTTTATTCTAAACACATTCACATTTGCTTGTCTACAATACTTGCCCATGCTCACTTCGGGAGGGTAGCAGTTGGTTACAGTTTTTACAGGTCCCCATAGGCTTTCCTAGCAATTTGTGATTGAAGGAAAATCGTTCGATCAATGGATTAAAATCCTTCGAATCAAATGATTTTTTCCTTCGATCGTTCAAATTTCGGTAAATCCTTCAACTTCGAAGTCGAAGGATTTAACTTCGATGGTCGAATATCGAGGGTTCATTAACCCTCGATATTCGACCCATAGTAAGTGTGCCCCATAGTGTGTAGAAAAAACGAGAAAATTCTGTTTGTGATTTAATGTCTGTTTTTCCCTTTGATCTATTGACTTAGATGTTTAAAGTGGACCTGTCAACCAGACACAAAAATCTGTATAATAAAAGTGCTTTTCAAGTAAAACATGAAATCCAATTTCTATTTTTATTAAAGCATTCATAGCTGTTGTAAGCTGATTTAAAAATCTCAGCTGTCAATCAAATATTGTCTGATCCTCCTCTATGCCTTAGGCATAGAGGCGGGACAGATAATTGCTTTCACTTTCCATTCAGCACTTCCTAGATGTCACTGCTCTCCTCACATTCCCCGTTCTCTTCACCATTTAATTGTGTAGCCAGGGCATGGGAATGGACATTGGGTCCCCCATTCTGGTGCACAAACAAGATTCTGAGGTTAAGGAATGCTTGTCTTAATAACAGTGTCCACAAAATGGTTCCTGCCTGCTTGCTATAATTATGAATTCCCAGACTGAAGGAAACAAGATTCACATAATTTATACTGTGTAATTAAAGTTCATTTTGCTTGACTAATGTGATAAAACAGGATTTTGAATAATTTGTTTGGGTAACGGGTCCCCTTTAAAGTTTGTTGTACATGCCAAGATGTGTGTGCGTTAGTTATCTACAGTATATTAATCGCCTTTTAAAGTGATTAGTGTAATTTATTGAGTATCGCTGTGCATCCAACTTTTCATCATTCTCAAGGATCTCAGATGAACAGTAATACTCAATAAATCACATTAAACATACATTTTTGCAGAGCCCTTAATGTGTGTGTGGATATAGATAAATATAGATATGGTAAACATCTACTGTAGAAGACTTGGTATATTTAAAAAAGTACAATATATTGTCTACCTATAAGTAACAAATCATCCTTTTTCTTTTTGTAGCAAAAGGTGGAAGTCAAAAGGCGTTGGAGGCAGCTGCCACGGTAAGATATCTGTAAATAAGCCTACTGGTTTCTGCCACAGAAAATGCGTTATTTCCATGAAAGAACATATTTCTCAAAATCATATATGCTCGGCACAAAAGCTTTTGTATTATAAAATGATGTATCAGCAGTTATTTAATTTTCCCAGGGCAATTTTTTCTTCTAGGAAATATGTAAAGGAAAGTGGCCACTATAACACTGAATTCTAAAATTTTGCCAAATCTTTAGTGATTAGCTGAACCAAACTGTCATGTGACTTTTATGGTGTGAAAAACTGAACTTCAAAATTTTACTATGTAATTTGGTGACCTTTACTATGTAAGTTATGATTTATTATATGACAACAGCTTTTGTGACATGTTTAGTATACATTTTTCTTTTTTATGCTTGGGGCTAGATATTTATAAATCAGTCATGTAGGACAAAAAAGACAAACAAATGTAATTCTTTAGAAAACGATATCTGCCTGCTATTTCATATAGAAAGTGCTATATGCAACCCCCTCCCCTCCAGTTTCATAGAGTTTATGTTTAATTTTACAGCTCATAACATCTGGGAACATAACAGTTGTCAAAAGAGAAAAGTGGGCCTGATAATAGCGACTCCTTGCAGAGGCACCCCCTTAGTTTGTAAATGTTTTATATACCATACCTTTGCCAGCACACACCATCTCTCTATGGGCTAGATTTATCAAAGAGTGAAGTTAGAGATCTCCACAGTTCGCAGAATGAAATACCACCTCTCTCCAATAATTTCTAGGGGATTTTTAAAGGCGTATTTGTAAAAGGGTGATGGTGAAAGTTCACTATTTGATAAATACACCTTTAAAAATCACATAGAAATGAATGGAGAGAGGCGATATTTTATTCTGCGGGCTGTGGAGATCTCTAACTTCACTCTTTGATAAATCTACCCCTATGTCATTTTAACTGTGCTGAAGGTTTTTAATTTTCTTCATGGGGTCCCATTTAAGATTGTTTGTACTTTTTGACCAACTTTAATGTGTGAGTTTACAAAATATTGCTGTGTTCTGTGCAGGAAAAACGGCAATATTCATAAGTTTGTCCACAGGCTTTTGTAACACACAATAACTTCGGCAACCGAAAAGCACAAGCAATCTTAAATGGGTTCCTAAGTTATAGTCTAAAATGAATAGCATTTATTAAAGAAAACTTTTTTTTTTTCTTATTAATAAAAATGATGCCAGAGCTTTGTGCTTAATCACATTTATAATAATTGTACTTGGTGCCAATTAATTATCAAATTAATGGATATTTATTATTCTTTGCAGTTTGGTCTTCATTTTTATTTTTTGTGGTTTTGTGGCTCCCCAGCATTTTTGTGAGCCACATTCAAATGTAAAAAGTCGGACAATAACGAGAATGAAAATAGTTCCAGGGGGTGCCAAATAAGGGCTATTGGTAGCCTCTATGTGTGGGCACTGCTTAGTCTGCATGACATGACTGGATTAGTTAATGCATAATATGCAAATAATGCGTGACAGCAATCAAACATCATCCGTGCAAATAATTCACTGAAATGGCCTTTCAATGAAAGGTCAGAACTGTGCCCATCTTCTCACAGCACCTCACTGTATCAGAAAACCTTGTGGTTCACATGGGATTTTGATTGCCTCTGTGTTCAGAAAAATAAATTTAGAGTCAAATCATACCAATCCACCTTGCACTAATTGCCACAGGTCTTATTAAATATGTATTTTACAGTAATATATAATATTATATGTTACCTTGGAAATACATGAGCTGATTAATTAGCTTTTTTTATTATGGTTTTTCCTTCATACAGCTTATAACCGGAAGCAGTGAGTTAGGTGGTATAAGTAATCATTATTGAACTGTGCCTGAGGGTTTTTATCAGGCCATTTGCCCCAAATTTTGTTAAACTTGTTGATACAACCTCTTTTGAGATAAACTATGCCTCCAATTTATCAGCTCTGCTTGCTTGCTTGGAGCAATAGAGCATATAAACTGGAGATTAGACCCTTGGTGGATGACCTATTAAGAAGAATAAGCCACTTATTCTCTTGTACCTTTATAGCTTTTGATTTATGTTATCATAAGAGCTTGTTTAACCCTTATATATTGAAGCCACTGGCTCGCCAGTAACCCATTTAATTGTCTCAGAACTCTAAATGAGGATATACCCCGATCAGACCAAAGTAGGGATGTACCGAATCCAGGATTCAGCCTTTTTAAGCAGGATTCGGCTGAATCCTTCTGCTTGGCCGAACCGAATCCTAATTTACATATGTAAATTAGAGGTTTCAGATTCGGTTTGGTATTCGGCCGAATCTTTCGCAAAGGATTCGGGGGTTCGTCCGAATCCAAAAAAGTGGATTCGGTGCATTCCTAGACCATAGGTCTGCAATTCCTGTAATACCCCTGTCAGACCAGGTTTTCATATTGCCCCTCTGTGCCACAATATGAAAATGCATGTTTTTCCAAAGGGGAGTACGCGGGTCCATTTGGTGTTCTCTAATTATTTGTAATCGGCTTTCCACATTTGGGATACATTGTGCAGGATAGGGTGAGTGGATGTCCCCCTTGGGCTTTTGCAGCACCTACCTTATTGGTTGTTCTGAAATGTCAATTAATTGGGCCCATATGGCTCTCAGAGTTTGCTGATATGAGTTTTCCAGCCAAGTGCTTAGGTGAAATAGTTGTGCTGCCATGTAATATAGATACATAATCAGGAAAGGACAACCCTGCATTTGCCTTGGACCGCATTCGAGTTTAAGTTTAAGCCTGCATCTAGAGTTGACCCAAACCAGTTGTCTAAGTTTGGTATTATTTTTTATTTTCTTTTAAGGTGAAGGTTGACATGGAAGAAATAACATCTACTGTAACCAAAACACCATTCAAGAAAGGTCAGTATGTATATTGTGTTCAATCTGATATCGTACATAAGTTATGGCAACATGGTGAATGTACCCACCCTAATGTATGTTTGAAAGTTTTCTTTTGTTTTGCAGAACAAAACCTGTTTCTGCATTCTTCAGGTGACCTTTAATAGCATTTCTGTTTCAAAGAATCATTTGTGCATATCCTTTAAATATCCAGGATGGATGCTGTGTGAATTGTTTTGTGTGTGTAAATATATTCTCAATATTTTTAGAGGTTGTGATTCATTTTCTGTGGATCATGGAAATACTGTAGCAGTAACTGCTTTTAACAGATAGCCGTCATAACTTTATATAGTAACCACGAGTAAAATATACACATTAGTCTTCTATTTTTCTATACCCTAATGATAGTGACACCAGGCAGTAATGCTTAAAATTAGCATTTCTTTCTTCCGTATACTTAAAGGGGACTTGTTACATAGACATAAAAGCTGTACAGGAATGGAATCGTTTATCTGGAACCCGTGATCCAGTAAGCTTCGAAATAGGGGAAGACATCTCCCATAGATTTACTAAAAGGCGTTGCTACTGAAAATTCGGCCGAAATATCATCTGCAGGGACATCGCCAATTTACTAACGGGCGTAGACAACAATTTTCTAACAAAAGAGACCAGTCATTAGCGCAGTTTCGTGCCCTATTGCCAGATTATTTTTTGCTCAGGCGAACAATCATTATTCCGCAAATTCACTAAGTGTGAATTTTATAGAGCGTTAACTCTTGCCACAGTTTCATTCGCTACCTAACCGATAAGATGAAGCTACATCCTCATCAATATTATGTCTGTGACATATCCTGTATGCCGAAAAAAAATAACATTTAAAAAAAAAAAAAAAAAAACGCTTGCCTTCAGAAGTTCTACTATTTTTGTGTTAACATTTCTTTCCCAATGATTTGAGGGGCATGCTACAAAGTTTTAGGGTGGTTTCATGTCTAGGGCATTAGAGGATCTCTTTTTGTCTGGCGAAGTGTGGCAGATCGTTCGCTGGCAAAAATTCGCCCTTTAATGAATTTGCCCCATAAACTCTTGTTTTAAACAAATCACATTTTTAAATTTTATTGCATTTTTCTCTGCTATAAACCAGTACCTTTTACTTGATCCCAACTAATATAAGATAAAATTACTCCTTATTGGAGGCAAACATTTTTTATTGGGTTTATTTAATGTTAAAAAGATTTTTAGCAAAATAGGGATTACGAAAGATCCCTTATTCTGAAAACCCCAGGTCCCAAGCATTCTCGATAAGGGTCCCATACCTCTAATAATAATAAAACTCATTTACATATTAAACTTAAACCCCAAATTATTTTTATTAAAACTTCCATACCTTTTTAAATTTATTTAGGAATATCATCTGTCAATGATACTTTGCCTTCCCCACCTTTATGCCTCAGAATTAAGTCGGTCACTTACTTTCGCTTTCCATTCTGAAATTCTTAGATGTCACTGCACTCCTCACATTCCCCCTTCTTACGTCTGTGTATCATGGACATCCTCCATTTTAAGTGTCCAAAAATGCTGCCTGCTTGCTTTGATTGCAAATTCCAATACAAGTACGATTTAAATAATTTTAGATATAGTTTAATTGAAGTTTATATTGCCTCACCATGACATTAAAAAATAGTGTAGTGTCATTGATGTTTTAAATTATTTTAATGTCTCTCTACATTCTGCCTGGTGTACAGGCTATAAATACTTCAGCTAAAATTCATGCACAGAGTAATCACAATTAAGACAAAATATTTTTTGGGTTGATAATGTACAACAAATTACAGTAAGTTCTTTATTTGTTCTTCTAGCAAACAAGGGAAAATGTAAGCCTGATGATGAAACCGAGGAACTAAATCCTCTGAAAAGTGTAATCAGAACAAAAACGAAGGTAAGTGCAATGTATTTTTTGCAGGTAATGAACTTGGTGAGAGCATAGTGTATGCCCCACCATAGGTATAAATAATTGAGCTTATATTTCTACAGAACAAGTTAAATTTAAATACAAGGTACTTTTTTCCATTACAGGGACCAAGTAAATCAATACTAAAACTGTTTTCTGTTATGGATAAGGCACTGTGTGAAATGTGGTATTCATAAATGTCTTAATATTTTTCTTCTTTACTGAGGTAGTTTTGTTTTTTTTAGGCCAAGGTTGCTGCAAAGAAACCATCTACTGCAAGAAAAACTCGAGCTTCCATTGGAAACAACACCAGCAAAAGGTCGGCATTATGTTTACATAAAACTACTTGTAGTGGCCTATTGCCTATACTATTGGCTATACTGTAGTGCTGCACAACTGTTCTTCTGGTGGGTACAACTAGCACCACATGTTGCTATGCAACATGTTTTTTCCAGAATGGAAATGGAGTCTATGATATTGGTTAGACTTTTTGTATACATTGTGTTAGGATGTAGTCATTTTACATCTGTCCTATTTCTGCTTGAACATTTCTTTTGTTTTTTATAGTATAATATAGAGCATGCAAATGTCATGCCTCTTTAGTTTAAAATATAAATGTGCTATCCTTGTGAAATGTTAGTAGATGTACTGATGCTTCATTAATCAGGTTTCATAAAGGTAGGGATCAACACTCAAGATGGTGGAGGTTTACATCCCTTTCCAAAACTGAACTTCAGTACAGGTCAAAAGTGTACCACAGCTGGATTTTCTTCGAATGGCGCATTTATAACTGAAAAATAAGGGTATCGTAAAGGGGTTGTTCACCCGTAAATTAACTTTTAGTATGATGTGATTTCTTTTATCAATTGACGTTTCTGAATTATTTAGTGCAATTTGCACCAGTAACCAGGCAGTTGTTTGAATGAAGGTTGCAATTTAAAAGTAGAATACATGAATTTATACCTTGCTAACTCCTCTAATGTGACTAAAAAGCTGGGATAAACACTGTTGTTGGTTGCAAGGAAAAAGTTTCATGCAACCAACATGAAAGAAGCGTGGGATTCAAAAGCAAGAGGGAAACTAATCTTTTGTTATTTTAGATAGTTATAATGGGATATTAAAAACAAATAATAGTAAATATAGTGTCCTTTTAATGATAAAAGCTCATTGGTTGTATTGCGATTCTGGTTTGGAGGAAAGGTTTGCTTATGTTACTACATATGTTTAAAATGACTCCTTAATTTATATTTAGGACAAGTAAGAGAGGTCGTGCAACACCCTCTGCAAGCAAACAAGTTGATACCTCTTTATTGGGATATACACCTGCTGCTACCACTAGATTTGATACCAGGTAATCCGTAAATAACTTAACATGACAAGGGCAAATTTTAGCATCGTATATTATGTCCTCCACAAAATCTGCATCTATTCTGTTGTGGCCACTCAGCAGGTAGCATTAGCTGGACAACCGTTTAAAGCAAACTTCTTAATGATTGACTTGCTGTACTACACGGGCCCAGCCCAAGTCTGTGCAAGAACTACAAAGGTGATGAAAAAATTGACAGACAAATACCCCATTCATTTGTTTGTTTGGCCTGCGGCAGAAGATTAGCATTGTAGCTTACTGAAGTATTCCTAACAAACTGCCATAAGTTCTAGTTTCTTTGTTTGATGCAGACAACATTGTTCGTTCCTTATGTTTTTGTATTTTAAAAATTGTAGTAATCATGCTTTTATAAATATGACATTTGAGTAACTGTTTTTGTTAACAATATTTCTAACTCCTAACTATTTCAGCATATTTAAAACCCCAGCTGTGCGAACACCATGCATGCAGGAACCCGTGTATACATTCTCTGCTAATGGTAGCCCTTTGGCTGGTATGGATGAGCTGTTTATCAATGTGCCTGCAGGAGATGGAAAGGTAATCATCATGTTTTATTGAAAAGCACTACCCAATGGACTGTTTGTTAGTAAATACAAAATGTACCAGACTTAACCATATTTTATTAAAGGGACTGTATAGCAAACATCCATCTTATAATGACTTACACTACAGAGTAGAAAATTAAAATAGCAGAACAAAATAAGTGATTAGCCTTATGATTCCAGCTTTCCTTAACTAACATTTGTTTTGGAAATGTTTACTGCTACAAACATACTTATTCCTGTGTGCATGTGAATAAATGCACTTTTGCAGCAGTAAACATGCATATTGATCTCTTTCCCTAACTATTCATTTTCACTAATGTGGATGGAAGCAAGGGAAATACTTCTGAATTTATTAGGGAAAAAGGGGCTTTCTGTTTTTCCAAATAAGGGCCCAGCTGTTGTGATAAATCTTTTACAACTCAAAGAAAAGAAATTGTCTCTTAATGTCAGATTGAATAGCTAAATAAGCAAGAGGGAAATACACCTGTATACATGAAAACAAAGTTTAATCCTAACTGAAGTAATTTGAGATTTTGTATATTTTTTCATGTCATGAGTGCTCTTTAGCCCAAACCTAATATTTGAATTGCTTTCTTTCACAGATTATTCGTCTTCTGGCCAGTGAAGTGGATAGTTTGGATATTAATCGCTTAGACCAGCAAACATTTGAAAACATTAAAATCCTCTCAGTAAGTGTGTTTTTCCAGTATTAAAGTTGTAATGTTTAAAAACTAAAGCGTGTAAAAACACGTATTTTTGGTTTAAAAACTCAGTGCCATAAGCTATAAAACATTAAGCTGAATTCTAATTAAAGGGGATGTTGACTTTCAGACAAATTGATTTACGTGAATAGTTCTCAGAGACCTGTCTTCAATACCCATTATTAAATGGAATCTATACCCCTGAACATTGCAGGTCTCTAAAAATATATTGCATAGAACAGCCCATATGTAAAACCCTGCTATAGAGCCGCAACGTTGAAAATAAATTTTGATATTTTTACATTATATTAAGCCCTGTTTGGTGCGGTTTTTTTTTTATCTAACTCTATATATCTATATCTATCTATCTATCTATCTATCTATCTATCTATCTATCTATCTATCTATCTATCTATATATATATATATATATATATATATATATATATATATACATATATACATATACACATATATATTCCACTATATTACCGTCACTCTCGACAAAAGGGGAGCCATGGGGAGTAGCCTACTTCATGATTGGTAGCTTTGAATCACCTACTCAGAGAATGACACATTAGCAACAATGTTTTTATAGTTTGTGAGGTATTTCACTACTGATGCTATTTTGTGTCTTGTTGTAAACTTTTGGACATTCATTGATCGATTGTATAAATGTGGAGTTTTAGTTTATTAATGGTGATCTTTTGGAGTACAGGTATGGGATGGGATCCGTTATCCGGAAACCCGTTATCCAGAAAGTTCTGAATTACGGGATGGCTGTCTCCCATAGACTCCATTATAATGAAATTATTTTAAATTTAATAAGTGATTTCCTTTTTCTATTTAATAATAAAACAGTAGCTTGTACTTGATCCAAACTAAGATTTAAAGGGATCCTGTCATTGGAAAACATGTTTTTTTCAAAACACATCAGTTAATAGTGCTGCTCCAGCAGAATTCTGCACTGAAATCCATTTCTCAAAAGAGCAAACTGATTGTTTTATATTCAGTCTTGAAATCTGACAAGGGGCTAGACATTTTGTCAATTTCCCAGCTGCCCCAAGTCATGTGACTTGTTTAATGTTTAAATGATTTTTAGAAGATTCAAGACACTGAGATCTAAATTACGGAAAGATCCCTTATCCAGAAAACCCCAGGTCCCGAGCATTCACAGGTGTATGTATATATATGTCCCACAGTGCCACACTTTTGTGTGTGAATAAATCAACACATTTTTTCTCAATATTACAGTGTGTGTGTGTGTGTGTGTTTATTTTGCAGGTGTGGTTTTTGTTAACTCAAAGGATATAACTCAAAAAGTTTTTTCTTTTTAATTACAGAGTCGACTTGGAAGGCTCTGCAAGAAACTAAAGTGAAACCTTCATTAATCCATATTGTAATTTTATGTTTTTTATTTTAGGTACATTTCTGTGTACCATTGTAAATAATTGTAAAAGCCGTGTATTTTATTTCTTTGTAGAATGATGTCGGATACAAAGCCTTTCTGCTGTTGTAAGCTACAACTTTTTTGAAAAGTTGCTGTTCACAACAGCTTCGAGTGGCATGTTTGACACTCTTGGTTTATAGAATGTGACGGGGCAAGGAAAACATAAACCTGTGACTGTGCAGATACCGCTTTATCTTCTCATTCTAACTATTCCATTAATAAAGTACGTGTTTTGAACTTAGCAAAACATGACTAAGATTTTAAATATTCTGTGTTGAATTGTGTTTAATCATTACCCAGACAGACATATTTATAGCTGGAATGTGACATGGAACGAACTTTGTGAGGCGACTCTAGTCTGATCCAATTGAAAGTTGTGCAAATAGAATTGCAACAATCTTGAGATATGTTCAGAAAGGATGTAGCATAAGCATCCATACTCTTATAAACACTAACACTCTTGCTTCCTGTGTCTGACATTGCCTTGTTGACTTTCCCTTTTTTTTTTTTTTTTTTTACTCAGAGCTTCTCCTACTGATTTCATTTGCCCAGCTGCTAATCCATTTTGTTACTTACTTGGTATGACTAACTTTCAGCTCGCCGGATTGTTTTGCACAATTTGCAATTGTTTTCAGTTATTTAGCTTTTTATTCAGTAGATTTCAAGCTTGCAATTTCAGCAATCTAGTTGCTAGGGTCCTAATCACCCTAGCAACCATGCATTGATTTGAATCAGAGACTGGAATACAAATAGGAGAGGGCCTGAATAGAAAAATAAGTAATAAAGAGTAGCAATAATACATTTGTAGCCTTACAGAGCATTCGTTTTTTTAGATGGGGTCAGTCATCCCCATTTGAAAGCTATAAAGAGTCCAAATAAAAACAAAATCATTTCAAATATTAAAAATAAACCATGAAGACCAATTATAACGTTTTTACAAATGGACATTTGGCAGTTTAGGGGATTTACTTTATTGCCGGTGGGAAAACATTTTTAGGAGATTTGTTGCCTGTGGGGGATCAGATTATACTTCATGTTTTGAGGTGCACATGAGTACCACCATGAACACCATACAACTCCCTGTACTATTTTATTAGAAACTGTTACCATGTGAATATCTGAAGAACTGTGATAAGCTGAAAACATAAGCTGCAAGAACCTTTTGAACTGTTCTTTATTATTTAGTACAGGTATGGGAGCTGTTCTGCAGAATGCTCAGGACCTGGGTTTGCCAGATAAGGAGTCTTTATGTCATTCGTATCTCCATACATTAAAGGTGGCCATAGATGCAAAGATCCGCTCGTTTGGCGATGTTGCCAAACGAGCGGATCTTTCCCCGATATGCCATTAACAGGCATGGCTATATCGGGGGTAATCTGATTGTTCGGCCGTACGGCCGAACGATCAGATTACGATGTGCCATGATCTCCGGCGGGATCGGTCGGGTCAAAATCAAACCTGACCGATCGACCAAACGACCGATCTCCGCCGGACGAAAGAAGTCGGCACATGCCACACACGATCCGAAAATCGTACGAATCCTCGATTCGTACGATCGGATCTGTGTGTCTATGGCCACCTTAAGTATAGTAAACATTGTTTAAAGGGGACATATAGAATATGATTGGAAACAGTAGTATTTCAGCAGTTTATTGGATTAACAAAAAATATGCAATATGCATCATAACAAAGTTAGACAGGTGCATAAATTTGGGCACCCCAAAAGAGATATTACATCAATACTTAGTTGAGCCTCCTTTTGCAAATGTAACAGCCTCTAGACGCCTCCTATAGCCTTTGATGAGTGTCTGGGTGGCGGTATTTTTTACCATTTGTCCATCCAAAATCTCTCCAGTTCAGTTAAATTTGATGGCTGCCGAACATGGACAGCCTGCCTCAAATCATTTCATAGATTTTAGATGATATTTAAGTTGGGGGACTGTGTTGGCCATTCCAGAATATTCTACTTCTCCCTCTGTAAAAATACCTTTTTAGATTTTGAAGTGTGTTTAGGGTCATTGTCTTGTTTGAATATCCAACCCCTGCATAACTTCAACTTTGTGACTGATGCTTGAACATTATCCTGAAGAATTTGTTGATATTGGGTTGAATTCATCCAACTCTTGACTTTAACAAGGGCCCCAGTCCCTGAACTAGCCCCACAGCATGATGGAACCTCCATCAAATTTGACAGTAGGTAGCAGGTATTTTTCTTGGAATACAGTGTTCTTCTTCCGCCATGCAAAACGCTTTTTGTTATGACCATAACCTAATTTTTGTCTTATCAGTCCACAGCACTCTGTTTGTAGTGTGAGTGCAGAAAGGGCTTCTTTCTCATCACCCTGCCGTACAGATCTTTGTGCAAATTGCACTGAATTGTAGAACGATGTACAGATATACCATCTGCAGCACAATGTTCTTGCAGGTCTTTGGAGATGATCTTTGGGTTGTCTGTAACCATTCTCACAATCCTCCACATATTTTTCTTTGCCTGCCAGACCTGGGTTTTACAGCAACTGTGCCTGTGGCCTTCCATTTCCTGATTACATTCCTTACAGTAGAAACTGACAGTTTGAACCTCTGAAATAGCTTTTTGTAGCCTTCCCCTAAACCATCATACTGAACAATCTTTGTTTTCAGATCTTTTGAGAGTTGCTTTGAGGATCCCATGCTGTCACTCTTCAGAGGAGAGTCAAACAGAAGCACAACTTGCAATTGGCCACCTTAAAAACCTTTTCTCATGATTGGACACACCTGCCTATGAAGTTCAAGTCTTATCAAGCTAATCCAACCAATTTGGTGTTGCCAGTAATCAGTATTGAGCAGTTACATGCAATCAAATTGTCAAAACTACAAGGGTACCAAATTTTTGCACCGCCAGTTTTTCACATTTGATTTAGTTCCATACAAATTATACTGCTTCACTAAAAATCTTTGTTCAGAAAAACACCCCAGTACTCAGATGTTCCTGAGAAATGAAAGACCACTGTTATCTTTTTTTATTGAAAGTGGAGTAAATTATTATGCAGGTTGAAAGGGGTTCCCAAACTTTTTCATATGACTGTAAATCTGAATTGTTTTGCCTTAAATGAGCATTAATTCTATTTTAGCTGAGATTAAGTAAAAAGTACTGTTTTATTACTACTAAAAGGAAATGTTTTAACATTTTTAATTATTTGTTTAAAATGTAGACTATAGGAGATAACTGTCCCATAATTCGAAGCTTTCTGGATAATAGGTTTCCAGATAAGGGATCCTATATCTGTACTGTAAATTATTTACCTAAAGTCTCCTTGTAACAGTGGTATGAGGTTTTATTTGTCCTTAATACAGTAAATGTTATATACAGTACATGATGACACCCGGCTACATCTGTTCATATGTACATAATACAGTGATTCAATGAGGTTGATAGTTGCAATAAAGAAATTGCTAATATACTGTACACAGTTTAAGTACCATGCATTGACAGACAAAAGGAAGGAAATCCCTACCCAATAGAGCTTGCAGTCTATGGGGCTGATTTATCAATTGTTTATTAAAACTTTGAGGGGTTTTTTTATGATTCAAGGCAAAAAATGTGGCTGCTAATTTATTTGGGAGCTGTTTATTAAAGAAAAAAAAAGATGGTCAGGTTCAATAGAAATTGAAGGGAATTGTCTTAAACAACTTTATTTTCCCAAAGGTTGCAGTCATGGAGAAAAAAAAAATATACTTTAGATTTAGATTTCCTTGGTTTATCAAAAGCCAGTGGAGGCTTAGTTTATCCTGCAGATGGTGCTCTTGGCAAACGATTATCCTCCCAATACTATATCCTCTGTTTGAAAAGAAAATAGTTACTGTTGACTTAGCAAGTGACAATAACCAAAGGCACTGTTTGTGGATCTTTATACTGACTGATTACTTTTTATTGGAATGCAGTGGACCTTTACATTAAGCAGCTTTGTAATATAGACAAGCACAAAATATAGTAATGGCAAATCCTTTTGTTTCGGAAGGAATATGTCTCATTGGCCATGTGTTTGTAATAAAGGATTTAAAAAGAACTAACCCCTTAACAAGCCCCCCCCCCACTAAACTTACAGCCATTGCCCCTCTACCTCCCCACAATGTGCTTTAGTGTAAAAAAAAATAACCCTTTATAAAAATTCTGACCCTTAAATGCAGAGAAGCGCAGCGGAGCTCCCAGTCGCTGTCCTCTGGCTCTTCGTATAGTCTTCAGGTCTCAATGCCGAGTTGTGTATGATTCCTGACTTGGCCTAACTGTGCATTCTCCAGCAGTTTTTGTTTTGGTGAAAAGACCAGAAGACTATACGAAGTGACGGATGATGGTGACTGGGAGCTCCACTGCGTTTCTCTGCATTTAAGTTTTTTCCCCCCCCACTAAAGCACATCGCGGGGAGAGGGGCAATGCCTGGAAGTTGGGGGGGGGGGGGCTTTTGGAAGGGTGGGTTTAATTCTCCTTTAAATACATTTAAAAAGGGTAACAACACTAGTTGCTCTAGAAAGCTCTTTCCCGTTGGTTTGTAATAAGATTTAGTGTTAGATTTTATAAGGGGATGCCCATGTAAGTAACAACAATTTTTCAAATCAGTTTCACATTTCAAAACAATCTGCTGTCAGGATAAATATCTATGCAGTAGCAGATACTCGATCATTAAAATTTTTCAGTTCTTCCGTCAAGCTGGGGGTCACAGACCGCCTGTCTGTGTGATGTGCAGGACTGAACGGAAGATCTACAGCGCATGCACTAAGGTAGAGTCCTGCAGCTGACTGGGTACCCATGGGTTACTCACAAAAAAAGCAGGTACCCTGCAGGTTGCAGGTAGGATTTTCTGGTGCTATGTTATGTTATATTATCTATATTTTACTCCTTTTAACATTTTTGTTACCTTTTTTTTTCTGTCCCCACCCATTTCTGATATTTCTTCCAGTTTGCATCTACAGCACTTCCTGTTTAATGGTGGTCCTTGGGTTGTGGATTGGGTTATGAATAAGGCAGTTGCGGGTGGGTAGCACATCCAAGTGGGGAAAATAAATGCAGGGTCTGGTCCGGGTCTTAAAAATAGTTTTTTCTACACGAAGGGCTAAATTGCACATGAGACTTTGGGGGTCAGCTTTTATCTGATCTTGCAATGCAACAGCACAAAATGTCGTTGGCACCTACAAAATCTGATCCCCATAGCTAAGTCAGATCCCTGTAGCTATAATGTAAAGTCAGATGGTGTGGTTTGTTCATGCATCTACATCTGACATTCAATGTATGAGAAGAAAATAGTTGGTTGGACACCATCAGATTTTATCTTATCAGATGAAGACATAGCATGCAGCATTTTGCATCCGTCAGGCATGTAGTGTTGGATGACAAATCTTCCATGTAATTTACACATCAGTTTACAACAGTGATCCCCCACCAGTGGCTCATGAACAACATGTTGCTCCCCAACCCCTTGGATGTTGCTCCCAGTGGCCTCAAAGCAGGTGCTTATTTTTGAAATCCTAGCTTGGAGGCAAGTTTTTGTTGCAAAAAGAACTGTACTGCCAAACCGAGCCTCCTGTAGGCTGCCAGTCCACGCAGGGGCTACCAAAAAAAGCCAATCACAGCACTTATGTGGCACCCCAGGAACTTTTTCATGCTTGTCTGGCTCCCCAACTCTTTCTACAACTGAGTATGGCTCACAGGTAAAAAGGTTATAGACCCCTGGTTTACAGTATCAGTCCCATTATATTTCTGACCCATGCAGCTACAGCCAACTTGTAGGATGCGGTCTGTCTGTTCTGTTTTGTCTGTTCAATACCATACTACAAAATTTGTGTTTAGCCCTACTCTCCAGCTTTGTTTGCATGTCATTGAACTTACTGGCTGAATCGTGCCAGTCAATCATATCAATGATTAGTGATGAGCGAATCTGTCCCTCTTCGCCGTAAAATTTGTGAAACTGAGAAAAAAATTGGCAAATGTCGAATAATTTGCGAAACGCAGTGGTCAATGGGCGTCAACATTTTTTCTCACTCCAAGGGGCAAATTCACCAACCTCTGAAAATTCGCCAGCGACGGCTTCACTCACAGTGCAACACTTCGACAGGCGTAGATTCGCCAGGTAAAAAGATAATTCGCTACAATTCGAAGTTGCGTCCAGGTCGCCAAACGTTGGCAAAGTTGCGCTAGCGAATCAAAATTGTGCTAGCGTTGGCTAATTTGCATATGGCGGGAATTAACGTTCAATGGACGTATATGTTGCAGCAAACATAACATCTCCTGGTTAGGCAGAATTAATGCAGTCAAGATGATGATTCTACCCAAAATACTGTATCTCTATCAGTTTTTACCAATACCAGTCCCAAAAAAAGATTAGCAACAATACAAAAGACCCTTACCAGATTTGTTTGGGCCTTTGGCTTCCACAGAATTTCAGGGTCTACCTTACAAAAAAGTAAAAGAAACGGAGGTCTCTACCTATTAAAATATTATCAAGCAGCCCAACTAGCTCCAGTTGCCCAAATGTACTTCCCCTCTCCTCCTGTTTGGGTCCAATTAGAGAAAGCATTAAAGGGGTGGTTCACATTCCAACAACTAGTTGTTTTCTGATAGATCACCAGAAATAACGACTCTTTCCAAAGACTTTCTATTTTCTATGTGTCACTCTTTTTCTAATATTGAAGTGTAAAGGGGGTTTGCCGACCCTGTAACCTGTTCTAAATTGATACATTTAGTTGATACATTTCTTATCTTTGTCCCTGCTGATCAGAATCTCTGGGTTTCATTACAGGCAGCTGTTAGAATTGATACAATAGTTACTAATATTCCAGAGATGCTGCTGAGAAATGTATCAACTAAATGTTGCAAAATTGTAAGTTTATAGTCTGCACCTGAATTACTGAGCTGCCAGACTCAAACACCAGAGACAGGAACATAAAACTTTAAATTTAGATTTTGGAAAAACAGTAAAAAGTAAATAATGGAAAGTAATTGAAAAGGGTTTTTATTTCTGGGGAACAATCTGAAAACAACTGAACTGGGAAAAGTGTTTGGAAGGTGAACAACCCCTACCTGACCACTAGGCATGGGCGAATTTGACCCGTTTAGTTTTGCCAAAACTTCGACGCCGACGAAATGTCCCAGACGGCCATAGAATTTTGCGCGGCAAAATTGTTTTGCCGCGCGTCTTTTTTTTGACGCATGCCTCCATACATGCGTCATTTGGCGAAACGAGACGGAAAAATTCGCTCATCCCTACTGACCACTCCTGCAGCCCTCCCTTGGATTAAAGTGGAACTTAGATGGCGCGCAAATCTAATTAACTATAATAAAGATTTATACCAACTATAAGTCATTGGGGGAAATTTACTAAAGGGCAAAGTGACTAACGATAGCGAAAATTCGCCAGCGTGATATCATTTCATTACTTCGCCGATTTACTAAAGGGCGCTGGTGTAAATTCGCTAGCGAAGTGGACCTACTCTAGCGCTGCTTTGCACCCTTACGCCAGGCGTAGTTGCGCTATGGCGAAGGGACGACGTAACTACACTAATTCACTAACTTGTGCATTTTACTGAAAGTTACCTCTTGCACCAGACTTGCCTTCACCACCTCAGACCAGGCGAAGTGCAATAGAGTAGATAAGGATTGCTGGCGTCTTTTACTTTTTGAAGGGTGATAGGCTGAAAAAGATCGTACTTTTTTTGGGGGTACCCACCTTCCCCCCCTACATTTCCTAACATATGGCACCTAGTATAGGGCAAAATATCAACTCTATTTTATTTTATGAAGCTTCCCTAGGCTTGTGTAGTGTAATGTATTTGCTGCTACATATACGTCCATTGTACTTTAACTTGGCACCGTATGCAAATTAGGTATCACTAGCATATCTTCGCTTTGCTTGATGAATTAACGCTAGCGCAAATTCGCTACCGTTTGACTTCCTGGGCGCAACTTCGGATTCTAGTGAATTAGCGGCGCCCCGGCGAAGTGCGGCGAAGGCGTCGCTAACTAAAAGGAAACATGATATTGAAACAGACATCTATGAACTATGAAAAATTGAAAAATTATCAGCTAAAAAAAATCATCAATCAACTGTATACATAAATAACGAATGTTAGACGCAGGAAAAGAAAGATGGCAAATAAATGTAGTTTAATGTTGGTTTATGTTTGATTTGTATAAAAATGACTACTGTATATACATTCCATAATAACAAAAACTGCACTTTAGCACTAACTGGAGATTAATTATTCACTTTCTGAAGCGGCTGTGTGCAAAGGTTGCTAAAATGATAACTTTTTTTTTAGTAGAGATGAAAATCTGATTTTTATTTAGCACTGAAAGTGCAACGTGTCCTTGAAAGCTTTTGAAAGAATTGATTTTATATACAATAGCTATAGCTCTGGGAGCTGGTAGGATAGTGATTAAATGAATGGAACTGCTGTGGGACGGGCAAATTTAACACAGCAGCAAAAATCCTGTCCTTAGATAACAAAGATCCATGGGACATGTTTGTAGCCCCTAAGGTAAGAAATGCTTATATGAATTCCTATCTAACAAGGCCAGCTTGTCTTTGGTCTATTGAGCTCCAGTCTTCCCTTCAGGGGGTAAGTGTCTTAAAAGGTGGCAGAATTAAGAAGATGCAATCTGTAGCACTTTGTCCCAGGGTTGTAAATGTCATTGATATAAGACATCTGTGCTTTGAATCAAATTGTGTTTCCTGCTTTTGGAAGGAAATGTTTCAATTGTAGCAGAAAGGCAGACAAGGCACTTTGTTATCTGGCTCTTCAATAAGTAAAGATTGCTGAAACGATATCTGCAAAGTATATAGGAACTCTCTTATCAATAAAAAGCTTGGTGTCTTTGATGGATTAAATGGGCCAGTGGATGTTGTAAAGCCTGTATTCTGTATTATGCAGGTGCTTACCAGATGCAACATACTTTATAAGTAAATGTTTGAACAGTGTTCTACCAAAAGCAATATTTAGGAACTTATATAGGAACATTTAGGGGGTTATTTATCAAAGTCTGAATTCATCTCAATATTTTCTACTACAAACTCCGATCAAATCCGTTTGGGTTTTTTCCTCTTATTTATTGTTACATTATTTTCCCGATTTTTTTCATCCGATTTTCTCGAACCCAGCGCACATCAAAAAATCATTGGGACCTTTGCCATTGACTTATATTTTTTCAGAATATATATATTTTCAGATTCTGACTTTTCCATCCTCTGGATTTAATAAATTCCAAAAAATTCGTGGTTTTATAAAAGTCCAATTTTATAAAAAAAAAAAATCTAAATTTTTTCGTGATTTTTGCATTCGGAGTTTAGTAAATAACCCCCTTAGTTTCCTTCTCCTAAATATATGTATATATATATATATATATATATATATATATATATATTTTTTTTTTTTTTTTTTTTTTTTCCTCTCTCTCTTTCGAATGCAGGTCAACACATGATACACACATATGTTAATTTTAAAAAATATACAGACAAATGAATATTGCTGTGCAAATGGTGAATCTCATATTCTAAAAACCGTAATATTAGTCCTTTCCTCTTAAGAAAGTTAAAAGTTATCTGCCTGAGATGTATGGAAATAATGTGACTTGCTGCCAGTGTGTGCAGGGCACCCTGAGGCTATAGGCAACTCAAACAGTGTGCAGTGGCCCCTTCAAGCACCTTACCCTCAGTTGGATCCATTCCTGGGTGTCTCCTGGTGCACAGATCAACCAGGCTGAAAGTAACAGCAGTCCAGGGGTTGCTTCTAACATATAAACCTTTTTATTGAACAGACAGGCAGTGGAACTGTTTATCAGGCAATATAGATCTTCTAGTACATTCACAGCAATCAGTGGAAAACCTTCACACTTTAGGATATTACAAATAGATCCCTCACAGGGGTGGTGCAACCTGTCTTGGTGATTTTCCCTATCACTAGAGAACTTGTAGGGTATCTTGCTCCTTGGCATTGTCCCTGCTCCTGAGCTCACCCACTTGTGTCCCTGTCTGGCAGCTTTATCACTGCAAGGGTGCTAACCCCAACTACTCTCCTAGTTGGAGCCACAAATCTGATACTAAATACACTGCCTCTATCTTTCACTCCTAGAGCGACTATTACACAAACTTCAGAACTGAATCTGAACCCTAATTTGCATATGTAAATTAGGGAGATGAGGGGTAAAGAGAACCACGTGCGCAGCTAAAAAAAAAGCTTGACTTCTTTGTTTGTGTGACAAAAAGATTTTGGATTCGGCACTTGGATTCATCCCCAAATTCAAATCTTGATGGAAAAGGATGAATATTGGGCAAATCCCAAACCGAATACTGGATGTAGTGCATCCCTAATTATAGATAATTAAGAGGAGAGCACAGTTCACACAGATTAATTGCTTTACAATCTTTTTTTTTCTGACCACTGTACCGTGTCTGCTAAGTCCACTAAGTCTACTAAAAATAATTAAATGAACCCAATGGGATTGTTAGGTCACTAATATGGATTCATGTTGTTTAATTACCATCAAGTACAAGGTATTGTTTTATTATTACAGAGAATAGGGAATCAATGAAAATGTCATTACTTACTTAAAATAGACTCTATAGCAGATGGCTTTCCTATAATTCTGAGCTTTCTGAATAATGGGTTTCCAGATAAGGGATCCCATACTTTAAGATTTAGTTTTATGGTACAGTATTTTCATATGTACTTTTTTATGTGGTTACATTTTATTGAGACCAATTATGTTCACTGGTATAATTCCCCTTTAGGTCTTACTGGGCCCATTTACATAGTAAGTTACATAGTTAAATCGGGTTGAAAAAAAGAGAAAGTCCATCAAGTTCAACCCCTCCAAATGAAAACCCAGCATCCATACACACACCCTTCCCTACTTTCACATAAATTATATATACCCATATCTATACTAACTATAGAGTTTAGCATCACAATAGCCTTTGATATTATGTCTGTCCAAGAAATCATCCAAGCCATTCTTAAAGGCATTAACTGAATCAGCCATCACAACATCACCCGGCAGTGTATTCCACAACCTCACTGTCCTGACTGTGAAGAACCCCCTACGTTGCTTCAAATGAAAGTTCTTTTCCTCTAGTCTAAAGGTGTGGCCTCTGGTACGGTGATCCACTTTATGGGTAAAAAGGTCCCCTGCTATTTGTCTATAATGTCCTCTAATGTACGTGTAAAGTGTCCCCTCGCAAGTGCCTTTTTTCCAGAGAAAACAACCCCAACCTTGACAGTCTACCCTCATAATTTAAGTCTTCCATCCTTCTAACCACTGGACTGGAGTCCAAAACTGCACTGCATACTCCAAATGAGGCCGGAGGGAGCGGCGGTAGCAGGTAAGTATTCCTTACAATACTGTCCCTTTGGTGCTTAGCACTTTAAGGTGACATTCATAACTATATCTAAAGGTGTTTATAGTTTGTGCAAGGCAATTATATCTTCTGCTTCAACTGGCCTTGTGAGTTCTCCATTCTCCATTATTTTGGATAAATGGAAATCATTTTATAGGCCATTTGCACTTCCAAATGAGATGCTCAGAGGTTTTCATTTTCTCATCCAATGCTGACAACTTGTTCCCCATACATCTGGTAGGTGAGCATATTATGCCTGTGGAACATGGTCACAGGTCTCTCTGTCTGGGTCAGTTTTCTCGATAGAACACTCTTGTTGTTGGTTGTAGTTCTCAGCCTTTATGTTGGATTTCTCTGTGTGTTTTCTATTTTGCTTTATGTAGAATTTCCCTCTAGAAGGTCAACTACACTGGTCTGGCATTTGGGATACACTTTGGGTTTCAAGTACACTTTGCAATATCATCAAAGTGCTCCAGGCACTCTGGAAAATCCACAGGGCCACAAGTACTGTAAGTAAGCACACAGTATATAGAATATTGCGGCTCAATCACACCTGTAAAATGAGTTTGCATTAAGTTGCAAAGTGTGGCTCACCAAGCGCAAAATTGGACCCTGGTGTAAAAACCCCAGGTCTATCACATCCAGGTTCAGCCACTACACATCAACAGTATATAGGTTGATTGAAGCAATAAATCTACCACACTCACCGATGGCAGCTCCCCGAACCCTTAGCTTGGGGAGTAATACCAGCGGTAAGTAAAATGGAACATGCACTCCAGGAGCCAAGCGGTGACGATAAAACTTGATTTCATTCCAAAATTACTAAAACAAGGAACTAACGCATTTCCTATCTACCTATGTTTACATATCTCTAGATCCGAAACTTGTTAGGACCTTGTTTTAGCAATTTTATAATAAAATCACATTTTATTGGCATCGCTTGGCCAATTTTGAATTGGTCACTTTTTAGGACACAAATGATCTGTTTTGGTAAATAATTTATTCTGGAGGTATAATTCTCTATTAAATGCTACAACAAAATGTTTACAATGTAATATATTAAACACTGTAACAATCAGGCAGTATCCCTTTAAATTGTTCTGGTATGGGGAAAGGAAAGGTCAGTATGGATTCAGGGGGGACCAGCTTCTCACCACCAAAAGCAGAGCTGTTCTTTACTATTCTGAATTAAAGTAAACTTTTTTAGCATGTTTTAAGACACAGCATGAAACAGCCCTCTGAATGTGGACATGTGCGTTTTTGCTGTCCTTTGTGGACTCCGCCTGTGTATTCAAGGCACTTAATCTTTCCTAACATTTTAAATCACTGAGGATATCAGGCATGCACTGAGCAGGCGACAACCTTTTCACTTCTCCTGCTCTCTAACAATGCAATTATTTTGATCGGGTCTGGATTCCAAATAAGCATATCAAATTTATTCATAGATGTTCTGATTTCTGAAACAGGATTTCTTTCACAGTTGGCATGAACAAATCAGAGCTCCATTGTCCACCGAATCACATTAAAAGCAAACTAATATGAAAACTGATATAGCTGACAAAGACAATGAATCCGCCACCGTAGAACGCCTTGACTATTGGACCTGAGGAAAATAGACAATGCATTCTAAGGAATTCAGGTGTTTTTCTAACAACACTGCGGTTTCAATATAAACATAAAAAACTACAATTTTACTGCACTAAATCAATGTTAAAAACAGAAAATGTATTATTATGCACTTGTTCTAGCCTTTTTATTAACAATCATGATTATTGGGAATTCATAATGCACACAAATTTGAGGCTTTCTGTTATATACTCGACTATTAACTTTCCATGATAACATTCATTACATTTTTATATTTTTTTAAATGTTAATTGTAAATGTAATCAAATTTGAAATGTGTATTTGTTTATCTCTTTCTGTTCTCTGATTCTGACTCTTGAAAAAATGCATCACAACTCAGTTTCCATTCAGGCTGCTTAAACATTTATAAATATGACTGGTGCTGAGCCAAACTGGGCCATTTCTCTTCGCTGAAAAATGTTGCATACATTTTACCAAATGCGATGCAGTCAGTTGGGAGGCATCAGAGCTTTTTTCAGTGCAAAAAAATGTGTCTTTTCTCAACAAAAGAAAATGTATGGCAAAATTCTAAGAATGATTTACATGAAATCGAAAATTGTTCTCCTGTTTAGTGAAATAGTTGTTAACATTGTAATAGAAATGTGGGTCGAGTAGTAAAATGAAATCCCATTATTTTAAACATTTTAAGCAGAACACAATAGAACAGTATTAATGGATTTTTTTTCTTTTTTCACATTGCCAAAAAGGAAATTTTCATGTTGTCATAAAAAATAAAAGGGTTTCGGCAAGTAAGAGCTAGCAAATTTATTTCAGTTTTTTTTTATTCTAAGTAGACATTGACATTTTATATAAATATAGCCAACTGAGTAGAGTCATGTCTGAAGATGGCACAATAACCTCAATACAAAGTGGTTGTGGGAACCAAATATGAACTATGAGCTGCTTGT
This sequence comes from Xenopus petersii, assembly GCA_038501925.1. Taxonomy (NCBI): domain Eukaryota; kingdom Metazoa; phylum Chordata; class Amphibia; order Anura; family Pipidae; genus Xenopus; species Xenopus petersii. The sequence goes on along the minus strand of CM076675.1, from coordinate 76,062,160 downwards.
CCAGCAAATTGCTTTTTACTTGCTGAAAAATAGAAGAGTGCTTACATTTGGTTTTTCATATATTCATTTTCTGCATCATTTTCAGTCATAGCACATTCATTTTCTGCATTGTTTTCAGTCACAGCACATTTATTTTCTTCATCATTTTTGGACTTCAAATCCTAAAATGCCTTTCACATGCCATTTAGAAATACAATAATAATGTATTTAGTCTTTAGCTCTATTAATTTGCAATGCTTTTGTTCCCAGTTGGACAGTAAATACACTGAGAGGTTAACCTTGGATGTAAACTTTATCCTTGGTTTTTTAGCAAAACTGTGCTATTTTCCACCTTGTTGCTTAAGTTTTATTTTATAATAATCAAAGCCAGCCCAGTTGTCCACTCATCTGAAGAAGAAGCTGTTACAGATAATGGAGATCCCTATAATAAAATAGTGTCTCAAACCATTGCATGTGTATGTCTTCTAAACTGTTCATGCTCATATTTAAATTATTAAAAATGTGTATACAATGGGCAGGAAACAGACCAGTAGACAATCAAAAAATTATAGTAATATATAAAAAGGAGGAATCTGCCAATGTATGTAAGGAACTGGTGGTCTAGCGGCAGCGGGGTCCACGCCGCGTCCTCGGCGTGGACGCCCGTTGCGCTGCTCCCTTCTCCTGTGCCAGTCACCTCTAGGGCACGCGCCGCACGTACGTTCGTTATTTAAAGGCGCAGTCGCTCTGGCGTCATCAAATTCAAAGGTATATATAAAGCCCATTTACATTACAGGACCTTACCCGTTGTTAGGTTCAATTAGCTTGTTCCTGGGTGTTATTACTGTGATTCCTGTCTTGATCTACTGTGTTTGACCCTTGCCTGCCTGCTACTACTCTGACCTCTCCAATCCTGACCTTGCCTGCCTGCTTACTACGTCGTTCTCTTCAATCCTGAAACCTTGCCTGTTCTCCGACTATTCTCCGATCTCTAATCCTGATTCTGGCCTGTCTGACTACTCTAACTGCTTGTGCTGGCCCGGCCTGTCTGTTCCTGGTGGCTTCCTATCTTCCAGCATCCTTGTAAACAGTCGTGCCCCATTGCCTTCCAGAACTTATGCCTTGCACCTCTCGTTAAGTCGAGGTGGCATCTGAGTAAGCCGAGGGCTCCTCCCGAGGCCAAAAGCGATCACTTAACTGGTGAAGTACGAGCCGAGACCAGAGTGCTTGGCATCTGTTCTGGTGTAGGGTGCCGACCGTGACAATGTAATTGTTAAAACACATCTTTATGTTCCATATCCCCAGGGCCCCCATCCGGGCATGGTGCTTTAAGGGGGGCCGTGCTGAATTTCCTGGATTAGCCGCCCCCCCCCTTGCGTCGCCGAATCCCGACGAAGTTTTTAAAAGCTTCCAAAAACAGGTGAACTCCGAAGAGCCGAAATCCACGAAAAGAGCCGAAAAGCCACTGCTTGGAGCCAAAAGCCGCGAAAGAGCCGCAAGCCTCCGATTGGACCCGAAATCCACAAAAAGTGCGGAAAGCCTTCGATTAGACCCAAAGAAGAGGAGAATGAAGAAGACCTTTAAAGGTAAGTTCCACTGAACACCAATGGTCTTTTCTATTTATTTATTTTTTATTAAACCCTGGCCACTGTTTTAAATTTATGGGGGACAATGGCCACCAATGTTTTTAAAAAAACTTTTATGGGAGACCCTGGCCGCCAATTTGTTTTTTACTTATAGGGGGCCCTGACCACCAATGATTTTGTTTTACTTTTAGGGGGGCCCTGACCACCAATTATTTTTTTTTTACTTTTAGGGGGGCCCTAACCACCAATGATTTTTTTTTAACTTGTAGGGGAGCCTGACTGCTAATGTTTCTTTTAAACTTTTATGGGGGACCCTGGCGCCAATTTTTTTTTAAACTTATAGGGGGGCCCTGACCACCAATGATTTTTTTTAACTTGTAGGGGAGCCCTGACCAGCATTGGCTTTTTATGACTTGTGTGTGTGTTTTCCATTTTTAGCGCTGATGTCTGTGTGGCCTTTTTACTGTGGTGTGGGCGGGATCCAGGGGTGGGGCTTGGGGGGCCGGTGATAATTGCCCCCTATTGCTTAGGCTATCATGTAACTGTACACTATCCCTTTCTCCATTTTGTTCTTTGTTTTCATTTGTCAACCATCTTATTCTGTGGAAGATGATGGAATGGTACCTTTAAAATTAAATAAAATGAATAATGTTTTATCTCCTGTTAGCTAAAACTTCAGTAAATTTACATAATTATGTGTGTGTTTCTATATCCGTGGCTCTTTCTTAATGTACTGTATTATTTTTGTGCAGATTTTTCTCTCTGTCTCTCTGCAGCTCTCTGTATGTGTACAAATATCTGTGCATGCATCACTCTAAGTTTAGTTTGAATGTACAGGACTGTTTTTACAAGTAATAATAAACGTCTGTATATGCCTCTCTTTCTTGAATGAGGTGTTCCTCTAATTCTTTCTTTGTTGCTTTATCGTGGGCATATTTCTGTGTATTTTGGGTGCACCGTGATGGAATAAGGTGGCATATTCTTGCAATAGCTTAAAGATGCAGTCAGTTTTGCAAATACTCGATGTGCAATCAGTAATGTTTTGCCTAAGTTGAGTTTTAGGAAAAGAGAGGACATGCAAGAAATAGAGGAGTAAAAGAGGAGTAGCATCAGGTTCAGTGAGGTGGTCTAGGTTCATTAAGTTGGAGATTGCTTAGGAGTCTCAGTTTCAGCTGTTAATGTGGGAATATATTTTTGCTTGGCAATGGACAGATTTATCAAAATGTGAGTTTGTGAATAAAAAATGCAGATGTGGAGAAAAAGATACCTACAAAACTTGTGCCATTTTGTTCACTGAATGCTAGCTTATTTAACAAAGAAACATAACAAAATATTACTGCACGTTTTTTTCATGGAAAAAGTCTCATGCTAGTGAGAATCCCATTGTCCTATCTATTTTCTATGAGGCTGAAAATTTAGGATTTTTTAATAAACTGGGAAAATAAAGTTATTAGAGAAAATTCCCAATGACCTCTATACAACCTCTCCCGCTTTTACTTGCCAAGTTTTTTAATAGTGACTTTTCATGCTTTTTCCTTATAACGAAAAAATTGTGACTAGTCAAGGTTTCGGAAAATACATGTTTGTATTTTCGAATCAAGAAAAAAATCCATCCTGATTTTTGATAAATCAGCCCCTAAGCAAAGATAAGTAAAACTGAAATGTGTTTTTGGCAGTGGAGGAAAGAGGGTAATGTATTTCTTGCTCCGTCTCTTGCTACTTTTTAATGTGACCTCATTGAATTGAACCGTTTGTCTCAAAAATGCAAAATAAGCAGCACAATTAAATAGATGTGCTTAGAAACTTGCATTCTCAGATGGACTCTTCTGCCCCATCCAGCTGCAAACAGAAAGATTTGCATCTCATTTAAAACAAAAGGCAGGTTTTGAAAATATTATCACAGCATGTAGAGTCACTAGTCTGGAACCAGTGCAAATGCTGCAAAAAGCTGTTTCTGTGTTGGACACCTTCTAAAACAAGTGTAAAACTAGCTTGCATAGACATTTAGCACCGCACATGAGCCATCACCCATTACTCTGTCTTAATATCTTGTGACACTGATAAATATTTCCATCTCTCCGTAGCTTTAGCATAGGCAATTTTAGGTCCCTTCTGACACAGATAATCTCTTTTGTTGTGCTTGCTTATATTAATGTTCATCTGCTGTTATGTGTCTCATTGCATTTGTTCCTCTGTTGACTAAATTCACTTTAGTGTGCTGTTTATCTTGTAGGTTTCCTTGAAACTTGACCTTTTCAAATCATATGCAGTGTTTCTATTCTACAAAAGGCAAACAGATGTTTTCATTGTGTGTGTGTGTGTGTGTGCATTTCTGTTTACTGAGCAAGACAAATCATTTTAATGAGGGGTGGGGCAGGTCAACTGTACCTTTGGTGTAAGAAAGAAAAGAAAGTTCTATATAATCAGAGTTCCAGTGGTAAGAGTATTGTGTATAGTGAGGCTTAGGGGCACCTAGTGACATTTTTAAAAGAGTAATTTGAGTGTCATTTGATATGGGACATATTGTACATATAACTGTAAATTCTTGTTTTGTGCAACTTATTGTGTAATTGCACAAACATTTCTCTACGATTTGTTTTGCATTTCCTTGTTCTCTGTAATAGTACAACAGTACCCTGTACTTGATCCAAAATATTATATAATAAAACCTTATTGGCGGAAAAGCAATCCTTTTTTTAGTTGTTTTTTAATGTCAAAATTATTTCTATTATCTAATAGTAGACTTTACAGAAATTACAGAAAAAACCCAGGTCCCAAACATTCAGAATAACAGGTCCCATCCCCATGTGTGTTTGTCTATATATGCATATATACAGTCATATGAAAAAGTTTGGGAACCCCTCTTAATTCTTTGGAGTTTTGTTCATCATTGGCTAAACTTTTAAAGTAGCAACTTCCTTTTAATGTATAACACGCCTTACGGAAACAGTAGTATTTCAGCAGTTTATTGGATTAACAAAAAATATGCAATATGCATCATACCAAAATTAGACAGGTGCATAAATTTGGGCATCCCAAAAGAGATATTACATCAATACTTAGTTGAGCCTCCTTTTGCAAATGTAACAGCCTCTAGACGCCTCCTATAGCCTTTCTGGATTCTGGATGGCAGTATTTTTGACCATTCGTCCATACAAAACTCTCCAGTTCAGTTAAATTTGATTGCTGCCGAGCATGGTCAGCCTGCTTCAAATCATCCCATAGATTTTCCATGATATTCAAGTCTGGGGACTGTTACAGAATATTGTACTTTTCCCTCTGTATAAATGCATTTTGTAGATTTCAAAGTGTGTTTAGGGTCAATTGTCTTGTTGGAATATTCAACCCCTGCGTAACTTTAACTTGAGTGATGCTTGAACATTATCCTGAAGAATTTGTTAATATTGGGTTGAATTCATCCGACCCTCAAATTTAACAAGGGCCCCAGTCCCTGAACTAGCCCCACAGCCCCACAGCATTATGGAACCTGCACCACATTTGACAGTAGGTAGCAGGTGTTTTTCTTGGAATACAGTGTTCTTCTTCCGCCATGCAAACTGCTTTTTGTTATGACCAAATAAATCACTTTTTGTCTCATCAGTCCAAAGCACTTTGTTCCAAAATGACTGTGGCTTGTCTAAATGAGCTTTTGCAGTGACTCTGTTTGTGGTGTGAGTGCAGAAAGAGCTTCTTTATCATCACCCTGCCATACAGATGTTCTTTGTGCAAATTTCGCTGAATTTTAGAACAATGTACAGATACACCATCTGCAGCAAGATATTTTTGCATGTCTTTGGAGGTGATATTTGGGTTGTCTGTAACCATTCTCACAATCCTCCGCATATGCCGCTCCTGTATTTTTCTTGGCCTGCCAGACCTGGGTTTTACAGCAACTGTGCCTGTGGCCTTCCATTTCCTGATTCCATTCCTTACAATTGAAACTGACAGTCTAGATCTCTGAGATAGCTTTTTGTAGCCTTCCCCTAAACCATGATACTGAACAATCTTTATTTTCAGATCTTTTGAGAGTTGCTTTGAGGATCCATGCTGTCATGGAGAGTCAAACAGAAGCACAACTTGCAATTATCCACCTTAAAGGGATACAGTCATGCGAAAAAACATTTTTTCAAAATGAATCAGTTAATAGTGCTGCTCCAGCAGAATTCTGCACTGAAATCCATTTCTCAAAAGAGCAAACAGATTTTTTTATATTCAATTTTGAAATCTGACATGGGGCTAGACATATTGTCAATTTCCCAGCTGCCCCATGTCATGTGACTTGTGCTCTGATAAACTTCAGTCACTCTTTACTGCTGTACTGCAAGTTGGAGTGATATCACCCCCTCCCTTTTCCCCCCAGCAGCCAAACAAAAGAACAATGGGAAGGTAACAAGATAACAGCTGCCTGATAGATCTAAGAACAACACTCAATAGTAAAAACCCATGTCCCACTGAGACACATTCAGTTACATTGAGAAGGAAAAACAGCAGCCTGCCAGAAAGCATTTCTCTCCTAAAGTGCAAGCACACGTCACATGTCTTGGGGCAGCTGGGAAATTGACAATATGTCTAGCCCCATGTCAGATTTCAAAATTGAATATAAAAAAATCTGTTTGCGCTTTTGAGAAATGGATTTCAGTGCAGAATACTGCTGGAGTAGCACTATTAACTGATGTTTTTTGAAAAAAAAACATGTTTTCTGATGACAGGATCCCTTTAAATACCATTTCTCATGATTGGACACACCTGCCTATGAAGTTCAAGGCTTAAGTTGGCCATAGATATAAAGATTTTTAAAGAGCCAATCGTTATCGCGAGACCACGATTATCTCGAAATGATGGTTTAAATGTACGATGTGTCCAACTAAAAAGACCATTTCAGGCGATATTGCCAGCAAAACTAAAGAGTAGCTGCCTGCAAACATAGATAGATTGCACTGGGACTGGTAAAGATTTTTAAACCTGGCCAATCAATTTTCTGACAGATGGCCGAAAAATCGTAAGATGTACGATCGTTCGAATCCCACTAATATAATAATTTGACGGATTGGTCTGACTGCACTGAAATTGGTCGTTCACCAATGAAGAATCATCGCATTTATGGGGCCTTTAACAAGCTAATCTAACCAATTTGGTGTTGCCAGAAATCAGTATTGAGCAGATACATGCATTCAAATTAGCAAAATTACAAGGGTACCCAAATTTTTGCACAGACCGTTTTTCACATTTGATTTAACTTCATACAAATGAGTACTGCTTCACTTAAAATCCAAGCCCCTAGTCATTGAACTTGTGTTGAAATCAGGATGATTTGCTTCTTTAACTCTTTATTATCCCTAGCTATTGGTTATATCTTCAAAAAAAAAAACTTTTACTTGTCTAGAAAGAAGGGCTATCGATTTACTGTATGTTATTTTCAATTCTATCTTAGTAATAATTTAGTTAGGGCCCCTTGACCTCAGTACAAAGTTACAGTTACCTGAAAACATTAATGAATCTCTGATGTTTATGCACCTCTTGTGGTACTATTGTTTCACTGCTGTCTACAACAGAAAATAAATGTTCATCCCAACTCTAACCCTAACTGGCCATCAAGATGGGCTTGGGTACTTCCATGGGGGGGCAGCACTTTGGTTTAGGAATCTATTCTTAAAGATTATTGCATACATGTTGTTTTTTAATGACATTTTGTCACTTTTAATTTACTGATGTCAAAACTCTTTATTTACCCTAGCCATTAATGAAACACTACAAAGCACAGCCTTTTGCTTTAAGAGCACAATGTCACATAATGAACTCCAAACTCCAGAGACCTACAAAAAGCAAAAAAATTTGCTGAGAACTTGAGATTATAAACGTAGGCTGATGCATCAAGCTTATAGAATAAATACTAGACTGTGTTAACATCTGTGTTCCCATGTGGTGGAGCACATGAAATATGCACTACAAAGGAATGCATGAGCAAAAGCTTATTTCCACAAGAGATTGCTGTATTCCTCAAAAAACACAAGGTTTTGAGGGGGAATAAAGCAGATAAAATATATATAGTGCAGTATTTCAAAATAAATTATGAAAATTTTAGTGAACTATGTTTGAATATAACCGCATGCGAATTAAAAATCATGCACCGCCATCATGAGTTAATATTAAACCAGTGTAAAAGTCACCTGCTGCTGCTTCCACACTCTTGTCCTCTCGTTTCAGCTAGCTTCCTTGAGAAAGGCTAGTGAGCTAGCCGAAACGTCAGTCGCTTATTTGCAGAATAAGCACCATTTTTTCCTTTTATAAGACCTGTATGTGCATTGCTATTTCTTGACAGCTATCGTTTTGCATACTGAACCCAGGCACACTAAGTCCACATACGAGAAGTGCCGGCTATCCATAGTTTCATATATATATATATATATATATATATATAATATAGCTCTGCCTCTAGTGCATTGCAACACTTTAATTAATATTACCTTTGTTATTATGTTTGTTTATTATCAGTCTAATACATGCTGACAAATCAATGTAAAAATCAATGTAAAAAGAACAAGAAAATATCCTTCTTGTATAGACTTTTTATTAACTACTTTAAAATATGTCTTGTTGAAATTAAATATGTAGATGCACTGTGAAATATCTGTATGAATACCAAGTACATTAATGCTCATTTAATGGCATTATTAAAATATTTTTTACAGTTACATTTAAAAATCTGCTATATATCAACAGCCTGATGTCTGGTAAATACACTAAAATGTGAAACATTGCACAGAAATTGCATCCTCTTGACTTACAGATGAAACACCTTCTATAAATAGCATAATTTTACAATTTTCCACATGCCTGGCAGGCCAGATAGTTCCTACAGTATTTGCTATCTGATACTATGATGTTGCTATTATTCACACATTTTCCATAGATGAACCATCATTGTAGTGGCTTAAAAATGCTTAGATGGGTGGGTGAAAAAAGCCAAACCATGCAGAATCATATTTTTGAGTACTATATTTTTCTTTTTTGAATTTATAAGTTTTTCTGTTGATTGTTAATGCACCTCTGTATTTTTAATTACAAATGTTTGTTTAGTGGATTATATAATGTCTCACAGAGTGATAAAATCATGATATAAGCAGCTATCGTAAGTTAATTGATATTGTATAAGCAGTTGAGCCTCTGTACAGTATCAGTTAACAACCAATCCACAAATAACTTTATGTCACATCCTGTCTGGATTTGAACTGGTAACATGTTATCTTCTATGTAGCCTACTTTCCACTGCTCTATCTGAGCAAGCAGGTGGGATTTTAGTTTATGCTTTGGTCAACTTAAGTTTCCAGGTAGGCATGGTGAATTCACCTGAGGTCAATTTGGCCACAGGTGCTCAGAGTTTGGCAATAAGTTTTGTGATAAATGTAAAAAAAAATATTATATCAAGTCTACTAAACGTCTTAATCCAAAGTAGGGTAGGTGGGCACCGGTTTTTTTTTTTACTAGATTTAATATCATCACATAAGAGACCTTCGGCCAAAAACACCAAGGCTGCTGCTCTCTCCAGAAGCTATTAACCTTTTCATTCAGATTTTTCTGAGGACGTTCCTATTATTTTGATTGTTGCAGCCCCAATCCTGATCTGTTTACTTATTTTCTGTCTGCTCAGGCACAGGCTCTTAATATTTTCTCCAGAGAATCTCCACACTTCAGTGTTTGTGGAGACCCATGATTCTAAAATATATGGTCTTCCAGGTATTAGCAAGACCATTCAGAAAGTCAGCTGGGATTTATGGTGACCAACCTTATGGCAAGATGCTATCAAATATGTAAATTCTTGTGCTGTATGTGCTAGGTTTAATACTTCTAAATCTCCCCTGGGTTGTTACAGTCCTGGACCCATTAGCCATGGATTTCATAATTGATTTGCTGCCTTCCCAGAGAAATACTATAATTTGAGTGGTTGTAGATCAGTAATGGCTCATTTTGTTCCTCACCATGGGTGCATTCAGCCAAAATCCTTGCAGATCTTTTTGTAGAAACAATTTTTAGGTTACATGAAATTCCCTTGAATGTTGTGATAGGGGGTTTCATTTTGTATCTACATTTTGGTGAGCATTTTTTGCCCTCCTTGGTGTTGAGCTATCTTTCACTACTGCTTACCACCCACAGACTAGGGGTCAGACAGAGAGAAGAAGCCAGGATCTTGAGCAGTTATGTATCTGATAATCAGTCAGAATGGACAGAATTGCTACCTATGGTGAAATTTCCACACAATAATGCTCCTTATTTTTCTCTGGACATGTCTCCGTTTTTTTCACAGCTTTTGTAAAAGTAGGGTTGCTTCTCTTTACCAGGTGGGAGAGTATGGTTGTCAACTAAGTATATCCAACTTAAGGTGCCCTCTGCCAAGCTAGGATCTAAGTTTTAAATCCTGTTACTATTTGTTTTGAGCTGCCAAACGATTTTAAAATTTTGAATGTATTTCATGTGTCTTAAAGCTTGCTGGGATGTCTGTCAGTCTGTGTGCCCAATTCTTCTTGTAGAAGGTTCTTTATAAAAATTTTCAGGGGTAAGCTTCAGTATTTGATGTATTGTAAAGGTTATGGCCCAGAGGAGTGACCTTTGCTTCTGGCTTGTTAGACTAGTGTCTGTCACTGTCCGTTAGCAAAGATGAGAACCTAACCTGGTTAGTGTGAGACAGGCTAAAACGAGCCAAAGAGCCCTTTACATGCAAGACATGCAGTGAAGAGCCTTCTGAAAACAGAAGGTATTTACTTTCCTCGTGCCATATACATAGCACTGCCTTAATACCCAAAATGAGAGTTTAACTCTCACATAAGGCATTATGGACAGAGACATGCAAATCATTCCATTATGTTCATCTGGCCAACTATGCATCCAGAACTGCTGTTTTATAGCAAGGATATATCCTAGTGGTTCAATGCCATATATCCAAACTTGCAGACAGCCTGTTTTAATCTTGTTAGAGCTCATCATTGCAAGATATTGGAACATGAGTAGGATTTTTAGAGTGGCGAAGCAGAGTCAGTTAGCAACAAACACCTTCTCACTCATATACTGTGTTAAACTGTTCTTCTGCCAGTAGGTGTCAATGTTCATATTGTTGTAAGTTTTCTTGTTGTAGCTTTCTAGGAAAAGTCTCTATGTTGTGATGTTACATCTTTCTTTGCTCTGCATGTTGTGAGGAGAAGTATCAGCCATGCTTTCACCATCATCCTGATAGTCCTGACTGTCACTGCACCCCCAGATTACCCAGTTACTTTGCTAACACTTCTGATATCCATGCTGATTGCCTTAAAGGAACATTTCAGTGTAAAAATAAAAACTGGGTAAATAGATAGGCTGTGCAAAATAAAAAATGTTTCTAATATAGTTAGTTAGCCAAAAATGTAATGTATAAAGGCTGGAGTGATTTGATGTATAACAAGTCAGTCAGATCACTACTTCCTGCTTTTCAGCTCTCTTGGTTTACACTGGCTGGTTACCCTGTCTACCAGGCAGTAACCAATCAGAGACTTGGGGGGAGGGCACATGGGTCATATCTGTTGCTTTTGAATCTGAGCTGAATGCTGAGGATCAATTACAAACTCACTGAACAGAAATGTACCATGTGGCCCCCCTTCAAGTCGCTGACTAACTTAGAGTTATAGAGCTGAAAGGCAGGAAGTTGGATTTTTATTACACATCTGTTCACTCCAGCCTTTATATATTACATATTTGGCTAACTAACTATATTAGAAACATTTTTATTATTTTGCACAGCCTATCTATTTGCACAGTTTTTATTTTCACACTGAACTGTTCCTTTAAAAAGAGATTCTTGGGGTCCAGTGGCCCCTCTTTTGGGGGGGGTAGAGTCACATCCTGTCTGAATTCAAAGTAGAGACCTGTTGTCTTCTATGTAGCCTACTTGACTCTGCTCTATCTGAGCAGGCATATGGGCTTTTAGTTTATGCTTTGGTCGCCTTTAGTTTCCAGTTAGGCATAGTGAATTCACTGGTGGTCAGTTTGGCCACAGGAGCTCAGTTTGCCATCAGCGTGGCTATAAAAACCCCTGTTCTGCACTCACACTCGCAAACTATCTTGTTCCTCCTTACTGATTTCCTTTTCTTGATTTCTGCTCCTTGTGTTACTATGCTTTCGAAACTATAGGTGACCAAAGCGTAAACTAAGCCCATCTGCCTGCTCAGATAGAGCAAAGTCAAGTAGGCTAGATAGAGGACAACAGGTCTCCACTTTGAATCCAGACAGGAAGTGGCACTCTGAGTTATTTATTTAGGCATCATTTAATAAAATGGGCAGAGTATGATACTGGTCTAGTTACCCCTAGCAACCACTCGACATGTGTCATATATTGGTCAGCTGTTAAATAGTGATGGGCGAATTTATTCGCCAGGCGCGAATTCGCGGCGAATTTGCGCGATTCGCCGTCGGCGAATAAATTCGCGAAACGGCCGTGAAAATTCGCGGAAAAAATTTGCCGGCGTCAAAAATGTTTTTTCGAAAAACGGACGCCGGCGCCAAAAACGGGCGCCGGCGTCGGAAAAACGGGCGCCGGCGTCAAAAACGGGTGCCGGCGTCAAAAACGGGCGCTGGCGAAATTCGCTAATTTTTCGGCGAAGCGAAACTGCACAAATTCGCCCATCACTACTGTTAAAAAAAGGTTCAGTATCAGATCAGGTGCAATGGGTGATTAGATGAGGACAAACATTGTCCTTTTACTGAAATTACCTTAGTTATTTATTGATTGTTTTTTCAAAAGATTGCATTGCAAGTTAAAAGGTACCAATTAATCGTTATTATTTCAATTATTCATTTGCTCCAGTAGGTGGTGCTGATCCTTCATACATTCTTTAACATTTTTCATGGATGGCCTTGTATAACCCCTGAACTTTTGAGAACTCTACCACTCAATACATTTTATGTAATTTTGTAATGACTTTAACATCAGTCACACAATACACTTTATGTAACTGTATAATGATTTCAAAATGATAGAACTAATTTAAAATTTGATTAAAGAATCATATTTAATGCACAAAAAACACATAAACACACACACACACACCCAATAAATACTGTGCTACTTTGCTAATACTGTGTTACAGCTGTGTTTTATTCATAAGCACACGCACTCGCATCATGAATACTGTGCCTAGGAAGCCTGCCTCAAGCAGCAGCATCCCGCACATTACCAGGGGGGGGGCAAAAAAAACCCACTTTTGGTAAGTCAGTAGTCTTTGCCAGCCAATTTTCAGGCTGGCAAAGAGGGGTGGGGAAAGTTTTTCTCCCTGTCAGCAAAACACTTCACCACATCTTCCCATGAAGTGAGTCAGTGGAACAAGGAGCTTCTGCAATGATCTCTTTTGTTAGGCTCCCCCCTAGCCTGATTACTGCAAATACAGTAATCCATTATCCGGAATCCCATTATCCAGAAAGCTCCTCATTATGAGATGGCCATCTCCCACAGACTATATTATAATCAAATAATTCATTTTTTAAAATTATTTCCTTTTTCTCTGTAGTACTAAAACATAGTACTAAAAAAGTACCTTGCACTTAATCCAAACCAAGATATAATTAATCCTTATTGAAGTCAAAACAATCCTATTTGTTCGTTTGTCTCTAAAAAGCTTCTTTGATGTTGCCACACAGATTCACAAAAAATAAATATAAAACAGAATAAGGTTTCCCACACTGCTTGGCAGTTCCGGGCCATGTCGCCGCACTCATCTAGGATGCATGGATTGCTGCCACAAGTGGAGGAAACAAGGGTCTGAACTAGGGGAAGGCACCAGAAGAGGTATGGTGCTTGATGTGCCCCTCCACCTTTGCACCCTAGGCATGTGCCTTTTCTGTCTACCCCTAGTTCTGGCCCTGCTGCATAGCCCCAGTCTACTACCTACTTCCCTGCCACTTCTTTCACGACAGAGATACTGAACTACCACAGACTTTAGGCACAGGGGCTAGCCTTGCATGTGACGTACTAAGCCCTGCTTAACCTAGTCACTCTTTGGGCAAGGTATTGACAGAGCACTGACCCCTCTCTATCTCCTTGTTCAAATTTCAGCTGCTCAACTAACTGACCTTTCACTAACTCTCACAACCTACAGTGAGCTCCACTCAACTAACCTGTTGCTATCGAATGTAACTACTAACTCTCCTTGGTACTTTTCTGAACCGGCAAGCCTCGGCTCCCTGACGTTTATCATTTATCAGCCAACGAGGAAGTGGCACACTATTCTCTCCCTTATAACCTCTCTCTATGAAACCCCCCACCTAACAGAGCCACCAGGTAATGAGACTGAAAAAAACACTATCTACTTATAATTATCTATTTTCAATATCTACCCTGTACATATACCTTTTTACATAAGCACAACTGAACAATCTTACATCAAAAAAAGAGGGATTTTCTCCTCAAGCCCTGTGATGGATTTTTGGACATATAGTTCAGAAAAATGTTAAATTCATGATAACTAAATCTAAGGCTTAAAGTTACTCAACATTCAAGAATTTGCCCCCCTGCAAAAATACATTTGGGGCCCCCACCTCATTAGTGATGGGCGAATTTGGGGCATTTCGCCGAAAAATTCGTGGATTTCCCACGAAATTCGTGAAACGGTGAAAAATTAGTGAAACGCCACCATCTTGGAGGCAAATACCAATACATACGTAACTGAAACATTTCAGTTTGATTTGATTAAACCTCCACACCACTCTTTATTCCAAAGCTCCTATTCTGGGTAATTTACTAATTTCAGACAAGCCATGTAAAAAATGAGATTTGTTGTTGCACAACCTGAACATTAAATAAATCACTTTTACAAACTCTGGATTAGTATATGATAGCTATATTAATTGCACCACAGCTGGCTCAGAATCCTCATTAGTGTCCTGCGTGTGCATTCTGTGGAAGGAGAATCTATAATGTCTTTTCACAAATCTCAGTCATGTGACAAACACCTTTGCATATCCAATATCTGGACAAATGCCTGTCCACAGGGGCGATCCTACCCCCTTTACCACTTGAGGAGGCTTGCTACTGCCTCCACCTCTTTTCTTGGCTCCATTAGGGGATCCAGAGAGGTCCGGTGCTAGTTCAGAGAAGCGCAATTGCATTAGAAGACGCGCATTTCCTTTTTGATAAACCAGAAATTTGCCTCTTAAAATTACCAGGGGCACCATTTCTGCTGCCCCTGGCAATCAGTGGGGTGCTGCCACCTGAGGGGAGTTTCTCAACCTGACTTATTAGCGTATCACCCCTGCCTGTCCAACATCACTTTCACAAAAGGTATACATATCAAGTTGGTCTTCCCCAGCTATAGTCAGGTGATCCCACTGGTGTCTAATAAAAGGGCAGCCAAGTTTGGGAGTTTTACTTTGAAAGCAGCAAGTAAGTTGCATGTAAAACTTAGTCCCTTTGTAAAATGTATAATGAAGCAATAGAATTCTTAATGAATCAGATGAAAATTGAGCATAGGACTGGCCAGATATGGGATGACTTTGACGTAGTTGGCCAGCTTAAATATATTGCAATATATGGACAAACAATCCCTGTTTTGTTTAAAGGGTAAGGCATTTTTAGTAGCTTAAGGCACAAAATGTTTCAGTGTCCTCAATGTCCTCAATATATTGATAATGGGTTGAGTGCAGAGGACTCTTGTATTTGTCTATGTGAATTTTGTGGTCACAACCTCATTGCACCCCCGCCTAATGGTTTTAAAAATTAGTGGTGAGCACAACTTTCTCTTGTTTGTTATGGGTATACAGATCAAGTTGGTCCTTCCTTTGCAGCCATGTTTCAAGGAGTACTTTCAATTTTAATTTGGCATATTGTTGGCAGGATTTGCTTCAGTTTGGCCACAAGAGCATTAATGAAACTGGGCACTGATCTTGGCCTGCTCCCAGTCATTATTATACAAAATACAATTACAATTTACAACTGACGCTTGATATTGCATACGATGATATTAAAGGAAAACTATACCCCCAAAATGAATACTTAAGCAACAGATAGTTTATATCAAATTGAATGACATATTAAAGAATCTTACCAAACTGGAATATATATTTACATAAATATTGCCCTTTTACACCTCTTGCCTTGAGCCACCATTTCGTGACTCTATCTGTGCTGCCTCAGAGATCACCTGACCAGAAATACTACAACTCTTACTGTAACAGGAAAAAGTGAGGAAGCAAAAGGCAGAACTCTGTCAGTTAATTGGCTCATGTGACCTAACATGTGGTTTGTATGTATACACACTGAATCTTATGATCTCAGGGGGCGGCCCTTATTTTTTAAAATGGCAATTTTCTATTTATGATTATCCAATGGCACATACTACTAAAAAAGTATATTATTATGATAATGGTTCATTTACATGAAGCAGGGTTTTACACATGAGCTGTTTTACTCAGTATCTTTTAATAGAGACCTACATTGTTTGGGGGGTATAGTTTTCCTTTAAAGAGATACTGACAACTGAAATGTTTTTTTTTTTTTTTACATCTATCATTATATTGCCTTTGAAAGCAACATATAACTTTGCCATAAAGTACAGTATTTACACAATGCTTTCACATTACCTGTCTGATGCCCCAGGGAGGGATGTGCCATATTTATGCAGCAGGAGTCCGTTAGCATTAGAATCTCTAATTGACAGGCTGAGATGGAACAGTTAGATTGGCAAAACAGTCAGGTTTAGAAACTTCCACTAACAATTACTTACAAAAACAAACTTCTCAGCAAAAAAAAAACTGATCAACATGACCTATAGGTAACTTTTAAGGTACATTCATATTTTAAAAAATAGTTTTTCAGTGTCAGTATCAGTTTAAGTTTGTGTGCTACTCAATTCACTACTAAGTAGTGAGTGATTCAACTGAGGATGTTATTTAAGATACTTTTGGCCATATAGTTTACCAAAGTCTGGCAGCATTTAGTGCAAGTTGCTATTGCTGTCTCTCTTTGTCCCAAAAAGCATGTCTTATATGCCACGATAATTTTTGTTTTACATGCCTTATTACTCTGCTTTTTTGACAAAGAGCCAAACTAAAAATGACTCTGCTTTCAATAAAAAATATTCTTTACCTATGCCCATGGAAATTAGCTGTGGGATACTGAATACAATCCAGCACCATTAGTCTGGAACTATGACAAACCAACTGCCTGAAAAAAATGGTATTTGCAGGTGTAGACAAATATGCTTCAGATTTTTATCCAAACAGCCAAGCTAAATGACCCAATTTCATATAAAAAGGCTCTGAAACATTAGCCAAGCAGTATGTGGTGCTACATGCTGCAGGTGTTAAAAATGGATGACAAGTTTAATAAACTAGCATACGAACAAAATTACAGTGTACTTAGAAGCTTAGAACATAAATCAGGAAACAGAAAAATGCCTGATATAGCTATTAGATATGAGTGCCAGTGTTTTAGGCATGGAAAAATAATTGTAAGTATATAGTGAAAGATTTGCTCTCTCTATGCATTTTTATAGCTTAACAACTTGATACCATTGTGTACAACTTACAAGTGAGCCTAAAAAAATGGCACAGCTACACAGTGCCTGAATGCAAGTAGGATATTCTGCCACAGGACTGATGCTGAAAAATACTACTTTACACAATACTAGCTATTAACAACAGCTTTACATGAGATTTCCTGAGCAACTGCAAAATCACCTAATTATCAGTCACAGGACAAGAACAATGTTAAATAACAAACTAGAGGGACAAGATGCAGAGAATAAAAAATAAAAAAAACATTCAGAGAACTGCAGGAATGCCCAATCCAAAGAACTCCACATACTAAAACCAGGACTATGTACACTATAACAACACTGCCAAAACATTTGCATGAAACTTGATTATTAAACTCCCATCACACAAACCAAAGAGAATAAAACTCCATATACTGTCATGCAAAACTATTGGATAAAATGAAATTCAACAGTGGCACAGGATTTCAGAAAATTAAAACCAAAATGAAGCGGACTATTTATCATGTTGTGTAAAAAGTGGAGTAAAACATTACCGGTTCACTAATCCTGGCAGCCAAAAAAACAATTGCTCTTTAATGGCAATCATTTTATTATTATTGCTTGTATTTCTTTTCTATTTAGTCTCACTCCCATTCATATTACAGTCTCTCTGCGTGGTTGGTAGGGTAAACAAGACCCTAGCAACCAGATAGCTGCCGAAATACCAAAAAAAAAATCTGAAATACTGTAC
This sequence comes from Xenopus petersii, assembly GCA_038501925.1. Taxonomy (NCBI): domain Eukaryota; kingdom Metazoa; phylum Chordata; class Amphibia; order Anura; family Pipidae; genus Xenopus; species Xenopus petersii. The sequence continues at coordinate 76,044,353 of CM076675.1, read as the reverse complement.
TGGCCTGCTGAAGTAAAAGCTTAATAACTGAAAAACCACAAAAAATAAAAAATGAAAACCAACTGCAAATTGTCTCAGAATATCAATGTCTATGTTATACCAAAAGTTAATTTAATGGTGGACAGCCTTTTTAAATCCCAAATTAAGCAAATGGTCAGATACAACATACTGGGCAAACTGGGCAAACCTCTATATAACCTCAGTATATTAAAAAATGGATAAAAAACTAAAAAACATTTCCCAAAATTAAAATATTACTGTTAGTGCTTTAGAGGCAGGAGATTCAAGCAGCTGTCAAAATCTCCTCCTCCTCCTTTTTACTGCCCTTAGCCTGGGCTTTGTGTCCTGCCCACATTTCGTGGTCTGTCAGCGCTACATTAATCACCTTGCTCTTATCTTTTATAATAAGAGTTCCATTAACTTTTTGGCCTGCTAAATATAATACTATATTCCAAAATCAGAATGCTGGACAGAAAGAACCCTAGGCTCTTTTGGTGTTTTTGGAGCTAGAAGAAATATTTAAAAAACATTAAACACCCTGTGTGCCATCACCTTTAAGAATCCAGCTTTGAGGTTGTAAAACAGCAGTTTCTATAATATGTTGAAATATAGTGGAACTGTGGAAGTATTAGAACTGCTTGCAGTCTTTTAATGACATAGACATAGCCACTTCTTTACTTACATATATGCGGTGGCTTTAATGCTTTAACTATTTGCATTCCATCAAATATTTGATGCATTTGTTTCAGCTTTTGTACCTAATTCAGACTCTCCATATTCTAAACTTCTAATATTTTTTTATACAGAAAAATTAAGTAAGGGTTTTTTATAAATGCCCTGGATGCAAGTTTTAAAGGGGACATATAGCATACATTTTCACAATGCATCAAACCATGGAGAATAATGTAAAATAGAAGAAAACGTTTTTATCCAATAACTTTTAGGTAGGGATGTAGCGAACTGTTCTGCTGCGAACTAGTTCGCGAACGTTTGGGAACGTTCGCATTTTGAGTTCGCGTTCGATTCGAATAAAAAACGTTCGACCATTCGACCATTCGAATTCCTTCGACCGCTAAAAATGGAACGAAAGTAAGCATTCGATCGAATGATTTTCATTCAATCGAACGCTAAAAATCGTTCTAATCGATCGATCGAACGATTTTAAAACTTTCGATCGAATGATTTTTCATTTGTTCAAATGCTTAAAACGTTCGATCGTTCGATTCGAATGATTTTAGCATTCGATCGAATGAAAATCCTTCGATCGAATGATTAAAATCCTTCGATCGTTCGAATCGAACGATTTTAGCGGGTGTTCGAAGTTCGCAAACTGTCCGCGAACGTTCGCATTTTTTGCCAAATCGGCAGTTCGCTACATCCCTACTTTTAGGTCAAAAACATCTGTATTAGCTTGAAAACTGTGCTCAGTCCTTCCCCTCTGCAACTTCCTGTCTAGGACTCTCCAGTATCTGACTCTAGAGCCTCCAGCAACTTCTGCCTAAGTTACAGAGCAGCAGCCACTGAGGAGTGGGCGTGTATGTGATGTCTTGCTCAGTCTTTTCCTGCAGACATCGGATCTTTTACTGCTTGTTTTACCTTCCCTTCACTGCCCTGTTCCTTTTTCTCCCTCTTTAACCCCTCCCTGCAATGTTCATTACTCTTCCTGGTGTTCTGGAATTTGATAACCGTGAATACTAATGTACACTGTATATATTTTCTAATTTAATAGAGCACTCTGTGTCTGATGGCACTCCCTAACTTACTTTTCTAAATGACTTGCATGTTAGACACTGAGAGGCTGATTTGTCTCACTATTAAAGAGCACACATGTTAAACAAAAGGGTATGGGAAAGACAAAGGGTTATCAAAACAGTTACATTTGATGTGGGCACTTTGTTAAAGTATGTATTTTAATTGTGTGCCTCTGTGAATCATTGTGTGCTCTGAGGAAATTATTTCAAGATGGAGTAATGCCAACAAAGAGGATTGTAGCTCACTCTGCCTCTCTGTTACCCTACCTGTTATTTTAATTACAGTCACATCCAAGTGCAATCTGTCTAAAAACTAGTATCTATCCTGGAATGATTGCAGTATTAGGAGCTGGCCACGGTGCTGATTTTCTGGCAAGCCATGGATCACAAAGAGCTTTTCACGTTACAGCAGAACACCACTGTACAAATGTCAGCTGAATATGTTCTCTTACTTTGGTCTAGTTCTTATTGGCACTGACATGTTTTTATTTTCATGGTGCAACTTGTGTACATAATGCTGGGCATTCCTTATCATGTATTATTGTACAGAGAAACTGTAAGTTAATAATAAACATCGGTACAATTGCATTCCAAGGCTAACTGAGGGGTTTCAAGTTTATTCTTTCTTGATACCACACCAATATTTCCCATCAGTTCCTGCTCTAGGGGTAATATTTCCCATCAGTTCCCATCAGTTCCTGCTCCATTAGATTGTAAGCTCCAGGGGAGCTTACAATCTAATGTTGCTACCACATAGAACTACATAGAACTACAGTGGTGCACCTAGGACCTAGGTACAAGGCAACAATTATACCAAGTGCATTAGAAGATTAGTTTGAGGGCACTAAGGCAGAGTTTTTCATTTATGGATGCAATTGCAGTAATAGCAAGAAGCAACATAAAACAGTTTAAAAAGGATCTCTATCCAAAAACAGTTTTTTCATAATGAGAGATATTATAATTCCAAGGAACTTTCAAACATATATTAATTATATTAAAAATGTTTATTACTTTTAAAGGTGTTTATAACTGTATTTGCTGTTGAAAGAAATCTATTTTCAGCACTGTTGGAGTGTAGCAGAAGCAGTGGAGGAATACTGACGTCTACAAAATAGTTTCAAGTCAGCACCAGAAAACTGTAAAGGATAAGCAAGCAAATGCTATTTTCACTGGTATTTACAGTGGGTTATACAACTGACTGGTTGCTATGGTTTAATAGGCCTTCTGTAAAGACCTTTATTACATAGCTACTATAAAGATATATGACAGAGTAAAACACTTTGAAATTTATTTTAATATGGCGTATGATTGATATTAAATTATTTTACAGGTATAAAATTCCTTAGTTGACATTCCAAAAGCTTGATTTACAGAGAGTCCATAACTTGCTTCCAAATCTGGGAACAGGGTTGTCATAAGGGTTATGAATTTTCTCCCCCCTCACAACCTGTAATTGAACAAAGGGAAGATTTTAAAACTCTTGGCCTTCAGTCCAATTGGTGAAATATTAACTATAATGAATACATTTGAGCACAATGCACTAAATTCTGGGAATTCTCATGGCTGCCTTAAACTACAGTTATTTATTGTTATTGTTTATTAGTCATTAAATTACAGAATCACAGCATATGTTTTACAGTGTATGATTTTGTTCATTTTAAATTTAAGTCTTGAGAAAGTTTTAATTGAATGCCCTGCCCATTAGAAGAAAGATGGCCCTAACCAAAGCAGGGATTGGCTGTCTAAATCTTTGGATATGATGATGGTATGATGAAGGACATTAAGTTATGGGAGATCTTTTTTAAAAGGGATCCAATTCCAAGGGCAATGCCTATATACAGAGTGAGGAAGCAAAAGCGTCTGATTTATAGCTGTAAATAGTCAATGTTGGTGGGATTGAATTTAGGAAGTACGGGGCAGGAAGAGGGTTTGCAGTCTAGTGACTGGATAATGGGGTGTCGGGCTTTGAAGGGCTGTAACTTTCCTGAAACTATTCCCCATTGTGGTGGCGGTGGTAGAATTGTTGGGGGCTAATTTCAAGGTCCAATTTTTGATGACTGGTTGTCTACCAATTATTGCTTTGTTAAAGGGGTTGTTCACCTTTGAGATAACTTTAAGTATGATGTAGAGAGTGATATTCTTCAAGTTGCATCTTAACCGATCTGGTAACCAGGGTCCAAGTTACCCTAGCAACCATGCATTCATTTGAATAAGAGACTGGAATATGAATCGGAGAGGACTGAAGGATCAGTAATAAAAAGTAGCAATAACAATACATTTGTAACCTTTCAGAGCATTTGTTTTTTAGAACGACGCCCGTTTGAAAGCTGCAAAGAGTCAGAAGAAAAAGACAAATAACTATAAAACTATAAAAAAAATAATGAAAACCAATTGAAAAGTTGCTTAGAATTGGTTGGTCTATAACATAATAAAAGTTACTCTAAAGGTGAACCACCCCTTTAAGGTAGTTAGTGCTCACCTGCATAAAGGGGCTATTCAGCATTATGTTATTTTTTAGTATGATATAGGAAGTGATATTCTGAGACAATTTGCAATTGGTCTTAATTTTTTTGTGAATTTTGAATTATTTTGACATTTTTTCATCAGCTCTGCAGTTTGGCATTTCTGCAGCTATCTAGTAGCTAAGGTCCAAATTACCCTAACAACCAGTCAGTGGCTTGAATAAGTAACTATAGCAATAAAAGTGTAGCCATATCGAAAAATTCTTTTTTTTGGTGATGGGGTTAGTGACAGCTGAAAAGAGTCAGAAAAATAAGTTTAAAAACTATAAAGAATTAAAAAATAATAATTTAGGATTGGCCATTGTACAACATAATAAAAATGTAATTAAAGGTAAGATAACCCTTTAAGGTATAACCTCTGGTATAGAGCAAGCTATAACAAGGAAACGGGTATGTGAGCAAACGACAGAGCTCTTGCCATTCATTGGCTGATGTTACATAGCATGTATGTGCGCTGTGGTTTGTGTGTGAGCACAGTGAATCCTACAAGGCAGGGGGTTGTCCTTAGTACTTAATCCTACATTTCAAAAAATGCAATTTTATCTAATGGCACATATTACTAGAACATTATATTTTTTTATAAAAATAATATATTTCCATAACATTGTGTTTTACATATAGTCTGTTTTATGCAGTATATATTTATCGATGCCTGCAATGTTTGGGGTATCACTGTGGCACTGTGAATGGAAAAACTCAAGAGGTATATCTCTTCATGTATGCTCCATGAGACACAGCAGAAGTGGAAAATAGCAGGGGCTGTGTTCACTGAGGTTGAAAAAGAAGTACAGTCACTAAAATTATTGAGTCATCCCCTGTGATGAAGGAGTGGGGCAAGGAATATGTTCTCTGTCTAAGAAGTAGGGACCTGGAGGTGGGAAGTTCATGCAGTTTAGGAGACCAGAGAAAAAACTTCTGAGACACAGATACACAATCCCTACCTTTATCTTTTTATAAATAATATTAAAATCCTGGGATTGGCCTTTGCGAATTAAACAACCAGCATTTTTTACCTGCTTGATTTTTTAAGCTGGTTTGATTCAGAATATGATGCGATGAGCTAAATTTTCACATCCATTTTCATTATTTGTAAGGATGGTTTTTGCATTCTAACGCTGGTCATACAATTGAAGTTAAGCCAAGCAAGCATGTATTTCATGAATAAGCGCACCTTGAGGAGGGCAATATCAGGCTGGTCTGATCATTCAGCCTTTGGGACAATGATCAGATTATAATTGCTAGTTGGAACTGCAGCTATTATCGGCCTATAAATGGCAACCTTTTATACTGTAAATGGTAAGTTAATATGTATTACTGGTTAATTAAATAAAACTGAAGCAAACTGGATAACAAAATTAAGACTTTTTTAAATTATGGACCATAATTAGTAACTGCCCCTGTTTGACTTCCTGGTTCTGACCCCGGCTTGTTCCTGACCTTGAGTTTGCCTTAAGATTTTGCTCCTGCTATCTGGTTCTGACCTGGCCTGTGTGACTATGTCCAGCTCCTTCCACAGAGTATACACCCATGTCTGCCCATGAGGGAGTACTGGATTCTCGTGCCCTAAGTCCTGGCAGCACCCGAGTAGTTGAGGGCCAGGCTCAAAGCCAAAGGTGGCTGTTATAGGCAGAAGAGCACATCTAGAGAGGAATCCAGTCACTCCCCTGGGGTTTGGGGTTGACATACGTTACTCTTGTCTTAGATTGTGTTAAATATATTAGTAATAATGATGCTGATTGTGATGATGTACTGAAAACAAATTCTTCACTGCGAAACGGCCCTATAGTTTTGCAGAGCAGTCAATAGGAATGGTTCAGAAAAGGTAAGAATGAGGTGATAGGAATAGCAGAACAGAAACACAGGATAAAGGGGAGAACAGCAGTGTGTGCTTGGCTTTCTGTGCACATGATTACCTAGTCCTTTAATGTCACAAAGCTGTAGCCACCCAATGAGCATTTTAACTAACTTTAAGCAAGATTCTGTACAACTTGAGGAAACAGCTTCTTGCAGCCACCTAGGGTAATGAGTTGTGTGCATAATACTATGGAGCAGATTTATGCCACTCACCCACTTTCCATTTAATCCTATGGGTTTTAGAAGTGTATTTATTAAATTAACTCAAACTTTCACACCGACTTTTGCTGGCAAACTCATGAAGGAAGTAGTGTTCTATTCTGTTGTGTTAGACATCCAGTCACATTTTTGGGTAACTAACTATATTAGAAATGTTTTTTATTTTGCACAGCCTATTTACCCAGTTTTTAGTTTTACACTGAACTGTTCCTTTAAAGGCATTAGGTAGCACTGTATTCATGAGGGGTGAGAGGGTGGAGCTAAGCACTTCTGGGGAAGAGCATGATGCAGTTTAGGTTCTGAGCAACTTAAAACAGCCCACGCTTTTCCATGTGTGTGTGGGGTTTTTCATAAAATGTTATGTTTATTTCAAAAGATTTATGGTCATTTCCCTTAAGGTGGCCATACACGGGCCAATAAAAGCTGCCGACAGACTGAGTCGGCAGCTTATTGGCCCATGTATGGGGCCCTCCGATGGACTTCCCCGATCGATATCTGGCAGAAAGTCGTCCAGATGTCGATCGGACGGGACTAAGAATCCTGTCGGATCACGGCCTTATCTGTTCGTTGATGCGGTCCCGCAATCCGCCCGCTAGCCAGCGTTAGGATCTGATCGTTTGACCCTAGGGCCGATGATCGGATCAGCCCGATAGTGCCCACCTCAAGGTGGGCACATCGGGGAGAGATCCGCTCGTTTGGTGACATTGCCAAATGAGTGGATCTCTCTGTGTATGGCCACCTTAAACTAAAATATTCTGGAAATAATACAATTTGAATAGTATGTCAACATATGCATTAAGCATTTTATTTAGCTTTCTGTGTTGGTGGAAGAAAACACAACAAGGAATCTAATTGATTAGTGACATACATCACCCACATGTCCAATACAGAAAATGGAGCTAGTCCGTCAGATGCAGTCAGATGCAATTATCTATTATATAATGTTTTGGGCTTAGCTTTTTTTCGCACTTAAGGTCTAATCCTGAAACTTTAGTGTGATATCACTGCTAAAATTAATAATTGCATTATTTGAATCATTGCATCAGACTAACAAACTTTCTATATGTGAATTTTTGTATATGGGTGAAGCACAGACACGAGTAAGTAGTTAGTGAGACACAATCATCAAGGAAAAACTGATAGAGCTGCACAATGTATCTACAGTTTACATCACTTAAAATGTCTGTTTTCACTATGCACCTGCATATAGTCATGTCCAACTGCACAAGGCACCTTGGCATCACCACTCAGGAATGTCTTAATTGCCTTCCTCTCTGTAGCTTTTCGTTAATAGGTTTTGGCTTCAATATATTACATGCCTATTGTCCTGAAGATGTTTTTAAAATGGTTTTAGTCAGAGCACTGTGGATTCCAGCCAATGAGACATTAATGGGGGAATGTAATGTTTCGTAAAAAATGTTTGCAAACACCTTTGTGAATGTTAGCGACCATGTTTGCTCCATTTTTGACTAATTAAAGCAAATTTTGTGACCAAATTGCTTTTGCGAGTGTTCGCAGTGTATGTAATAAGATTTCCAAAACCATTTTTTGCGACAAAATATTTGTATATTATATCCATGTGCAAACCACTTTACTATGACCAAAAAAACTTCAAAATTCGACCATCGAATAGGGTAGTTCGACTTTCAAAGTCGAAGGATTTTTAAAATCGTACAATGAAATCTTTTGTGTTGAACGATTTGAACGATTTCATCCTGCGATTGAACGATTATACCGCCTTCGATTCCTCAAAACTTGCCCAATCACTCAAGATATGTTATAGGAGGTCCCCATAGGGTAAACAGCAATTTGGCAGGTTTAAGATGGCAAAGTGTCGAAGTCAAACTTTTTTAAAGAGGCAGTACTTTGATTTTCGAAGTCAAAGTTTTTCACTTCGAATCGAAGCCGAATTTGGCCTATTCGATGGTCGAAGTATCCAAAAATTATTTCGAAATTCGAAGTTTTTTACTTCGAAAATTCACTTCGCCCTTTGATAAATCTGCCCCATAATGTCATTCGCCAGAACATAATTTTGAATATGATCCCTTAACAAGCCTTCAAATAATCAGGGCCTGTGTCGGCAGCTTATTGCCCCGTGTATGGGGCCCTCCGACGGGCTTCACCGATCGAGATCTGGCCGAAAGTCGGCCAGATCTCAATCGAATGGGACAGAAAATCCCGTTGGATCGCGGCTGCATCTATCCGTTGATGCGGTCCCGCGATCCAACCGCCTCATTAGGATCCGATCGTTGGGCCCTAGGGCCCACGATCGGATCAGCCCGATATTGCCCACCTCAAGGTGGGCATATCGGAGGGAGATCCGCTCGTTTGGCGACATTGCCAAACGAGCGGATCTCTCAGTGTATGGGCACCTTAACTTTTCCCAAGGGACCCGTTATATTATATTGCTGCAATTACTTATTTGCTTATCTCGAATGTGTTACAAAAGTATCTTATCTGCTGCTCTGGCTGTTATGGGCTCTCTACCAAAAGTCAATTAAGTTATAAACTTTGTGTCTTTTTCTGGCTGTTCAGTGCAGAGAAAAATGGGACTTTCCAATACGAGGGACTGCGGGTTGAGCTGTCAAAAGAGGGACTGTCCCTCTAACAGTTGGGAGATATGCTTATGTACCTGTATATGTCAATAGACATATATAGTGAATAGAGTATCCAGTTGAAGGAAATGGCAAGAGTGAGCAAAATCAGTGTCAAATGACCAAACGTTATAAGATGATTCATCAAACCAATTAATAGTGAGAGTTAGATCAGCCATTAGGGAACATTGAGTACATTTGATAAAGAGTGTGGGAATCTTTTAAGTTGAAGGGAAAGGTCTTTACCAGAAATTAATACCAGTAATATTTTGGGGTTACATATAGGGATGTAGCGAACGTCGGAAAAAAAGTTTGCGAACATATTCGCGAACTTGCGCAAAAATGCGAGCGGTTCGCGAACGGTTCGCGAACCCCATAGACTTCAATGGGAAGGCGAACTTTAACATCTAAAAAAGACATTTCTGGCCAGAAAAATGATTTTAAAGTTGTTTAAAGGGTGCAACGACCTGGACAGTGGCATGCCAGAGGGGGATCAAGGGCAAAAATGTATCTGAAAAATCTGCCTGTGTGTGCTTGGAAGAGATAGTGTAGGGGGAGAGCTGTTAGTGATTTCAGGGACAGATGATAGTAAGTTTGCTGGCTAGTAATCTGCTTGATACTGCTCTGTATTGGAGGGACAGAAGTCTGCAGGGATTTGAGGGACATTTTAGCTTAGGTAGCTTTGCTGGCTAGTAATCTACTGTTCTCTTTAAACAACTGCCATACGTTGACCTTGTAGGCATTGTTTGCCCAGTTTTTTTGGACGCAGCCACTGAAGCACAGTTGCCAGAAAAAATATGCCATATAAATGCTGAAAATAGTCATTTTTCGCCATACGTTGACCTTGTAGACATTGTTTGCCCAGTTTTTTTTGGACGCAGCCACTGAAGCACAGTTGCCAGAAAAAATATGCCATATAAATGCTGAAAATAGTCATTTTTCGCCATACGTTGACCTTGTAGACATTGTTTGCCCAGTTTTTTTTGGACGCAGCCACTGAAGCACAGTTGCCAGAAAAAATATGCCATATAAATGCTGAAAATAGTAATTTTTCGCCATACGTTGACCTTGTAGACATTGTTTGCCCAGTTTTTTTGGACGCAGCCACTGAAGCACAGTTGCCAGAAAAAATATGCCATATAAATGCTGAAAATAGTCATTTTTTGCCATATACGTTGAGTCAACGTATGGCAAAAAATGACTATTTTCAGCATTTATGTGGCATATTTTTTCTGGCCTCTGTGCTTCAGTGGCTGCGGCCAAAAAAACTGGGCAAACAATGCCTACAAGGTCAACGTCGTTGACCTTGTAGGCATTGGTTGCCCAGTTTTTTTGGCCGCAGCCACTGAAGCACAGAGGCCAGAAAAAATATGCCATATAAATGCTGAAAATAGTCATTTTTTTGGTTGCAGCCACTGAAGCACAGTTGCCAGAAAAATTATGCCATATAAATGCTGAAAATATAAATTTTTTTGGTTGCAGCCACTGAAGCACAGAGGCCAGAAAAATTATGCCATATAAATGGAGAAAATATGCATTTTTTTGGTTGCAGCCACTGAAGCACAGAGGCTAGAAAAATTATGCCATATAAATGGAGAAAATATGAATTTTTTTGGTTGCAGCCACTGAAGCACAGAGGCTAGAAAAATTATGCCATATAAATGGACAAAATATGCATTTTTTTGGTTGCAGCCACTGAAGCACAGAGGCCAGAACAATTATGCCATATAAATGCAGAAAATATGCATTTTTTTGGTTGCAGCCACTGAAGCACAGAGGCTAGAAAAATTATGCCATATAAATGGACAAAATATGCATTTTTTTGGTTGCAGCCACTGAAGCACAGAGGCCAGAAAAATTATGCCATATAAATGCAGAAAATATGCATTTTTTTGGTTGCAGCCACTGAAGCACAGAGGCCAGAAAAATTATGCCATATAAATGCAGAAAATATGCATTTTTTTGGACGCAGCCACTGAAGCACAGTTGCCAGAAAAAATATGCCATATAAATGCTGAAAATAGTAATTTTTCGCCATACGTTGACCTTGTAGACATTGTTTGCCCCGTTTTTTTGGACGCAGCCACTGAAGCACAGAGGCCAGAAAAAATTAAACCAGTAGGGTTTGCACCCTAGTTTGTAACGGTGGCGGAGGGAGGAGGACGCTAAAGGACAGCTGTGTGTGGAGTCATGAGGCTTGAAGAGAAGGACAGCTGCATAGAAGTCAGAACAAGTCTTCCGGCGTGCAGTAACCCTCCGAGATCCACCCCTCATTCATTTTAATAAAGGTCAGGTAATCGACACTTTTGTGACCTAGGCGAGTTCTCTTCTCAGTTACAATCCCTCCTGCTGCACTGAAGGTCCTTTCTGAGAGCACACTTGAGGCTGGGCAAGACAAGAGGTTCATGGCAAATTGTGACAGCTCTGGCCACAGATCAAGCCTGCGCACCCAGTAGTCCAGGGGTTCATCGCTCCTCAGAGTGTCGATATCTGCAGTTAATGCCAGGTAGTCCGCTACCTGCCGGTCGAGGCGTTCTTTGAGGGTGGATCCAGAAGGGTTGTGGCGCTGCCTTGGACAGAAAAACATTTGCATGTCTGATGTTACAGACCGGCCAAAGGGCTTTGTCCTTGCAGGTGTGCTCGTGGCAGGATTACTGGCACCTCTGCCCCTGGAATGTTGATGAGTTCCTGAAGTGACATCACCCTTAAAAGCATTGTACAACATGTTTTGCAGGCTGGTTTGTAAATGCCGCATCTTTTCGGACTTGTGGTATGTTGGTAACATTTCTGCCACTTTATGCTTGTACCGAGGGTCTAGTAGCGTTGCGACCCAGTACAGGTCCTTCTCCTTAAGCCTCTTGATACGGGGGTCCTTCAACAGGCATGACAGCATGAAAGACCCCATTCTCACAAGGTTGGATGCAGAGCTATCCATCTCCGCTTCCTCATTATCAAGGACTGCATCATCCACGGTCTCCTCCCCCCAGCCACGTACAAGACCAGGGGTCCCCAAAAGGTCACCACTAGCCCCCTGGGAAGCCTGCTCCTGTTGGTCCTCCTCCTCCTCCTCCACAAAGCCACCTTCCTCCTCTGACTCCACTTCTGGCACCTCTCCCTGCGTTGCAGCAGGTGCCTGGGTTCGTTCTGGTGATTCCGACCATAAATCGTGCGCTTCCAGCTCCTCGTCACGCTGGTCTACAGCCTCATCTGTCACTCGTCGCACGGCACGCTCCAGGAAGAAAGCGAAGGGTATTAGGTCGCTGATGGTGCCTTCGGTGCGACTGACCATATTTGTCACCTCTTCAAAAGGTCGCATGAGCCTGCAGGCATCGCGCATAAGCACCCAGTAACGGGGGAAAAAAATCCCCAGCTCTGCAGATCCAGTCCTACCACCCAGTTCAAAAAGGTACTCGTTGACGGCCCTTTGTTGTTGCAGCAGACGTTCCAACATAAGGAGCGTTGAATTCCAGCGAGTCTGGCTGTCAGAAATCAAACGCCTGACTGGCATGTTGTAGCGCTGCTGAATGTCAGCAAGGCGTGCCATGGCTGTGTAGGAACGTCTGAAATGGGCCGACACCTTTCTGGACTGGGTGAGAACGTCCTGGAATCCTGGGTACTTGGAGACAAAACGTTGGACTATTAAATTTAACACATGTGCCATGCAGGGCACATGTGTTAAATTTCCCAGTCTCAACGCTGCCAACAGATTGCTTCCATTGTCACACACCACTTTTCCGATCTGCAGTTGGTGTGGGGTCAGCCACCGATCGGCCTGTGACTGCAGAGATGACAGGAGTACAGATCCGGTATGGTTTTTGCTTTCCAGGCACGTCATCCCCAAGACAGCGTGACAACGGCGTACCTGGCACGTCGAATAGCCTAGGGGGAGCTGGGGGTGCACAGGTGTGGAGGAGGAGAAGGAGGACCCAGCAGCAGAGTAAGAAGAAGAAGAGGAAGAAGACGAGGTAGAGAGCGATGGAGGAGTAGAGGTGGTGGCAGAACCGCGTGCAATCCGTGGCGGTGACACCAACTCCACTGTTGTTGTTGTTGTTGAGCTACCCATTCCCTGCTTCCCATTCCCAGCCATTACCAAGTTCACCCAGTGGGCAGTGTAGGTGACATACCTGCCCTGACCATGCTTGGAGGACCATGCGTCAGTAGTCATATGGACCTTTGGCCCAACACTAAGTGACAGAGATGCGGTAACTTGGCTCTGCACATGTTGGTACAGGTGTGGTATTCCCTTTTTAGAAAAAAAATTGCGGCTGGGTACCTTCCACTGCGGTGTCCCAATTGCTACAAATTTGCGGAAGGCCTCAGAGTCCACCAGCTGGTATGGTAAAAGCTGGCGGGCTAAGAGTGCAGACAAGCCAGCTGTCAGACGCCGGGCAAGGGGGTGACAGTCAGACATTGGCTTCTTACGCTCAAACATGGCCTTCACAGAAACTTGGCTGGTGGCAGATGACTGGGAATGGGAACAGGTGGTCAAGGTGGAAGGCGGAGTGGAGGGTGGTTCAGATGGGTCAAGGAGAGCAGAGGTAGAGCAGTAAGATGCTGGACCAGAAGGAGTGTGGCTTTTAGTTTGCCTGTTGCCTTTGAGGTGTTGCTCCCAAAGTGCTTTGTGCTTGCCGCTCATGTGCCTTCGCATAGAAGTTGTACCTATGTGGCTGTTGGGCTTACCAAGGCTCAGTTTCTGACTGCACTCATTGCAAATTACAATGCTTTTGTCAGAGGCACACACATTAAAAAAATCCCACACTGCTGACTTTTTGGAAGTGTGCGATCTGGCGGTAACAGTAGAAGTTGGCGGCATTGGCGGCAATGGCGGGTGCGTTGGCCGGCTGAACACAGGTGCCGATACATGTTGTTGCCCTACTGATCCCTGCGGGCTGTCCTCCCTGCTTCTTCTAAGTCTTATTCTCCTACTGCCTCTCTGACTCTCCGTCTCTCCATCTGAACTACCCTCCTCTTGCTCTCTTCTACTAGGCACCCACAAAACATCAATCTCCTCATCATCATTCTCCTCAGATGCATCAATTTCTTCTGACACATCACAGAAGGAAGCAGCAGCGGGGACCTCCTCCTCATCACTCATCATTATGTCCATCTCTGTCGTGTTCTCTGCCAGAATTAAATCTGGTGTAACGTCCTCATCTCCTTCATCTTCTTCTGCCAATAATGGTTGCGCATTACTCAGTTCAAGAAACTCATGGGAAAATAACTCCTCTGACTCCAGTGAAGAAGGGGCACCGGTGGTGGAGGAAGTGTTACGTGGGGTGGCCATAGCAGTGGAGGATGAGGAGGATGTTGTGGTAAAGTTAAAAACGGTAGAGGATGGGGTGTGCTGTGTAAGCCAGTCAACTACCTCTTCAGCATTTTGGGAGTTCAGGGTCATTGGCTTTTTAAAACTGGGCAATTTGCTAGGGCCACAGGATTGCATAGCAGCACGGCCCCTAGCACGGCCTCTGCGTGGCGGCCTGCCTTTGCCTGGCATTATTTTTAAAAAAACAACAACAACAAAAACTCAGTTGGTTTTTCTGGAAACGATAATACACACAGCTAGATGGCGGTTTGAAGAAAACACTGTGCAAATAATGCCTACAAGGTCAACGTATACACAGCGGTGGATACGGATTACGTAAAATATAAGAATGCTGCTTGAAAAAAAGTAACTCAAGTGGTTTTTCTAGAGACGATAATATTATCAATATTTAGACAAAATGTGAACAAGCTCACACAGCTAGATGGCGGTTTGAAGAAAACACTGTGCAAATAATGCCTACAAGGTCAACGTATACACAGCGGTGGATACGGATTACGTAAAATATCAGAATGCTGCTTGAAAAAACAGTAACTCAAGTGGTTTTTCTAGAGACGATAATATTATCAATATTTAGACAAAATGTGAACAAGCTCACACAGCTAGATGGCGGTTTGAAGAAAACACTGTGCAAATAATGCCCACAAGGTCAACGTATACACAGCGGTGGATACGGATTACGTAAAATATCAGAATGCTGCTTGAAAAAACAGTAACTCAAGTGGTTTTTCTAGAGACGATAATATTATCAATATTTAGACAAAATGTGAACAAGCTCACACAGCTAGATGGCGGTTTGAAGAAAACACTGTGCAAATAATGCCCACAAGGTCAACGTATACACAGCGGTGGATACGGATTACGTAAAATATAAGAATGCTGCTTGAAAAAAAGTAACTCAAGTGGTTTTTCTAGAGACGATAATATTATCAATATTTAGACAAAATGTGAACAAGCTCACACAGCTAGATGGCGGTTTGAAGAAAACACTGTGCAAATAATGCCTACAAGGTCAACGTATACACAGCGGTGGATACGGATTACGTAAAATATCAGAATGCTGCTTGAAAAAAAGTAACTCAAGTGGTTTTTCTAGAGACGATAATATTATCAATATTTAGACAAAATGTGAACAAGCTCACACAGCTAGATGGCGGTTTGAAGAAAACACTGTGCAAATAATGCCCACAAAGTCAACGTATACACAGCGGTGGATACGGATTACGTAAAATATCAGAATGCTGCTTGAAAAAAAGTAACTCAAGTGGTTTTTCTAGAGACGATAATATTATCAATATTTAGACAAAATGTGAACAAGCTCACACAGCTAGATGGCGGTTTGAAGAAAACACTGTGCAAATAATGCCCACAAGGTCAACGTATACACAGCGGTGGATACGGATTACGTAAAATATAAGAATGCTGCTTGAAAAAAAGTAACAAGTGGTTTTTCTAGAGACGATAATATTATCAATATTTAGACAAAATGTGAACAAGCTCACACAGCTAGATGGCGGTTTGAAGAAAACACTGTGCAAATAATGCCCACAAGATCAACGTATACACTACTACAGCGGTGGATACGGATTACGTAAAATATATTATGGCTGCTTGAAAAAAGTCACTCCGGTGTTTTTTCTGGAGACGGTAATATTATGGATATTTAGACAGAATGTGAACAAGGTCACACAGCTAGATGGCTGTTGGTTGAATAACACACTGGGCAAAAAATGCCTACAGGGCAAATAATGCCTAAAAGGTCAACTTATACACTACTACAGCGATGGATACGGATTACGTAAAATTTATTATGGCTGCTTGAAAAAAGTCACTCCGGTGTTTTTTCTGGAGACGGTAATATTATGGATATTTAGACAGAATGTGAACAAGGTCACACAGCTAGATGGCTGTTGGTTGAATAACACACTGGGCAAAAAATGCCTACAGGGCAAATAATGCCTAAAAGGTCAACTTATACACTACTACAGCGATGGATACGGATTACGTAAAATTTATTATGGCTGCTTGAAAAGTCACTCCGGTGTTTTTTCTGGAGACGGTAATATTATGGATATTTAGACAGAATGTGAACAAGGTCACACAGCTAGATGGCTGTTGGTTGAATAACACACTGGGCAAAAAATGCCTACAGGGCAAATAATGCCTAAAAGGTCAACTTATACACTACTACAGCGATGGATACGGATTACGTAAAATTTATTATGGCTGCTTGAAAAAAGTCACTCCGGTGTTTTTTCTGGAGACGGTAATATTATGGATATTTAGACAGAATGTGAACAAGGTCACACAGCTAGATGGCTGTTGGTTGAATAACACACTGGGCAAAAAATGCCTACAGGGCAAATAATGCCTAAAAGGTCAACTTATACACTACTACAGCGATGGATACGGATTACGTAAAATTTATTATGGCTGCTTGAAAAAAGTCACTCCGGTGTTTTTTCTGGAGACGGTAATATTATGGATATTTAGACAGAATGTGAACAAGGTCACACAGCTAGATGGCTGTTGGTTGAATAACACACTGGGCAAAAAATGCCTACAGGGCAAATAATGCCTAAAAGGTCAACTTATACACTACTACAGCGATAGTAAAATAAAAAAAAGTAAAATAAAAAAAAAATGAATATTAAAAAAAAAAAATTACAGTTGGTGCTGCTGAACTACTAGGAGCAGCAGATTAGCACACCAGTCCCACTCCCCAACACTGCTAGACTAATAGCACTGGGCTCTTATAGTAGTAGTAGTAGTAGTAGTAGTAGTAGTAGTAGTAGTAAAACAACAAAAAAATAAATAAAAGCAGTCCTTACAAGGACTACTGTTATTGCAGCAGTCAGCAGATGAGATCAGAAGCAGGACAGCTGCCCACTGCAGCTACATACAGAGCACTGCAGTAGAAGGTAGATTACTAGCCAGCAAAGCTACCTAAGCTTAAATGTCCCTCAAACCCCTGCAGACTTCTGTCCCTCCAATAACAGAGCAGTATCAACAGGATTACTAGCCAGCAAACTTTCAACTGTCCCTGAAATCACTAACAGGCAGCAGCTCTCTCCCTACACTATCTCTTCAGCACACACAGGCAGAGTGAAAAAAACGCTGCAGGGCTTCGGTTTTTATAGGGAAGGGGAGTGGTCCAGGGGAGAGCTTCCTGATTGGCTGCCATGTACCTGCTGGTCTGGGGTGAGAGGGCAAAAAAAAGCGCCAACAATGGCGAACCCAAAATGGCGAACGTCGCGCGACGTTCGCGAACTTCCGGCGAGCGCGAACACCCGATGTTCGCGCGAACAAGTTCGCCGGCGAACAGTTCGCGCCATCTCTAGTTACATATGGTCACATTTTTCACACCAAATTAGCAGTCCACTAAGAAACCCTCCGTATAATGAGCTGCTCTTTATCCAATAGCTGAATAGACTGCAGTAGTTGGGGGGAAGGATGGTGTTTATTAGTGGACTGCTAATTTGCTTTATGTTTGTAGGGAATACGAAGTAGACTGTTGGTATCTGTTTCAGATTTTACCCTGTTTAGTGCAAGAAATTACACAAAACATACATATTTTCTGTTTAAATGAAGGTATGTTTAGCACATGTGGGTGGGGATTCTGCCCCTTTAAGTGATCCACATAATAGTATTATATATTTACCAGGAAACTGAGAACGCTTCTCCATATGTCCAACTTAAGGGTTATAAAAGTCCCTTCTGCTTAACTTAATTAAGACACAAATTTACTGCCCAGTGCTTGGTCATTACTGATAATTGTGTTACTTCATTATATATCTGGGAAAACCATCTCATGCTTTTCAAAATAATGTGTTCAGCTTAATGTTAGCTACTTCCTATTTATAACTTTATAATAGAATCAGGATGTCATGCTGTGATGAAAAAGTTGCTTAATAAACAAAATTACAGAATAATAGGAATAGGAAATAATAATAAGAAAAACAACACTAATTAGCAGTATGTTCATAGCTCATGAATAATGTTACATTTTCACAATTTTATAGCAAAGCAAAACAGGCCATTTTTGCTCATCCATTGTCAGAAATCATGAGGCCTCATACAATTTTGTTTCCATAGGGGTCTACATATTAGTTATTAGTGTGCCTGGGCCCCCCCCCCCGAGTTTTGGGCACTGCCAACTAAGTGGAATTTTGCAGCTAAATATGCATGTTTGTCAAGTACATTCAAAATGTTGAAGCAAATGTCTATTTTTTTAGAATGGTATTAAATTGGCCTTAAAGGGGTTGTTCACCTTCCAAACACTTTTTTTTAACTCTTTTTAGATTGTTCCCCAGAAATAAAGACTTTTTTCAATGACTTTCCATTATTTATTTTTTACTGTTTTTCCAAAATCTAAGGTTAAAGTTGACTGTTTGTGTCTCTGGCGTTTGAGTCTGGCAGCTCAGTAATTCAGGCGCAGACTCTAAACTGTTATAATTTTGCAACATTTAGTTGAAACATTTCTGGAGTATTAGTAACTATTCTATCAATTCTAACAGCTGCCTTTTTAATGAAACCCAGGGATTCTGCTCAGCAGGGACAAAGAGAAGAAATGTATCAACTAAATGTATCCATTTAGAACAGGTTACAGGGTCGGCGACCCCCCCTCCCTGCTTCAGAAGGTGAAAAATGACACTTTTATACTTCAATATTAGAAAAACAGTCACACATAGAAAATGGAAAGTCATCGGAAAAAGTCGTTATTTCTGGTGATCTATCTAAAAACAACTAGTTTGAAGGTGAAGCACCCCTTTGAAGGGATTCTGTCATGATTTTCATGGTGCAGTTTTTATTTCTAAATCGCATTGTTTACACTGCAAATAATTGACCATACCATGTAAACTTTCATTCCTAACCCAACAAGTGTATTTTTTTAAAAATATTGTTTCTCCTACTCAATGTGAACTTGCAGTGCAGCAGTAAAGAGTGACTGAAGTTTATCAGAGCACAAGTTACATGACAGGAGCCACCTGGGAAACTGACAATATGTCTAAATTAAATATGAAAAACTTTTTGCTCTTTTGAAAAAATGGATTTCACTGCTGGAGCAGCACTATTAACTGATGCATTTTGAAAAAAAAGACATGTTTTCCCATGACAGTATCCATACACTACAAAATTTGTCTCATTAACACATTTTGTGCAAAACTATGTTTAGGTAAAGAAATGCTGTTTATAGATTACATTACATGTTATAAATCTGAATACATGATTTGAATTGAATCAAGATGCTAGTCACTCGTTTTGATCATATCTACTATCTATACCAAAGAAATGTCTTCTTAATGCTAAATAATAAACTCAAAGGAAATTGGATTTTGCTGTGCTTTGCTGCTGATTTACTTGTGATAGAATGGCTGTCCAATGTATCAGTAGCTGAAATTGACTTTCAGAGTATCATATTTATCCTGATAATCTGAAACAAGTAGGGGGTGTTACAAACAATCATGAGAAATTGTGTATTTTTAATTCAGCTCTTTGTTGTAATGGAAACAAACATATATCATATTAAAGGAGAACTCAACCCAAGAATTAAAAAAAAACCCTACCTAGAAAGCGATATAGTCCCCCCCCCTGTTTCCCCTCGCAAAGTTCCGTAGGTCTGAAAATGTCTGTAAAAATGTTCCCACCTAAGAGTAAGCGCAGTGGAGCTTGTGGGTGCAGTCTTCAAAATCTTCAGATTTTCTCAGGCCCTCTTCGGATTTCTTCTGGTCCTCTTCAGATTTCTTGAAGTTTTCTTGGGCAATTAAGGTTCTCTTCGGCAATTTCTGGCACTTTTGGCACATGCACAGTCGGTACATGTGCTTGTACGGCGCTCGGGTACAGATGAAGACTTGCAATCCTGAAGATGACTTACACAAGCTCTGCAGCACTTACTCTGCACTGTTAGGTGGGAACAATTTTATGGACATTTTCAGACCTATTGAACTCTGTGAGAGGAAGCAGGGAGGGAGACTATCTTGCTTACTAGGTAGGGGCTTTTTTTTTAATTCTTGGGTTAAGTTCTCCTTTAAGTGTCACATTTTCTATATTGTTTGTAAGTAGTGTGCCACTGTAATGTCAGGCACTACAGAGAAAATGAATAGAAACATCTAGCCTTAATTTACGTAAACCTAGGCTTCAGTATTTCTGCATTTATTTGTTTTTGTCAAAATTTACACAATGTGAAAAAACCCCAGAAGTTTGGGTATAGACATTGGGAGCTGTATAAATAATGCCATTAACAGAGATGAGACGCCCCAAACAGCCCAAAACAGAACAGGGCATTCTTTCACAATTCATATGGTTTACAGGAAGCAAAACAATTTGAGGGCAATTATATGAATAAAAATACACTTTTACAATAAGTGAACTCTTTTTGCTTGTGTAACTCCATTTATTTAACAGCCACCACTTTCATTATAATGTATGTCATTGCTTACAAAATCATACAGTATATACTGTACAAATAATATACTGTATATAATTTTTTAAAGGCACCAGAACAAGACACCAAATCACTCCATTTAGTAAGCTCTTGTGTCCAATACTAGTGCTTGCACCAAATGAAATGGATGCAAACACCGTTTTGCTCTGAAAGTGACATGGATTCATTCTGAAAATATGAGATACATTGGTTACAAATTGCGTCAGATGCAACCTGGATTATGGTTAAAAATTGGTCATCATAGGTAAAAAAAAAAAATAGAGACTTGCCTCTGAAATTTCGCTTGCATTAATAAATAATAAATAATGTATATACAAAGTAAATATACAAATACATTTTATATATAATAAAAATATATTAATAATAATAAAATCTGCAATGATGACAATTGATCAGTGTTTTAAAATTGATTATTCTTTTTTGTTGACCATATGTTGTTCCTCTATAAATATATGTGTCCAAATGCATCAAACAGCCATTACAACTGAATGCTTAAAATGTAATCTTATTATCCCTAGTAGTGATGATTGAATTTTATTTGCCAGGCATGGATTTGCAGTGAATTTCTGCATTTTGCTAAATATAAATATGTCCCTAGATTTACTGTGGGTGAGAGACTTTCTGCCTACCTATATAAATTAATTAAATATTGTACTATTCACTTTTAAGCGTATCATTGATCTCTTCTATTATGTATCAACCAGATTCAGACCTAATGAATGTAATGTTTAGCATGGCCCATTGATTTGATACAGATTTACCTTTGAATGATGGAAGATGTTTTTTTGCTTATCATTATTTTTTGCTAATCAATATTATGATATTTAATCTTTTCACACATCATAATGTTCTTGTATGGACTTTCTCCCTTGTCAATATACCATGCATCTTGCTTATTAATCAATTGTTCCCTCTCTGGACTTCATCTTATTTTTTTTATATGTATTGTATTATCCATTTCAGATCAATTTATTTTTAGTGTCTCATATTTTTCATTAAATACTGTAATTTTAATGCAACTGATCTATAGGTCTCTTAATGAGGCATGCTAAATGTGTTTTTGAATGTAATTTTACTGTGACACCAAATCGAAAATTATTTCAGAAAGCTGAATTTTTCTTTAAGACAAGAAGAAATAATTCAGGTATTCAGAAAAGAAAAATAACCTTGTAGATAGTCAGGTTCCAAATACTGTATATTCTTACTTTTTCATATCATGGTTATGCAACTATTTTTTAACTGAAGAAATGAAAAAGTGGGGGCAGTTGCTTTATAAACCAACATATTATATATTGTTCATATAATACCATGCAAGCCAACTGAATGAAAAGTAGACCACAAACATGGTTTGGTGGGTCCAGGTGCTGTCAGTAATTCCCTATACTACAACT
The DNA here is from genome assembly GCA_038501925.1 of Xenopus petersii. Lineage (NCBI taxonomy): Eukaryota > Metazoa > Chordata > Amphibia > Anura > Pipidae > Xenopus > Xenopus petersii. The sequence goes on along the minus strand of CM076675.1, from coordinate 76,022,257 downwards.
AGGGAGCTGCTGTGTACTGGCCCCTTGTCCTCCTGATTGTCAGGGTTCTCTGCTAACCAGCTACAGGCAAAAGTGCAATAAGGGTGCTATTTAAGCCTGCCTCATTCTACACCCTGTTGCTGGATCATTGGCCATTTCTGCCTTTTCCAAGCCTCGAGTTCCAGTTCATGAGTTCTATTCCTTTCTTAGTTCCTGTCCTGATGCTGATTTCCTAATCTGATGCTGAGTTACTGTCCTGATGCTGAGTTCATATTACTGTAAGTCCTGTCCCTGCCCTTGTCCCTTCTGATTTGGCTTTCTAGTAGGGATAAGTGAAATATGTTGCCTTGTTTTGCTAGAAAAAAATGCCCATAGAGTGTATCTGATGTTGCATCAGTTGCACGGTTTGAAAAATTGTAGTTCGGTTTGATGCCCCTTGAATTCATTGTGTTTGGTGATTTCTTTCCTGTTTCGAGAATTAGGGTCGAAATGGGTCAGATTCGCCCATCACTACTTCCCAGTTTTACCTTTGCCTTGTAATACATTGCATTGTCACCTTAAGTCTGGAACAGCAGCTGGTCACATATTCTCTTCTTCCTGTTCCTGTACATGTAGAAGACTGAGCCACCATTTTGCAGTATGCTATTAAATGTTGCTGTGTTAACCCTTAGTAAAATGTTTCTTCTCTACAAGTTCAGTTCTATCTGTGTCTATGCTCTTGTTCATTGTCTCGCCCACATGCTCCAGTAAGTCTCCTGCAAAGCCTTTAAGGGGCCTGAACAAGTTTAGTGAGAGCCAAGAGAGCCTGGAATTTCAAGAACAGGCTGGCAATACCTAGACCACAGTTAAAAATGTTGCAATAAAAATATTTATTTATTTATTGTATGTTGCAACTCTTAGTTAATATAATGCAAAGGGCATTTAGCAACTATATCAGCTTTATTTTTATAGAAATACTACCTCAAAAATGTCCCTTTTATTTTGTTTGTTTTATTTTAGTTGCTAAGTATATCCAGTGCTTATTTATGTTGTTAAATGCTCAGAAACTGGTAGTGATAGGAACTGTGGCTTTCTGTGGTTACAATTCTACGTAATTTGGACCACCACATATTGTCCACAGATCCAGTCATTTTTATGTATGTTTGTAATTACTCAATTTTTCTCTGCATTTTTGTAAGTGAAATGATAAATTGACAAAACATGTATATTCATTTTTTCACTAACTGTGCAAGATGAAGCTGCTAAAGTAGCACAATATATTGCATAGTTACTTACTTATTATTTATAATTATTTATTCATAAAGCTTGACACATAATAGGAACTGTTGGGTTGCATGAATGTTGGACAGGCAGATCTATGGCCTAATTTTACTGAAAAATGTTAAATGTTCAGCTGATGCGAGGGCCAGAAAGATTAACTGTTGAATGACTACTTACTTTGAATGGGTGAATGAATATTGCTAATCATGCTTTCAGATTTGCCTAATTACAATTTGTTCTTCACTACATTTTATTTTGTTAGTCTATTACGAAAACAGACAACTAAACATTGTGAAATATAGCTGTGAACCTAAAAGACGATACCTTTATTCAAATACCAAAAAATTATATTCACAACTATTAGTTGAGGTCTGACTAATGTCAGAAAAACAAACAAAAATTATTTTAGAAAAGAAAAAGAAACCCCACCAATCGTTATGATTCTAAAATTGTCCAAAAATTACTGCAACGTGGTTTATTACACTTGTTTACTAACAACAATTCCTCAAGAATTGTAATAAAATTGTTAAAGTGCTAGTGTCGCTATAAATTCATCCATGAATAGAAGAATTTTTCTATTCATGGATGAATTTATAGCGGCACTAGCACTTTAACAATTTTATTACAATTCTTGAGGAATTGTTGTTAGTAAACAAGTGTAATAAACCACGTTGCAGTAATTTTTGGACAATTTTAGAATCATAACGATTGGTGGGGTTTCTTTTTCTTTTCTAAAATAATTATTGTGAAATATAGCGACAGAGCCTCATAGTGGAAATTAATTCTTTTGTGATTCCAAAATGGTATGAATAACCTTGAACATCATATGTAACTAGTAAATTGTCACATTGTCAAATTGTTAGTATTCCATTGATATAATGCACATGTTGCAAAACGGAGCTTCCTTTGCTCATTTAAATATCTCCTTTGAGATTGCCTGTAGTTGAGCTTCCCTGTTATAAACCTGACTGTTTGTTATAGATTATGTTCCCTCACAGATTTTATTTTGACAGTGAAGTAGGGTAGTAGAAATCACCTCCACTGCTGTATTTTAAGTCTATGTTTGTGTAACCCCATCTTGGCCACCCCGTGCCATAGGATATACACCATTAATTTCTTACCATCCACAGGTCCTGAATCCCCTAAATGCTAATAGATAGATATATGTTATCTGGCTAAAAGACTTTTCTAATATGAAGCTGAAATGGTGTTATAGCTGCACATCTCTTTTAATGACATCTCTTGCCAGACCACAAAAGCCTTCACAGGATATTTATTAGATAAAATGTTTGACAAGGTAATGTGACTTGTGAAATTGTTGGAATGGAAATAAACAGAGCCACCTCAAGGTTCTCTATGTGAAAACGAATGGTCAACTATAGCCTAAACTAACCATATATAAGAAATATACAGTCATTTGTTGTTGAAAGGCCTAGACTGATTTACACTGCATGCTTGTTATGTTTCTCAGGGAATCCTTGAATTATCTTAGTAGAGCAGTGTGTCCTTGTACATCATTTGAAATGCATCCTCCATTGTATTTTGGGAAGACTTCTGCACCTATTGATGTTTTCTGAATGTTTGATCAATATAGCAGTACAAGTAGAAGAACTGATCTTTTTGCAGATTGTCCCAGAGGACTCCTGTGTATTATTGTGGTTGAACCAGCTCAATAACAAAGATAAAAGCAAAGTGAAATTTGTAACCCATCAAGTATTATAAAACTCCTGCCACCTAATCTGTCACCTGGGTTTGCCCTTTCAAACATTATCTGATTTTGTATTCTTAATCTATGTAAAAATAATAAAGGCATTTAATTACATTTGGCTCTATAGTACTATGACATTAAGCTTAATGAATGGTTTTGTGAAAGTTTCCTTGTTATATGATGAGCTGCGTTTAATTTAAAATGAACGCAAATAGAAAGATAAAACAATAAACCTGTGAATGTGAACTGAAGAAACCTTAAAAAATATAATCTTTTTGTTAGAATGAAGTTGGTTCTTGTAGTCATAATCTTTTTGCATTCTTTGTGTATAGTACTTCATTCAAATATCAATATAAAGAAGACATGCGGCATGATGTTAGTTATGCCGTAACACATTGATCCCCAACTAGCTGGTCATCAGCAGTATGTTGCTCACCAGCCCACTGGGTGCTATGGTGCTTAATTTTGCATTTCAGGCTTGGAGGTAAGTCTTGGTTGCATCAAAACCAGGTGTACTGCTAAACAGAGCAACTATAGGCTGTCAGACGTGATGATTTTTTGCTGCTTTACACCTCCAAAATAATGACCATAGATATCAATGGGTGATGTCTTTGGGTGATGTCTATGGCCGTTTCACCAATTTTTTGGTGCAGAGAAACGGGTCAGATTCGCCCATCACTAGCTGTCACACAGGGGCTACCAAATAGCCAATCACAGCCCTTATTTGACACCCATGGGATTTTTTCATGCCTATTCTGCTCCCCAACTCTTTTTACATTTAAATGGGAAAAAATGTTGGGAGCCCTGCCATAATATATATAAAAAGCTGATGGTTAATATATCTTCAGCGACAGATGGTTGTCTTTGGGATGTAACATACTGCAGGTCTGGATAGTTTAATACTGAATGGATATGACAGAACCTGCTTAAAGGGCATGTAAAGGCAAAAAAATACCTATCTCCAATATACTTTAATTAAAAATTGTGTACCGTTTTTATAAGAAACCTGACTGTATGCAGTGAAATTCTCCCTTCAATTACTGCTGTGGATAGGAATTGTCAGACGGTCCCTAACTGCTGAGCAGGGAAACAATCGTACTTATGAAGAGCTGGGGGAGCCCCCGCCTTACTTACCAGCCATGCAGAACTCAAGCAGCTTTGTTTATGATGATCCCTAAGCAGCCCAGACCACACTGAGCATGTGCACAGTCTTAGTCTTGCAAAGATGTTTAACAAAGTTACAAGATGGTGACCCCCTGTAGCCAACTTTGAAAGCATAAATTATTTGTTTGATTAGGCTTGTGGTGCAGTAAATTCATGTTTACATTTAGTATGCAAAATACAGCATTTCTAGCCTTAGTCGATTTTAGACTTTACATTCCCTTTAAATGTTGCAATGCGGTACATTTAAAATCATTTGTTCATAACTAATCTCCCTTAAAGGAGATCTTTAATCTGTAGCATTAATTGTTCTCAGCATGTATCCTAAATTTCTTTGCTTTTTGCATACATACATATATACATACATAATACCAAAGTAGAGGGTTCAGGAAGAATGCTTTCCCGGAACAACTATCCAAGTAAAACATGTTAAAATGAAGTGACCTTGCTGAAGTGTTGTAGGAAAGGGTGTTGTCAGCTATACCAACATGTTTTAACGCCATATTTGATAAAATTGTTTAATCAATATTTACATGGCGCGCCCATTCCTTCCTCCAATCTAACTTCATATTTATCTTTAATACCTAAAGAAGGGAAAGACCCTACACAATGCACAAACTATAGGACAATAGCCCTGTTAAATTCAGACCTAAAATTGTATACTAAATTTCTCGCAAATCGCCTGGCCCCAATACTACCAAAACTTATAAATAGAGACCAAGTTGGTTTCATCATGGGGCGACAGGCTGGATACAATACAGGACTGTGGATTTAATTGAAATACTCCAAAGACGAAAAGAAAGCTCTTTAGTCCTTAGCCTAGATGCCGAAAAGGCATTTGATAGATTGGATTGGACATATCTATTTACACTGTTGAGGCACTTTGTCCTTTGTCCCAATCCATAATGGCACCAGACAGGGTTGTCCCCTTTCTCTGCTTCTTTATGCCCTTAGCATAAAGCCCCTGGCAGCGGCTATATGAGCGCACCCGGACATAGGAGGGGGTCTTAGTAGACTCCATACAATACAAGATAGCCTTATTTGCAGACAATGTCCTACTCACTATTGGGGAGGGAGACAATGTCTCCCTCCCCAATCTCCATCAAGTCCTAGAAAGATACAGTAAGATTTCAGGATATAAGCTGAACATTAATAAAACCGAAGCTCTCCCTCTCAATATTCCACCCAGAGAGTTAGAAGCATTGAAGCCTAAGTTTAATTACAGGTGGAGGGTAGATTCCTTGATGTACTTAGGGACCCAGATTGCAGCAGCACATGACCAGTTGTACAATCTTAACTTTAAACCGCTTATTCAGCAAATGAAGACCTCTCTCTTGCAATGGACAAAATATACTATTTCTTGGCTCGGGAGGATAGCAGCTATAAAAATGTCTGTTTTCCCCAAATATCTTTACCTGTTTGAAACTTTACCGATTGCTATATCACCCACAGCTTTCAAGGACATACAGGCAATAATTCACAATTTTATATGGTCCTACCGTGACACAGAGTTGCTAAATCAGTGGTGATGATGGCAGCTACCAAAATGGGAGGTTTAGGGATCCCTAACCTCCAAAAGTAATACAAAGCCGCACAGCTGAGACAACTCCTAGCGTGGTCAAGCCACCACCCTTATACTACCTGGGGACACATCGAAAGCTTTATGGCAAAAGAATGCTATTTAAATCTCATATGGGATTCCCTTTCTGCTAATCGGATTTCCCTAAATGCTCTCTCAGCAACGAGGCTTTCTTACTCTATTTGGCTGAAAGCCAGACATAAACACAAGATGATTTCTGCTAAATCACCGATGATTACTTATCTGAATAACCCAGCGATCCCACCATGAACTGAGCCGTCATTCTGTGCTAAATGGTCTAAGCTACAATTTTTACGATAAGAGACCTTCTTAATCCGCAAACCCACATGATGTTACCTTTTCAAACAATTAAGGAGAAACAACCAATGATTGACATAAAAATATTTGAATATTTTCAGGTCCGCCATTTTCTTGCACCTTATGCCTCACACCTGAAGACATTTGAAATTATAGCAGCTCAGGGGCTACCACAGAAAGGACTCATTACCAGACATTACAGCATATTGACTGCCCCTCCAGATTCGGTCCAATTCAGACATAAATACATGGACAAGTGGGACCAGGCCCTCCCACAACTGATACAGGCCAAAGATTGGTCCTTGATCTGGAACAATGCAAAGCGTATGGTCACCTGTGTAAGATGAAAAGAATATATCTACAAAATACTGACCTGCTGGTACTATACTCCTGAAAGATTACATAAATTATTTCCACAGCATTCACCTCAATGTTGGAGGAATTGTGGAGCTCGAGGTACTATGTTGCACACTTTCTGGGACCGCCCAGTAATCCAACCACTATGGTCTGAAGTAGTGAACCTTTTGGGTCAATTACTGCAGCGGCCAATACCAATGGATCCCATAACCTTGCTTTTAGGCAAACTTATACTTAAGCTGCACAGATGTGGTCAAGCCTTAGTTAATCAGGTCCTAACAGCTACTCGTCTGGCAATATCATTCCACTGGAAGACCTCCGCATCACCAACCCTAACCGAAATAGTCAATAGAATAAATGTGAATAGGACTTTCTAAGCAGGTATTGCACAGTTAACCAACAAAGTGGACCAGTACACAATATTTGGGACATATGGGAACTGAGAGGCTTGGCTGCCAGTGCATCACAGGGAATCCACCCCCACCCCTCAACCAGACCTGAGAGATTTAACATACCATTTTTCTATTTAAAAATTTCAATGTGTCCCATACCATATGACCAATTTGTTTATAAGATACCGTTATAATGACCAGTTTTGTTTCAGCTTATTATGCACCTAGGTACTTTAAGTATTCTAAATGGATATTAGGTATCAAACTAGGTACATTACTTTAATCTGTCTGTAAAACTATATGCATCCATTGCTTGTGCGAAGCTAAAGAAATAGAAAAATGCAATGTTTAGTGTGACTTATGTAAAACTAATAAAAAGTACCAATACTATAGGTGTAGGAGAAACACTTACTGGATCAGGGATAAGAATAATAGTCGTGATCTTTTTAACTCTTTGACTTCCCCTACACAGAGTAAACTGCTTTGTGATGGCTTCCTCTGCTGTCATAGGTGTAAATATTTTCTGAACAAGCACAACAGAGCTGCTATATCTGGCCACTGGAGTGCATGGCAAATTTTCAAGTTAAAGTTTGTTGATGCAATAAATAAAGCAGTACCCGTTCTTGCTCAGCGCACACTATTATATTTTCACATACAGTATATTCCACATAAGTGTGCATTTATTTTCAATGGTAACATTTCCAAGAAATTTTAATTTTAGCTATGGAATCTATTTCCAGGCATCTAAAATTTTTATATATTGTAGATACAAGTATTTATTTTTCTATAATGTGTTTTTTCTGTGTAATAATAAGACAATAACCTGCACATGATGTTAATTAAGCTGCATGAATACCTGGCAAAACAAACCTACTAGGTTTTTAGCATTTACATATTTTAGAAACTCCAGGCAAATACCATTCGTCTGGAAAACTAAGTAAAATAACATGAGTGATATGGACTCCATAACAGATGGAGTGGATAACAGACAATATACAGTATAAGTGCATTTTTGGTTAACAAACATTATTGCGGTAAGCTTGATTTAGGGAATAAAAATCTACATAACCAGACATCTGCAGAGCATGTTGGCCTTTCAGTAGACTTTTATTTATTAAATATATGTAACGCTTTTTTGGCCTATCCCGCCAATTAGGGGTTAAGGGTGTCCAGCTAGTGTATGAGCATGGGTTACACTGTGAAACTACACTCAGGGCGGAGCCTTCGCTAAATGGAAGCTTCCCCTTTAAGATGGTGTAAAACTACAACCCACAGGCATATAAGTGTAAAAGATAGAATAATGGACGCCAGGAGGTTCTTTAAAAAGTGAAACAGTGTGATGGTTTATTAGCACAAAATATGCAAAGCAATTGACCACAGGTTTACTCACGCAGGAGCTGTAGTAGGAGTTAGCATATCACAGAGGAGACAGGATAGCATTGATGATGATGCAGCATGTACAGATGTCACCCCTCAAGTCAAACACACAGGAAGAATATCTCACTCCCAAAGACCAGCGACCAAAGTGAAACAGGATCGATCAAGTAGGGGTCAGGCAGTGCTCTGCGAACTGAGTTCCCTATCACTGAGTTCCCTACACTAAAGGCACCTTAAAAGCCTTTGGGAGGCTACTCCCTGCTATTCTCCTTGTTGGAGCGCAGAACTGCTCATGCTGCTAAAATCTAGCTATCTCTCTCTCCTAGAGAGACTATGACAGGATCTGCCCTAATGATAGCTAATCCTCATTCACGGGATTGCCTGGTTCCCGACTTAAGCACCAAAGGTACAGGTCCCTTTGGGGTAAATAGCTTACTGGGGCCTTGGTGATCCCAGGCTCAATGGGAAACACCTAGCAGCACAGACACCAGGAGCCAAAGAGGAAGAGGCCACTCCCTACACAGCACTATATAGCAGTGTGGCAGGGGAGTGTCATTACACTCTTTGTCCAATAGGCGTAGATGTTACACTTTACCAGTTAGAAGGGCTTGGCCCAATAACAAGGGAAAAGAGAACTTAAGCAAAGGTAGGGAATTAACTCTATAGGAGCCTAATAGATCCTATAGGTCCCTACATACACCCGGGGGAAAAATCCATTTCGTCCCGACAATGGTGAAATGATATAAACACAATAGTAACAAAGTGAATATATAGTGCAAACCAACAATACCATTGAACATCACTCTTCTGGTATCCTCTCCTGAGGAATACCTGGTAACAATGGGTACTGTGGAGAAAAAAACAGTAAAGAGCAGAAATGCAATACTGTAAGAGTAAATAAGTGCAAAAACTGTTTCAGTTACATTAAACTTTAGTACAATTTCGTGAGAACCCTTAAGGACACTCAGGCACTTAACTTACGATACGTGAACCATACCTACACATCAGGAGGTCCAGGCACAGGCTTGGCTGAAAAGAAAAATTAACATAGATTTCTTTTCACATAGCAACACTCATTTTCATTGCAGTTGAGTTACATGACCCCACCATAACCAAAAGCTTTATTCCATAGCACACCCCCCCTACCCAAGTGTACCAAGTCCCTGAGAGCCACTTGGGGAGTAGTAAGGCGAAGAATAAAGGTGCTACTCAATGAGTAGTTAGAGGTAGAAGAGTTTTGGTGGGGGCTCAGCAGTCTTTGTCTCATGAACCCAACTATATACAAAGGTCCTGGACAATGTCCATAAGTCCAGCAATATGAACAATGAGTGAAAGAACAAAATTGAAGAAGGCCCAAACAGGGGCATCGATCTAGATGAAACTTTGAAGAAGGCCCAAATAAAGGGGCATCAATCTAGATGAATGAAGAATAAAGGACCCGCATACGAATTAACTTCATTCGCAGCAGGACAAGGCACTCACATCAGGCTCTCAGCAGGAGTCCCTTGACAACCTTGGATCCCTTGTAAACATGAACACAAGCCCGTCACACCTGGGGAAAACTGGAAATCACGCCTTCCCTTTTAGGACGCTGGATGGATCTCCTTCCCTAAACAGGACTTGGACTTGGTGTCCTCATAGGACAAATAATAATTGGGGTGCGGCTTGTCCACGCGGCCCCCATTGGAGATCAACTCACTCAAGCTGAAGTGTTTCTCCTCCTGGAATTTTCCGCAGCTCTTCACTGAGTGTTTCAGGACGGTACGGCCGTACCACCATTCGTGGACAACATTACTCAGGAAGGAAAGGTCACGCTCCCTCTTAACAGCATCGCTGTGGAACAACCCTCCACCTCCTATCCCTTCTTTGCGAATCAGCTCCCCATAGATCCACTCATCTAGATGCTTCTCCATCTCATCGTAGATCCATTCGGGGGCATAGGGCATAAAGTAACCCCACTGGTCGTAGACCTTGATATTTATGATGCGCTGGATCCTAGACACAGTGCGCAACTTCTTGGGATCCGCACGACCAGGGGACACCCAGAAGGAGGTATCAGCAGAGGGGCCCATGGATGGAGGTGGTGACGTGGAGAAATACCTACTCGCCTCCAGGGAAGATCTGTCTGAAGAAGGCAAAGGACCGAAGTCCATCTCTGCCCAATCCGGCTCAGGATGTGGTAGCAATTCCAAACTACCCCCCTCAGAGGAACAGGAAGCAGAGGCAACAGCACCTTGAATGTGTGTAGGCGTGTTGGCTGGAAAGATGGCAGCAGAGGCGCGTCCGCGACCTCTACCACGTGTAGCAGATGGCTTTTTTACAGAAGGGATGACTGCCAGACCCTTCCTTGAAATAGTAGACACCTCCTGACTCATTTCAGCCTGTGTGGTTAAGGCAGGATTTAAAGAGGTGGTGTCGCAGCTGGTAACCGGTGGCTGCATGGAGAATGGGCCAGCAATAGAAGTAGGTGTGGTGGTAGTCGCAGCCGCGACATCAGGCACTTGCAGAGTAGATGAGTGACATGGTGGAGGAGCAGTGGCCATAATAAACGGACCTAAGGATTCCCTTGTGAGATTGAAGGGACCTGCCCAGCAGCAATGACCACACAAAGGACAACAGGTCACCAGCCTCTTGAAAGCTGATTCTAGCTCTGCCCCACACTTCCCACAGTATGGCACCATTATACAATCAGTGGGGGTTAGATACATTTCCCCAAATGTTCCCATCCAAAAATACCTGCTATATCCAGGGGTTGGTGCAGGGCTTTGGCATGGGTGTGGTTCAGCAGAAGGGCCCGCTTCGGGATCCGGCCATCCATCCCAACCTTTGTTAGCCATGCTAGGTTAGGAACGGTTTCCCTTCTTTTCTCCAAAACTTGCAAATAAAACTTGTACCTGCAACCGCAGTGTAGAGTGGCAAGGTTTTGATGCGAGTCCGCACAGGATCCGGTCCACAGCCGTGGACCAGCAGGATTGCGGGCACTGAAGAACAGGACTGCTGTTTCTTTAGACAATCCGACGTCTGTAGTGCAAATGAAATGCTGGTACTATGTACCGTTGAGTAGTGGAGGACTGGCGCTGAAATCCCTTAGCAGCCGCTAAGGGTGTGGCCCAGGCAGGAAGAAGGAGCTGTGAAGATATGCGTCCGTCTCCTATAACGCTCTCCACAAAATGGCGGCGGTGACGTATGGACATAGACCGCCTCCTTACTCAAGCGCGCCAAACAGTATCCACATGGACAAGATGGCGCCTGCGAAATCTCGCGAGGGCTAAAACAGCGCCAGCGAAAACTCACAGTGTTAAACAAAAACGCCAGCGAATATGCGCTGGCGGGGCTTTAGTGGCGCAGGCGAAATAAGGGGAACGGGGAGAACCACCAAGCCCGAACCCACGGCCTTACTATGCGCACACAAAAAAAATAGCAAGTGCGTGCAGGACTGCCCTTTGCCTAACGGGTCCGGCAGCCTGTCAGCAAAATTTAAAGGGACAGAACACAATTTTACAAAAATTGTCAAAAAGTGCCCAAAACACAATATAGCCTGGATTGGGGGCGGGGCCCCACGTTGGGCGCCAAAATGTAACGCTTTTTTTGGCCTATCCCGCCAATTAGGGGTTAAAGGTGTCCAGCTAGTGTATGAGCATGGGTTACACTGTGAAACTACACTCAGGGCGGAGCCTTCGCTAAATGGAAGCTTCCCCTTTAAGATGGTGTAAAACTACAACCCACAGGCATATAAGTGTAAAAGATAGAATAATGGACGCCAGGAGGTTCTTTAAAAAGTGAAACAGTGTGATGGTTTATTAGCACAAAATATGCAAAGCAATTGACCACAGGTTTACTCACGCAGGAGCTGTAGTAGGAGTTAGCATATCACAGAGGAGACAGGATAGCATTGATGATGATGCAGCATGTACAGATGTCACCCCTCAAGTCAAACACACAGGAAGAATATCTCACTCCCAAAGACCAGCGACCAAAGTGAAACAGGATCGATCAAGTAGGGGTCAGGCAGTGCTCTGCGAACTGAGTTCCCTATCACTGAGTTCCCTACACTAAAGGCACCTTAAAAGCCTTTGGGAGGCTACTCCCTGCTATTCTCCTTGTTGGAGCGCAGAACTGCTCATGCTGCTAAAATCTAGCTATCTCTCTCTCCTAGAGAGACTATGACAGGATCTGCCCTAATGATAGCTAATCCTCATTCACGGGATTGCCTGGTTCCCGACTTAAGCACCAAAGGTACAGGTCCCTTTGGGGTAAATAGCTTACTGGGGCCTTGGTGATCCCAGGCTCAATGGGAAACACCTAGCAGCACAGACACCAGGAGCCAAAGAGGAAGAGGCCACTCCCTACACAGCACTATATAGCAGTGTGGCAGGGGAGTGTCATTACACTCTTTGTCCAATAGGCGTAGATGTTACACTTTACCAGTTAGAAGGGCTTGGCCCAATAACAAGGGAAAAGAGAACTTAAGCAAAGGTAGGGAATTAACTCTATAGGAGCCTAATAGATCCTATAGGTCCCTACATATATGATATATATTGATTTGAATTTTGTTTAGAGTATGCCTGACGATCTAAAAACATCTAGTTAATAACCTACATGCTTAAAGGATTTGTTTTTGATTCATTACACATGATGGCTTTATACTTTTAAGAATTGCCTTATTGCAACTTACCTCTGCATCATCTGTATAACAAAGTTCCCTAATTTCTAAATATTTTCACAGGGATCATTCACAATCCCCAATTAAATAAGAAAAAAATATGATGATGTTCTGCTGTTTCTGGGGGAAAATTTACAAAGTGGGTGTACCGTATGGTATCCCATAAGCTAGAACAAGCCCCAAGGTCCCAGTCTTGGCTCACGCTTCTGCCTTTAACAACCGCCTTTTGCTTCGGACGGAGCCCTCTGCTACTGGGATGCAGCCAGGAGGACCAATGGGGGATTATGGGCAGGCAAGGGAACTGTAAAATATACAGGAAGCATGGGAAACAGAGAGAGTAGTCATGGAACAGGCAAGGTCAATAACAGTAAGACAGTGCAGGATCAGGAACCAGGAGCGTAGTCAGGATAAACAAGCCAGGGTCAAAACCAAACAGACAGCATGGTACAGAATCAGGATCCAGAAGTCAGTAATCAGGCAAGGTCAGTTCAGGCAGCAAATCAGCAAAGATCAAGGACAGACAAAAGTCAGGAACAGTAAATCCGAATATGAGTACACCCAGGAACTATCTGAGAATAGACCTAAGAATATAAATAGGAGTGAAACAGGACCATAGCTGTCTTCTAAGGCAGAGCAGAGGCAATTCAGACAATATTCAGAAAATACTAGGTCACTGGTTCAAATCCAGGCAGGATATTACAGTGGGTGAATAGCAGTAGCACAGCTACATTTTCTCAGTTGTGTTGAAACTGGAATAGGAAAGCTGTATCCTTTTTTGTTAACAAGCATTAGGTGGAAGACTCCAGCCTTCTACAGAAGCCCCTTGGGTTTGCATTGGAAGACAAAACTTCTGAGCATATTAGCTTGATTTATTAGGTAACACAAGGGTTATTTCTAAACAAGCACTTTAACCTACAGTTTAAGAATTCTGTTTACAGCCACTTTGAAATCACTGCAGATAGCCCAAGGCCTACATTCCTGGCAAGTGTCTAACACTTAGCACAAGTGGTATTATATTTGATGTCATTTTTCATTATGCTGCCACATCAGTGAACTCATGTGCTTTGAGACCTGCTGTGACCAACAAGATGATCAAGTAGAGGATATGTCACTTCATCTTTGTTGTGTATCCCAAATGGATAAAATACAAGGACAGAATTATGAAATTATGAATAAGATGGTCTTTTATTAGTCTCAAGCTATTCTATTTCTCAGCAGGATCCCTGCAAAATACAAAAGAGTTATTGAGGCAATTTTTATTCATAGCTATTAGGGGATGATCATGATACATATTATATATCATATCCTAAGCAATTTCTTATGCCACCACCACCTTAAGAGGGAGTATGAAGGGAGTGTGTTTGCATAATCCAATAAGAACAAAGCACAGCACTTTAAAGCTTGCAATCTAATTTGTAGCATTGAGGCAAATTTCTTCAGCAAAGTAGTAGGAAAGATGTGTTCTTTACCCTCTAAAAAAACTTGTAAATTTACTTAAAGTGTTACTTAAGCTGACACAGGCTGACAGTGTTTGCAATTTAAATAACATTTACAGCAGAAAGTTTATGTTTTATTTTGGATAATACGCTTTATCTCCCGGAGGAAGTGCATTTTACAGAAAACAACTACATTTTTTTCCATTAAGTGATTTCTTATTAAAATATTTCACTGTTTTCAATATTGTGAGGAGCAAATTGAATTATTTTAGGTGCAGAGGAAAGATCTGATTTTTCCAAGAAGGATGACTATTAAACACCATCAGCACCAATAACCAGTTATGCATTTTATCCGCCATGTGCTACCTTCATTAGAAGCCTTCACATTAGCAGTTCAAATCCGCTTTGTGTGCTAATTGCAATAAGCTGTTAGATATTGTGGTATTATGGTCTTTTTTTAGTGCTCAGTCAGCCAGTGGTTTGTTTTCTGCAGGTCGTAGTTTATATATGATTAAATTAACAAAATCCATTGGAGTGCAGTGCAGGTGCAATTTCTGTGTTGGTTTATTGAAATATGCATAGTACTACATGCATCCTTCCACTTGTTTTTAATTCCTTTTTAATCATCTCCTCACCCCACACAACATCATGTGACCAGGTATACCATCAGTAACATTAACAAAGGATACTGCCATCATGTCAATCCATGAAATGCATAATATAAATATTGTATACTATAATATACTCATGGCATGTGAGGCCTGTCATATGTACAGTTGGCTGTAAGGACACTTTTAGGCATACACAATATAACTTGTGCTTAGTGATGGGCGAATTTATTCGCCAGGCGCGAATTTGCGGCGAATTTGCGCGATTCGCTGCAAAAATTTTTTTTAAAAAATGGACGCCGTTGTCCAAAATGACGCAAATTTTTCGCCCTTTCGCCAATTTCTCAGCAAAGCGAAATGGCGTAAATTAGCCCATCACTACTTGTGATGGGCGAATTTATTCGGTAGGTGCGAATTCGAGACAAATTTGCTCGTTTCGCCGTGACTTTGCAGAGAAAATTCGCTGGCGAAAATTTTGACGCTGCTCTCAAAATCACTGTTTCGCAAATTTCACGGGAAACGGGACAAATTCGCCCATCACTAAATATAACCTGAGTTGCAGATGTAATACTGTTTGATGGGAATGGTATAATTAGTTCTGCCATTACTTAAGAGTTGGTAATATTTCTACCTCTTTTATAAGAAAAGATTGGACTCTCTTCGAAAGACTCCTGTCTCAATAGGTACAAATGTTTCTTAACACAATGTTTAATTTGTCTACTTAGAGGGCAATTTTCATTCATTAATGGAATATTTTCAGGTACCTTCAATAGTGTGTCTCACAAATTCAACAACATTCCTTGCTCCTTTATTGTATCCCTGACAAATGTATTCGTTTATAAGAGGCTTCCAAATATTTTGTAGCATGTGATATCCTCTTTATGCGTAGAAGGATCCCTTTGATTGCAGCTGTTATCTTGTGTAAGGGAGTTGTTATCTGGTTACCTTCCCATTGTTCTGTTGTTAGACTGCTGGGGGGGGGGGGAAGGGAGGGGGATGATATCACTCCAACTTGCAGTACAGCAGTAAAGAGTGACTGAAGTTTATCAGAGCACAAGTCACAGGACTGGGGGCAGCTGGGAAACTGACAATATGTCTAGCCCCATGTCAGAGTTATGGACTTATAAAGGCCACAGCTTTATTAAAACTTTGGTCAACACAATAAATTGTAATTAAAATAGCAACACCACAGGGATGCTTGCAAGAAGTAAGAACTCCAATAGGGAGCCTACCATGCCAGCCACCTAGTGCAGCCTATCACCTGAGACCAATGCCCCAGGAGGTCGTAAGTGAAATTCACTACACAGAGGAACCTTCCAACACTGGCATGCATTCCCTCTGCCACCCACTGCTGATTTTAAAATCACGAAAAACAAATGCTGAAAAGTAAAGCTTTTTTTTATTTCTTCTTAGCATTATATATATATATATATATATATATATATATATATATATATATATATATATATATATCTTTACATAGTTAAATCGGGGTGAAAAAAGACAAAGTCCATCAAGTTCAACCCCTCCAAATGAAACCCAGCATCCACACACACACACACACACACTGACCCCTCCATACCCTCACATACATATATATATCCACCTCAGCCTCACTATTAAATTTAGTATTACAATAGCCTTTAATATTATGTCTGTCCAATAAATCATCCAAGCCACTCTTAAAAGCATTAACAGAATCAGCCATCACAACATAATGTGGCAGGGCATTCCATAACCTATTCCTGCTTTAACATAAAAAAATCTAAATTATCGTTGTCTCATCACGTATGCCTAATCATCTGTCTATGATACCAGTCTATGTGACATGAATAATGTTACAATGTCTCTTGCATGCTGGAAGATTAATGCTTAGTTTTAGTTTTTCATGCTAAAGGTTAGCATCTTCTGGCTTAATTGCTTTTATGTGTGTTTTTTCTGATTTGTATAAGATTCTAAAATGTAGTTACACAGTTACTACAGTTAGTTTTTGAAAAAACCCAAAGTCCATCAAGTTCAACCCCTCCAAATGAAACCTAGCACCCATACATACACACACTGACCCCTCCATGCACTCACATTAACTATATATACTCATACACGAACTATAGATTATCACAATAGCCTTAGATATTATGCTTGTCCAAGAAATCATCCAAGCCACTCTTAAAAGCATTAACAGAATTGGCCAATTCAACATCATCCAGCAGTGCATTCCACAACCTCAATGTCCTCACTGTGAAAAACCACCTATGTTGCTTCAAATGAAAGTTCTTTTCCTCTAGTCTGAAGGGGTGGCCTCTGGTACGGTGATCCTCTTTATGGGTAAAAATGTCTCCTGCTATTTGTCTATAATGTCCTCTAATGTACTTGTAGAGTGTAATTATGTCCCTTCACAAGTGAGTTTTTTCCAGAGAAAACAACCCCAACATATTAAGAGGGAAATGCTTTTCACAGGGAAGTCTTTAAAATGCTGCTTAATAAATATAATTGTCAGTATATTCCACTTGTAAGCAAGGAACGTCGTTGCAAAGCAAAACCTTTTTGGTTCAATAGAAGCGTTGGTGTTGAGGTGGGTAAGAAAAGACGTGCTTTTAAGGCTTTCAAGTTAGCTGGTACAGCCGAAAGATTTATAAGGTACAAGGAGGCCAATAAATCATGCAAAGAAGCTATAAGGCAAGCTAAAATTGATATAGAAAAGTATATTGCAGCAAGCAGTAAAAAAAATCCAAAATTATTTTTTAAATATGTTAACAGCAAAAAAATGAAGCAGGAAGGGTTGGGATCCATACTATCAGAGGGGGGTCAACTGGTTGATGAAAACAAAATAAAAGCGCAGATTCTGAACTCATATTTTTCATCTGTCTACACAAATGAGGAACCAGTAAGTGAAGGTTTCCTTCTTAACAGTCCCAATTCTAGTAATACAACTAATGATGCATGGTTCACACATGAAGAAATTCAAAAGAGACTAGAACATGTTAAGATTAACAAAGGTCCAGGGCCAGATGGTATTCATCCCAGGGTAATTAGCGAGCTTAACTCTGTGATTGCCAAACCTCTTTACTTAATTTTTCAGGATTCATTGAGATCTGGCATAGTGCCGAGAGACTGGCGAATTGCTAATGTGGTGCCTCTATTCAAAATAAGGATCCCGTTCTCAGCCTCAAAACTATAGGCCAGTTAGTCTGACGTCAGTGGTAGGAAAGCTTTTCGAAGGGTTAATAAAGGATAAGAAACTGGACTTCGTAGCAAATCATAATACTATGAGTTTGTGCCAGTATGGTTTTATGCATAATAGATCTTGCCAGACTAACTTAATTTCTTTTTATGAGAATGTAAGTAGAGACCTCGATTCTGGGATGGCAGTGGGTGTGATTTTCTTAGACTTTGCTAAAGCATTTGATACAGTGCCACACAAAAGGTTACTGGTTAAATTAAGGAATGTTGGCCTGGAACATTATATTTGTACCTGGATAGAGAACTGGCTAAAAGATAGACTACAAAGAGTGGTGGTAAATGGAACATTTTCTAATTGGACCAGTGTTGTTAGTGGAGTACCGCAGGGCTCTGTACTAGGTCCTTTGCTTTTCAACTTGTTTATTAATAACCTGGAGGTGGGCATTGAAAGTACTGTTTCTATTTTTGCAGATGATACTAAATTGTGCAGAACTATAGGTTCCATGCAGGATGCTGCCACTTTGCAGAGTGATTTGTCTAAACTGGAAAACTGGGCAGCAAACTGGAAAATGAGGTTCAATTTTGATAAATGCAAGGTTATGCACTTTGGCAAAAATAATATATATGCAAGTTATACACTAAATGGCAGTGTGTTGGGAGTTTCCTTAAATGAGAAGGATCTTGGGGTCTTTGTAGATAACACGTTGTCTAATTCTGGGCAATGTCATTCCATTCTGTCTTGCATAAAAAAGGGCATTAACTCAAGGGATGAAAACATAATTATGCCTCTTTATAGGTCCCTGGTAAGGCCTCATCTGGAGTATGCAGTGCAGTTTTGGACTCCAGTCCTTAAGAGGGATATAAATGAGCTGGAGAGAGTGCAGAGACGTGCAACTAAATTGGTTAGAGGGACGGAAGACTTAAATTATGAGAGTAGACTGTCAAGGTTGGGGTTGTTTTCTCTGGAAAAAAGGCGCTTGCGAGGGGACATGATTACACTTTACAAGTACATTAGAGGACATTATAGACAAATAGCAGGGGACCTTTTTACCCATAAAGTGGATCACTGTACCAGAGGCCACCCCTTTAGACTAGAAGAAAAGAACTTTCATTTGAAGCAACGTTGGGGGTTCTTCACAGTCAGGACAGTGAGGTTGTGAAATGCACTGCCGGGTGATGTTGTGATGGCTGATTCAGTTAATGCCTTTAAGAATGGCTTGGATGATTTTTTGGACAGACATAATATCAAAGGCTTTTGTGATACTAAGCTCTATAGTTAGTATAGGTATGGGTATATAGAATTTAATTAAAATTAGAGAGGGGTGTGTGTATGGATGCTGGGTTTTCATTTGGAGGGGTTGAACTTGATGGACTTTGTCTTTTTTCAACTCAATTTAACTATGTAACTATGTAACCTTGACAGTTTACCCTCACCCCTCATGCTGTATGCCCCCTCACTCCTCCCCAATGACTCCTTACTAATCCCACTGCCCCATCTACCCTAGCTTCCCAATAATTCTTTATCTCACCCCCCCTTGCTTAGTTTAAACACTCCTCCAACTAGAGTTGGAGATCAGCCACAACTAGCAGGGTCGAACTAGGGGTAGGCAGAGTAGGCACGTGCCTAGGGCGCAAAGCTGAGGGGGCGCCAGGCATGTACCTGCTCTGTCGCCTACCCCGTGTCCGGTCCTGTGTCTCCCTGACTGGCGTCGGTAATTTCTGTTTTAAATGCGATTGCGCACATGCGCATAGTTTCGCGTATACGCGCCGGCGCATACTAAGCCGGCGAGGTGTCCGGCGCCGTGTCCTGCCAGGTTGCCTAGGGCGCCTGGCCGGGTTGGCCCAGCTCTGACAACTAGAATTGCCAATCCAGAGTTCACACTCCCATCTTCTTCACACAATCAGCCTCCATTTTCCTTTTGCCCACCTTAGATTGTCTAACTGTCACCCAGCTAGCTGCCTCAACATCCTGCTGCTTTTCTGTTCGCCCCAAACTATCTGATCCCGCTAGGTCCTGCTCAGTGAGCAAGAGGCTCCTTTCAAAATTGTCAATCGACCGCAGTGTTGCAATTTGTTGCTTTCGTGCTCTAACTCGAGCCTGCAAAGTGGCAATTTGCTCACAACCGCCACAGAGATAAGCAGTTTAGAACTCTTGCTTCAAATCTGCATACATATGGCAGACTGTGCACTTGGTTCAATTTTGCTAGTGCTCATTATCCCAGTTACAGATCAAAACAGAAAAAAAAAATAGGGTTTAGAACAAACTTTTGACCTAGTTTGAACCTCCTTTTGTTTGGAACTCCGGTTTGCGAAGCTAGTAAGGGTGTCCCTCTTCTTAGTTATTGGTACTGATTATTGGTCTGTCCAACGTTGTTAAAAAAATGGTATTGCACATGATTCCAGTGTTTGATACAGCTCTGTTCTTGACCATGTTCTCTGTGATATCTCTGGTTCTGCACAAATCTGACCCACAGTTATGAACTGGCTAGCCCAATAAATTCTCGTTAGGATAATCCCTGGTAGCATGCCTTGACTATGTATATGACGTTAGCATACCTGATTAATCTCCTGACTCCCCCTCTGGCATCACTGCAGCATCGCTTACTCTTTGCCGCCAGGGTCTCCTGAGCATCTTTAAATTGCTTCCAGCTGTCAATAGCTCTTCAGCCAGCTGTCTTAAAGGAGTGATACAGGGTTATTTGAGCACTATTCCTAGTATCTTGTGCAGGGCTCCTTCCCAGCCTAATATTATAATAATACTGTTTCTTTCAATTAGGGATGCACCGAATCCACTATTTTGGATTCGGCCGAACCCCCGAATCCTTCGTGAAAGATTCGGCCGAATACCGAACCGAATCCGAACCCTAATTTGCATATGCAAATTAGGGGTTGAAAGGGGAAAATATTTTTTACTTCCTTGTTTTGTGACAAAAAGTCACGCGATTTCCCTCCCTGCCCCTAATTTGCATATGCAAATTAGGATTCGGATTCGGTTCGGCCGGGCAGAAGGATTCGCCCGAATCCGAATCCTGCTGAAAAAGGCCGAATCCTGGCCGAATCCCGAATCCTGGATTCGGTGCATCCCTACTTTCAATAGTGTATTTTTACAACCGTGCTGTTCCCATATTAAAGTGCATTTTCTGTATTTACAAGTATTGGAATAAAGAAAACAGAGGTTTCACTTGAAAATGCATCTAATGTTTCAAAAGCAATATACTAAATGTCTAATATGTGAGCACTTTGCTTGGCTGGGAATGTAATGCAAGTAAAGTAGAAATAGATGAAGTGGAGAGTTTTTCTGTGTTAGTGTATCTGTTCCCATTTTATTAATTGTTACAATTTAAAAAATCACTCTTTCACATACATATAAAATGTACTAGCTTACCACACCAGTATATTAGCATCAGTGTTTGGTTGAGGAATCGCTATTCATCTCTATCCATCATTGTGAATATATTGATACAATGCTCCTAGCTGTGTCTGGCTTTCCATGCCGCATGCTTGCAGTGCTTAAAACTTTAGAAAACTTCTAATATCATAAGTATTTAGTTAATGAGAAATTAGATAATATGTTTATATAAGATAAAAGCCACAAATAAAAAAAAACTGTGAGAAAAGAGCTTCCCTGACTACGTCTCCTCAAGTCAAATTTGGCCTTCAGGAATGCAGTCTAATCTAACTGTGGTTGTTAATCTCTATGAGTGACCAATGAGTTTGGGTGAATACTTTCTTTCTTTGGATCACATGGCTTTTGGAGGCAGAAATGAATAGGGTATTCTTTCAGCAAAGACCAAGTTCTCCAAACCTTGACAATTTTATACATTTTACACATTGCATTTTTTATTTGTACACTTGTTCCAGAAATACCAGACATTAACCAGCATTTATTAAGTGCCTCTTGAAATAATGGTATGGAAGGCACAACCTAAATGACACTTCTAAAGTGGGTCATGGTACTTTATGGGCAATGTTGCACTGGCCTCCCTTGACAAATGTTAACCTAGTGCTTTAACTAATACAAAGGTTTGAGATGTAATGAGTAACCCAATAATTAAAATGTGTCTCATTTGGAATTAGTTTGCAGCATAAAATTAATTATTTTACTCTTCTGATATCTCATGACCAGGGTGTCTATACCCTCAGTATAATGTTTAAAGAGGGAGCTGCAATCTAGGTATCTGGAGACAACTATAGTGTCAGGAACCTCCTTAGGTGAGAGGTTGGTAGAAGGGAACCTGTGTGATGTGTAACTCAAGTAGCCGAGGATAAGTATAGTATAAGTCTTGAGCACAGTGACATCTACAGGCCATTTGTATAAACCACCACAGTCAGAAAGATCAAAAGCAGAAGCTACAATATGTTCAACAAGGAAATTTAATGGCAGCACTAGCAATGATAAACAGTAGCTATGCAGAATTAGATGGAATGAAGGAATCAAGTTCAGTAAACACAGTGGTTAGACAGATAACAAAAGCAAGTATTTAGGCAGGCTCGAGATCTGGAGCAAGCAGAGTTCAGTCATAGTCAGGGACAGGCCAAGGTCAGAGGCAGGCAGACTTCTGTCATAGTAGAGGACAGGCCAAGGTCAGAGGCAGGCAGAGTACAATCACAGAAAATGCCCAGGAACCAAGCTGAGTCTAAATCCAGAGGTCAATAATGGCAAACACAGGAAAAAGAGCAAGGGTTCAGAAACAAGACTGGAACAGGATCGAAGTTAAGTCAAATTCGTTTTCTGGTAAAATATGAGAAAAATTTGTTTTAGCAATAACCTTCTAAATATATGGCTTTTTACCAATTCTGAAATGTTTTAGGAATAAAATAATAATAATATTCAAGTGTGGTTACCAAGGCATCATTAAGCAGATGAGTGAAGAGTCTTGAAGTTTATTATAAGCTGTGTAGAAAATTAATAACATAAAAATATTAGAAACATTTTTCTATGAAATGAGGATGAGGGCCAAGTACCATGTTCACCCCGCTATCCCATGAGAAAGGTATAAAGGTTGATCATAGTATCATTTGCGTGAGTCAGCATTGTATGTGGATCCTCATAGTCATAGCAAAGACCCCCCCCTTTATAGGTGGCTCCATTGTTGAACCTCAACAATATTTTGGTTATTTTAAATCTTAAATGTATTTTTATTTCATATTGCTCTTGGCATAAACTTAAGTGAATGAGCTCAGAGGTGGTGATAAAATTGCATTGGGCTAACATTCATTTTCAGATCAAAAAGGCATGAGAACCAAAGTAAATTGGTTTTCTTGTTCCATTCACTTAACCCAAATGTGTGTATGTTTTGTCTCCTTTGCGCTATAAATGAAGTCCTCAAACCTACAAAGATGATTAACCATCCATGATCGCTGTGCATCCAATTTAATACTAATACAATACAAGACTGTTCACAGCCTTTATGAATAAGGGAAGTTTGTTGTATATGACATAGGGGGCATACCCAGGAAACATCTGATGAAATTTAGCAGATGTTTAATATATTCTGTGTATAAAGTAAGTCTTATCATTGTGATCATCATCCAGGAAATCTAAGCCCTTTTTCATTTGCCCCTTAGTGTATAGGTTTCATATATAGTTTACTGTGTAGTCCAGCATAGATCCTAAGTGGAAGGCCTTTTAAGGTACTGTACCCTGTATCAAATGGTCTATTGTCTTAATCTTAATCTGGGCTATTTGGATTTTATTTATTATGTTTTTGGTATGATATCCCTTATCTGGAAACATGTAAACTCTGCATTACAGGAAGGCCATCTTCTATAGAGTAAATTTTAATCAAATAATTCTAATTTAGTTTTAGTTCTATAAAACCTTTGGAAAGCTGTAAGGGGAGTCTAGAGTACAAGGCTTCCCATCAGGTGGTAGTATTCTTTTATATGTGACTTTTATAGATAGTAGCCAGCTTAACCTTACCTACCCACTTATACTTTTGTGTCAAGTGATGTATGCTCCTACTGTTCTTAATGCTCCAGAGTTTTTTTATTGAGATCCATATGTTCATGGTACGAGGCTTTATGGTTTCATCCCCATCACTGAGAATTCCAGATCTTCAAAAGAAGCAAAGTTAAAACTTGCCTCAGCCCTGCCTCAGATACTGAGACTAATTATCCAGGGCAGCTGAGGGGTGCAGTGGAATGAGGTCCTGGTAACATTAGGAGTTGCCAATGTTGGCAGGTTGTTGTATGCCAGGCATCCTACACATGAGAGAAAAGTATTAGTTATTGTTATTGGATAAAACAGGGCCCCACAATAACTCATAGGCTACTATATTGTGAACATGTATTACAGTTATGGGTCCTGTTATCCAGAATGCTCGGGACCTGGAGTTTTCCGGATTACAGATCTTCATACTTGAGTTTATTTAAAAATAATTTAAACATGAAATATATGGTGGCTTTGCTTCCAGGTAGGATTAATTATATCTTAGTTTGGATCAAGTACAAGGTACTATTTTATTATCACAGAGAAAAAGGAAATCATTTTTAAAAATGTGGATTATTTGGATGAAATGGAGTCTGTGGGAGATGGCCATCCTGTAAAAGTTTTTTTTGGGTTTTCAGATACATATATAAAAACAGAGTGACACGTGTTACTGATTTTTGAAGACAGTATGATATGTTCTTGGATCCCCCACTCCCTAAGTAGGCAGTGGGTCTGTCTATGTGGCATTTAAGGCTAATGTTTTGACATTCCTTTTAATGTATAAATGCATGTGCACATCTAGCAGCAGAATTTATTTACACCTCCAAAAAATTGCTCCATAAGTCCATGCACTGAGTTACTCAACAAAGTCTAAAAGCACATTTGGGAGCAAGGTATTACTAAACACCATGATATGCAGAGAGCTATCTACCACCTACTGTATGTAGTATTTGCACCAGTGTGTGTAACACCTAACCACCATCATGTTTACAGCTGCAAACCTTTTCTAAACATTGGTCCACTCCAACACTCATAATAATGGGAAACTACTTCTGTTGCCTGTAACAAGCAAGTGTTAATTTATAAGCTGCTCCTTGTGTGCTTTTAGTCCATGCTAAGTAGGTGGACTTATGAAGCCTTTTTTTGGTGGAGTAAATAGGTTCTGCCCCTATGGGTAGTGGCTGAAGGGGAGATATGTACAACTGTGTGTGACAAATCTCCCTAACTGCCTCTCCCTTTGAAATAATTAAAATCACTGGTGCTATGAACAACATATCACTCAGGGGCCCATTTACTTAGTCGAGGAATAGAATAAAAAAAACACAGAATTTCGAAAATTTTTTGGCTACTTCGACCATTGAATTGGCTACTTCGACCTTCGACTACTACTTCAACTTCGAATTGAACGATTCAAACTAAAAATAGTTTGAATATTCGACCATTCGATAATCGAAGTACTGTCTCTTTAAAAAAAACTTCGACCCCCTACTTCGCCACCTAAAACCTACTGAGGTGCAATATTAGCCAAGGGGAAGGTCCCCATAGGCTTTCAAACAATTTTTAGGTCGAAGAAAAATAGTTAGATCGATGGATTAAAATCCTTCGAATCGAATGTTTCAAAGGATTTAATCGTTCGATAGAACTATTTGCGGTAAATCATTTCACTTCGATATTCGATGTCGAAGGATTTACATTCGGCAGTCGAATATCGAGGGTTAATTAACCCTTGATATTCGACCCTATGTAAATCTTCCCCCAAGTCACCTGAAGTTTCCTCAAGAGGCAATTCAGGTGACTTAGTGATATGTTTAAAGGAGAATTCAACCTGTGGGGGAAAAAACCCATACCCCCCACCCCAGATAGACCCCCCTCCCTCCTCCCCCCAGGCTAACTACCCCCCCCAGGGAAATGGCCCATACTCCATACTTACCCCTTACCGCAAATTCTTCCAGCGGAGTTCCACGCATCCATCTTCCGCGTCCTCTGTAAGCTGACTGGGAGATCGGTATTTCTGCGCAGTTGGAGCAGTTTGCCGGTTCTCGAATCGTATGTTTTTTTGGGATTTTGCCTGAAAAGCCCGACTTTTTCAGATTTTAGCCCAGAAAGTCTGAAATAGTTGGATTTTTAGGTTAATTCTTGTGCAGACCACATAGGATAGGGACCTCTTCCATTGACTTATATACAACCTTGGCAGGTGTGAGATATCGAATTATCAGATTCGGACTTTATCCATCCTCGGGTATAATAAATCTCGAAAACTTTGAAGGGTTTTTTTTTCCACTAAAAATTCAGATTTTTTGAATTGTTGACACAATTATAAAAAAGGCAACCCTAAAATATATTAAGTGATTCAAAGCAAAAAGCGTGCACACCATCAACATGTAAGTTTTTTATTATTCTACACTTCTGATGACAATATTTACTTTCCAGAAATGAGTGAATTACATTTTATAGTTAAACTGCACTGTGCACATACTGTTACTGCTGTATTGGTTCTAGTAAAACATGGCCACCTATGGAGTTTATTTCTCATTTCGTATTCCACCATCTTGTGATTTTTAATCCCATTCTTGATTGTTATAAGGATATGCAGAATGCATTATGGCACTTCCTTCTCAGTACAGTATGAGACAAATGTTTTATGGATATAAAAAAAAAAAACTTCTTAGTGAATACATTTTTATTTTGTACCAAAACAATACACTGTCTTCAAACAGGTTTAAACAAGGGCTTTCTGCAATTGAAATGAGCAATAAATAATATAAAATAAGTCTTTCAAACAATAATATGCAAATTTCATTAACATTATGTCATTCCACTAAAAGACTAGTGAAAGGGTGAACAATTTTCAGAGAATTGTTATAGTCACAGACATTAGCAGCAGCAACATTGGCACACATAAAAAGCGCACAAACATATAAGATTTTTTCCTTTAGGACAGCTGTGCCAGGATATGTGCTAATATCTAACATTATCAATTTGCGCTGTATGTGCAGATGTGCTTTACCTTGCTATGATTTCACATTGTTTACCTTTCAGTCTACTGCATTTAAATAAACACTGCTGCCCAGGATCCAAGGCTGTGTTTTGTGTTGATAAAACCTCTCTATTGTTTGGTGTTGAAGCTGCTTGTCAGTTTACAGCCGATAAAAAGGCCAGAGGCATTTCTAATTATGAAACGAAATGGCTAATGTATAAAAAGCCACCTCGAGGGCATCTGTCACTCTCTGGGTGATGGCTATATTTGCAGTAAAAGATGAAAAGACGTTTAGGGCTAGCTCCAAAACTTAACTGTTAATGTAAAACAATCCCATCAATTTGGAATTTCATCAAAAATGACAGTGTTATGTGTAAAATATGTTGTACTAGTTAATAAACTACACCTACCAACATCCTCTGTACTAAGCAAAGAAACAGCTCCAGGGCTGTCATGCTATGAAATTAACTTCAGTAGCTGTTTCATCAGTGTTTACAAATTAGTATAGGTAATTTTTAAAGATTATTAAATTTTTCTCTGTAATAATAAAACAATAGTTTGTACTTGATCCTAAATAAGCTGCATGTATTAGTGACAAAACAATGGCAAGTAAAAGCAATAAAGGGCCTATAAAAGTCAATGTGGGTTATTAATTAACACTGGGCACTGTAACCCATGGCAACCTATCAAATTGCTGCTTTCATTGTTCTTATTGCAGCTGGCTTTAAAAAGCTAATCACTGATTGGTTGCTATAGGTAACAGCCCCTGGGCAAATGTGCCACTGTGGTCCAATTGTATAATTTTTTATCTATTCTGGCTTCTATCGTTCTTCAATTTTTAGGGGTTTATTTACTAAAATATCTGAAAATGTCTCTTTATTTTCTTAAAACCACTTTAACCATCCAGATTTTTACCATACTAAAATAAATGAACAGGAATGGTTGCGGGAATGACTCGATAAAATTGTGAAAAAATCTGAATCGCAGGATTTTATCGGATTTGACTCCCAAACAGCACAGATCATAATATCCTCCATTTCAAAAAGGGACATCTGCCATTGACTTCTACATAACCTCAGCAGGTTTAGGATGGAATACTTTTTTATTCAGACTTTTAGCAACCTCGGAGTTTAATAAATCACGAAAAATCCTAGTTTTTTTTTTCTCCAAAAAATTTTTTGTTTTCCCCCTTTAACGTGGTTATTTTTCTGATTTTTTTAAATAAAAAGTCAGACCAAACTAGAATCTATGATTTGCCCTTATTTATCAATAAAAAAACTAGAAACAATTGGATCAGGAAAAATGGGAATTTTTTCAGAAAACTCTGAACATCTGGCATTGACTTTTACATGAATTCTGCAGGTTTTAGGTACAGTATTTTCAGATTTTGACTTGGAACGACTTAGGGGCATAATACGTTCACCCCAGAAAACCATATATTTTCAGAAAGTACACATTCCCCCGAATCTAAATTGGGTATGCATGTCTTTCTACTCCAAAGCACCAAGCTGTAAAACAATCCTAAATTTGGCAATTTTGGTGACATTTCCAAAAATCACCTCAAAACTTCCACCCTGCGGCATTGTATGTCCCACATACGATTGATTATCAAGATAAATCACCCCAAATATGAAAGCCTGGGGTCCTCTGAACAGTTTGATGCCCAATATGTATAGGTGTACTAAAGCATGTGGCATATAGGGGCCCCAAAACGAAGACCCCCCATATGGTCTGTCATTTCAGGTGCTGCAAAATCAACACATTTACATTGTTTTGGGGGGCGGCAAAGGTAGAAACAAGTACGTTCACCCCAGAAAACCATATATTTCTGGAAAGTACACATTCCCCCGAATCCAAATTGGATATGCATGTCTTTCTACTCCAAAGCACCAAGCTGCAAAACTTTCCTAAGTTTGGCAATTTTAGGGACATTTTCAAACACCCCCTCAAACCATCAACCCTGCCACATCGTATGTACCACATACGATTGAGTATCAAGATACCCCAAATATGAAAGCCTGGGGTCCGCTGAACAGTTTGATGCCCAATATGTATAGGTGTACCTAAGCACGTAGCATATAAGGGCCCCAAAATGAAGACCCCATATGGTCTGTCATTTCAGGTGCTGCAAAATCAACACATTTACATCGTTTTGGGGTGGGCAAAGGTAGAAAAAAATACGTTCACCCCAGAAAACCATATATTTTCGGAAAGTACACATTCCCCGAATCTAAATTGGGTATGCATGTCTTTCTACGCCAAAGTACCAAGCCGCAAACCAATCGTACATTTGGTGATTTTGGTGACATTCCCAAAAATCAACTCAAATTTTCCAACCTGCAGCATCGTATTTCCCACATACTATTGAGTATCAAGATAAATCACCCCAAATATGAAAGCCTAAGGTCGTCTGAACAGTTTGGTGTCCAATATGTATAGGTGTACCCAAGCATGTGACATATAAGGGCCCCAAAATGAAGACCCCCCCAATATGGTCTGTCATTGCAGGTACTGCAAAATGAACACATTTACATCGTTTGGGGGGCGCAAAGGTAGAAAACATTATGTTCACCCCAGAAAACCATATATTTTCGGAAAGTACACATTCCCACGAATCCAAATTGGATATGCATGTCTTTCTACTCCAAAGCACCAAGCCAGAACCTTTCCGAAATCTGGCGATAAAGGCAGCTGTTTTTACATTTCTGAAAATATTGCAATTGCCCACATTTATCTCATCCAATTTCTTACATACAATTAGAAAACACCCTAGATATTGACACCAAGGGTTGACTGAACAGTTTGATGTCCAATATGCATAGATAAACCAAAGCAGTTGGCATGTGCGGACCCCAAATAAAAACAGTGCATATGAATTTTCTCCTCTGCTGTTTCGCCTTTTGTGAACAAGGACCTGTTACTGAGCATTGTCTGCCACAAGATCCTCCTAACAGCACAAAACCATATATTTTTGGAAAGTAAACATTCTGACGAATCCAAAATAAGTAATTATGTCTTTCTATTCCAAACTACCATACTGCAAAGCTACTCTAAATGCAGCGGTTTTTATGACATTTCTGAAAATTGCCTAAAAATATTGCAATTGGCCGCATTTATCTCACCCAATTTCTTACATACAATTGTAAAATACCCTAAATATTGATGACAATGGTCTATGGAACAGTTTGATGCCCTGTATGCATAGATATATAAAAGCAGCTGGCATGTGCGGACCCTAAATAACAACAGTGCATTTGACTTTTCTCCACTGCCGATTCGCCTTCAGTGAACAAAGACCTATGACTGAGCATTGTGTGCCACAAGACCCTCCTAACAGCACAAAGACCCCCCCAGAGCCATATATTTTTTCAAAGTACACATGCTGACGAATCAAAAATAGGTAATTATGTCTTTCTACTCCAAACTACCATACTGCAAAGCTACGCTAAAGGCAGCGTTTTTTTATGACATTTCTGAAAATTGCCTAAAAATATTGCAATTGGCCATATATATCTCACCCAATTTCTTACATACAATTGTAAAACACCCTAAATATTGACGGCAAGGGTCTACGGAACAGTTTGATGCCCAATATGCATAGATATACCAAAGCAAATGGCATGGGCGGACCCCAAATAAAAATAGTGCATATGAATTTTCACGCTGGCCAACTCAGCCCCGACTGCATTATGTGTGGTAAGACCCCCAAACTGTAAAAAAAAAAAAAAGAAAAAACCCAGAAACCCCATATATTTTTGGAAAGCACAAATTCTCACGGATCAAACAAAGAAAAATACATATTTCTATACCAAAACACCAAACACCAAAACTATACTAAAGATACATAAGCAAAACAGAAAATAATATTCAATAAAAAATCACAAAAAATGCAATAATGATAAAATTACAGCAAATAAATATAATTATACAGGTGTATAGGTGTGTATAGGTGTGTGTAGGTGTGTATATGTGCGAGTATATGTGTGGGTATATGGGTGTACAACAATAAGTGGCAGAAAGAAGTGAAAAATTGAAAAAGCAAAAAAAAAGACAAGTTTGATAAAAACAAATGTGAAATAAAGCAAATTTTGTACCTGGAAAGTCTCTCTTTCTCAAGCAACACTGGAGGACCGCAGCAGGAAGGCTCCCAGACAGATCAGCACCAGTAGAGAAGGGGGCAGTGCTGGTAGGCAGCCCCTAGAAGCAGCCACGTGTCTGATGTCGGCGCTGCTTCTGGTCATGTGTGGGGCGGTTGGTGGGGCGATCAGTGGCCAGCAGGCAACCCAGAGCTCGTTGCCTAGGGAGAGCCAAGTGATCTGCGGCTTGCGATGCTAGGGAAAAGCCGCAGATCACAGAAGATTTCCACATGTGGACATCGTACATGCGCACATCGCACAAGGTACATGTCCATGTGGTCGGCCATCTTGGGGTCGGGTGGGGGGTCGATCGGGGGGCCCAGCAGGGGATTGAGGACCCTTTGCCCATTGCCTAGGGGCTTGCCAAGTGATCTGCGGCTTTTTCGCTGCATTGCAAGCCGCAGATCACACAAGAATACCGGAAGTGCCAAACAACGTACTATGTACGTGTTTGGCAGTCTGAGCCTTGCCTGCCAGAACGTACGGCGTACGTTCTTGGCAGGCAAAGGGTTAAACCAATATGTTATATATGCTATTTATTTCATGTTTCACTCAATGATTTTGAGGGTTATCCTTGTTTTTTGCAGTTAAGATCTCTTCGTTTTTCATTGTCGAAACTTTAGAAGTGGGTGTGTTCTGAAACTGGTAAGTTAAGCCATAATGGACCTCTGACCTACAGCTCGCTCCAGGGCTGGATTTACATAGCGGGTGCCCCTAGGCCCACTGCCATTGGTCGCCCATGCCCCCCTTTTCATGCAAATTTTCATAATCGGGACTGGAGCAATGTAGATTGGGAAGGATTGGGCAGGGGAAATTTACAAATTATTGCACATCCCCAGTGTTTTTAAACCAATGTGGGTGTGCAGCATACCGCCTGCTAAAATCCTGCCGTTCCAGGCCTAGGTGGCCTTTCCACAAATCCGGGCCTGCCTAGGTCCTCACACAACATGAACAAAAATGCTGTTTTCTCCACAGACCGCACCTTCTCAAGCAAGGCCTTACTGTTACGACAAGTAGTGTAGAGCAGCCCATATAAAGGAGGAGGTTATGTTAGAAAATGAGGGGGCAGAAGTCATATGGGTGGAGTTCTTCACCAATTGTAAAGAATCCAGCAAATTAATTGTAGGCGTATGCTATAGACCCCCTAATGTAAGTGAGGAGGAGGAGACAAAGCTCCTAATGCAAATAGAAAAGGCTACTAGTTTAGGTAAAGTATTGATAATGGGGGATTTTAATTACCCAGATATTGACTGGAGCAACGGTACTGCTAGATCAGTTAATGGGAACAAGTTTATAAACTTATTGCACGACAATTTTTTAGCACAGGTTGTAGAGGAGCCTACCAGAAAAAATGCTATTCTTGATTTAGTGATCTCAAATGACCCAGAACTTATAGCAAATGTGCAAGTCATTGAACCCCTGGGTAATAGTGACCATAAGGTTATATCTTTTAATGTCTGGTGCAAAAAACAAAAATATACTGGGGCAACAAAAACCATGAATTTTGCAAAAGCTAATTTTAGTGCCTTGAGGGCTGCCCTACAGAGCATTGATTGGGGCATTAGGTTTTCAGCTAAAAACACAGAGCAGAAATGGTTGTCCTTTAAAATGATATTAAATCATTACTGTTCTCAATTTATTCCCTTAAGGACTAAACGTAGAAGCTCTAAGAATCATCCTGTGTGGCTTAATACAGAAGTAAAGAAGTTAATGGGAAAGAAGAGAGAGGCATTTAAAAGCTACAAATCTGTAGGGACAGAAGCTGCATTTAATGAATATAAACACTGTAATAAATATTGTAAATCAGCAATCCGGAAGGCTAAGAAAATAAATGAAGAGTTAATTGCGGTGGAGGTGAAAACTAACCCTAAAAAGTTTTTTAAATATATTAATAGTAAAAAGATGCAGGTTGAGAGTGTTGCTCCATTAAATAATGGTACCAGTATGGTTGTAACAGATACAGATAAGGCAAATGTGTTAAATCAGTTATTTTCTTCAGTGTATACAATAGAGGAGTCTGGGTTCACAGGCTCACTTAATAACTGCACGAATGGTTCAGCTCAATCTAGTCAGTGGCTGACTCAGGATATGATTCAAAAAGCTTTAATACAAATTAATGTAAACAAGGCTCCAGGGCCTGATGGCATACACCCCCGGGTTCTCAGAGAGCTTAGTTCAGTTTTAGACCAGCCCTTATTTCTGATTTTCTCAGATTCACTGTCATCTGGTATGGTGCCTATGGATTGGAGAAAAGCTGATGTTATTCCAATATTTAAAAAGGGATTACGATCTCAGCCTGGCAATTATAGGCCAGTAAGCTTGACATCTGTGGTGGGCAAATTATTTGAAGGCTTGTTAAGGGATCACATTCAAAATTTTGTCCTAATGAATGGCATTATGAGCAACAATCAGCATGGCTTTATGAAGGATAGGTCATGTCAGACTAATTTGATTGCATTTTATAATGTGGTAAGTAAGATTCTGGATAGTGGGGGGGCAGTAGATGTGATCTATTTGGATTTCGCCAAAGCGTTTGACACTGTGCCCCACAAACGACTGCTTTCTAAACTAAGGTCTGTTGGGCTTAATGAAGTCGTTTGCACATGGATAGGAAACTGGCTACAGGATCGGGTACAGAGGGTAGTTGTTAATGGGACATTCTCTACTTGGAGTAAGGTTCTTAGTGGGGTCCCCCAGGGCTCAGTATTGGGTCCACTTTTATTTAATTTGTTCATTAATGACTTAGGGGAGGGTGTTGTAAGTAATGTATCAGTGTTTGCAGATGACACAAAATTATCCAGCCCAATTAATTCCATCCAGGATGTGGCATCCTTGCAACATGATCTTGACAAACTGGCAATCTGGGCAGCTAAGTGGCAAATGAGATTCAATGTTGATAAATGTAAAGTCATGCACCTGGGATGTAAAAATATCCAAGCCACTTATACCCTTAATGGGACTGCACTAGGCAAATCCATTATGGAAAAGGACCTTGGAGTCCTTGTAGATGATAAACTTGGCTGTAGCAAGCAATGCCAGTCAGCAGCATCAAGGGCAAATAAGGTCTTGAGCTGTATTAAAAGGGGCATAGAGTCAAGGGAGGAGGGGGTCATTCTTCCACTGTATAGAGCACTTGTAAGGCCCCATCTAGAATATGCCGTACAGTTTTGGTCTCCATCACTCAAACAGGACATTATTGTATTAGAGAGGGTACAGAGAAGGGCAACTAAGCTGGTAAAAGGTATTGAAAATCTTAGCTATGAGGAAAGACTGGCCAAATTGGGGATGTTCACGCTGGAGAAGAGGCGCTTAAGGGGTGATATGATGACTATGTATAAATATATAAGGGGATCATATAATAATCTCTCTCATGCTTTATTTACCAGTAGGTCTTTCCAGCTGACACAAGGTCACCCATTCCGATTAGAAGAAAAGAGGTTCCGCCTAAATATTCGGAAGGGGATTTTAACAGTGAGAGCTGTGAAGATGTGGAATTCTCTCCCTGAATCAGTTGTACAGGCTGATACATTAGATAGCTTTAAGAAGGGGTTGGATGGCTTTTTAGCAAGTAAGGGAATACAGGGTTATGGGAAATAGCTCATAGTCCAAGTTGATCCAGGGACTAGTCCGATTTCCATTTTGGAGTCAGGAAGGAATTTTTCCCCCTCTATGGCAAATTGGAGAGGCTTCAGATGGGTTTTTTGCCTTCCTCTGGATCAACTGGCAGATAGGTAGTTAATAAAAAAAAAAAAAAGGTTGAACTCGATGGACATGTGTCTTTTTTCAACCTTACTTACTATGTTACTATGTTACTATGTTACTATAAACTGCCAGGACTTACCCCATAGATGTAGCAGAAGAGCCCTACCAGCCCCGGTCTTCACAGATGTCCATTTTAGGGCCCCAGAATTTTCTGCTTCAGAGAGGACAGGGTGGCCAAGGCAGTTGGAAGTGCGGTACCAGAGGGTCAGGCAAAGTCAAATATCATACTTAGGCATGTGTCAGTGGCAGGCAGCAAGATTCAAAAGTCAATAAACAGGAAGTCAAAAACTGTCAAGGAATGCAAGAACATGGCTGAATGTCACTGCATCCACTGATTTGACGCAGTGCATGCGCGTTCAGAAGCACCGTGACCATTATTCAGGACTGGACTGGGATTCAAAATAGGCCCTGCCATTCCTAGTACACAGAGGCCCAAACAGCCTACACCAGCCCACTTAGTAGTCACTTTCTATGGCACCTTACAGCAGCCCCTCTGGCATTTGCCAGAACCCACAGGCCTGCCATTATTGCGCATGTGTGCGTCTGGGTGCACCGCCATTGTCATTGCAGATGTACATGTCTGAGTACCCGTGGACTGACACGCTTAATGTAGGGACGTGTGCCTGTCTCCCAGGGCGCACTTGTATATACTGCTATTTATTTTCCCAGCCTATCAAATAGTTATCAGTTTACTGTATCTTGTACCAATCTCTCTATGTTGGTCATATATAAGAATAGAAAAAGTATAAATTATTCTTACTGTACATACGTTAAATATAACTTGTTTATAGATGTGTTTAGAAGGGCTTTATGACATATTCCTCACTAATTGTTTTGCACCTCGGTGACAAATATGTTCCTTGATGAACAATAGTCAGAGCAAAGGCAAAATGCTCAGAAGTAAAATCCTCACCCACACCCAAATCTAGACTTCTAACTTGTAGTAGACATATTAAAACTGATCTTTTGATTGGTTGCTATGTGTAAATTCACTGGTATAAGTGCACATGTTTTTGATACTTGCAAGCATACGGAAGCATGCTGCTAAGCAGTTTGTATTCTGATGGTACTATGCTCTGGTTTGTGGACAAGGATATATACCCACCCCTTTTCATAAGCTTTCTGCTGATAACAGCTATATTGTATTCACTTAAGTACTGCCATCTTCAGTTCATTTGTCTGAGCCGTGTGCATCTACTCTTCCCACATGCACTCTGTATATTAGATCAAGCATGTTTAATTCATGTTCAACTTGCGCGTTTCTTACCTACAATTTTCATCATACTTTGTTGGCTGCCTGTCTGAGAATGTTAGAATAAACAATTTATAGTAGACTGCAAATTTGACTTCCATGAATTGCAGTGACTTTTTTGTGATGTGACAGTGAATACTGGCCATTTCATCCATACATGATTCATCTTGATTTAAATTATCAACACAGGGATTTTTATAACTGATAACTGTTACTAAAAATTTACAAACAATTTATAGCAGTTACTGCCATGCCTGATCAACATTCATTTTGCCAAAATTCTTTGATTTGGCATAAAATAAACTTTAAGCAGAAGGTTAACAGCACAGGGAGACTGTTCAACCAATAATAAAATATTTAGCATGACTGCATGTTACGCAAAGGATAGCATACAAATGACTTTTGCTAACTTTCAAAGCCCTTCAGTCCTGACTAGATTTCTTCACGTCTCCCACTATACATTCCTGGCCGTCTCCTCCGCTCCTCTCAGAGCCACCATCTTCTCTCACCATCCACTGGTACCTCTCATCTTAAACCTTTCTATCATGCTGTTCTGTACATCTGGAATTCCATCCATAAATTACTTTGTACGGAACATTCTCTCAATCTTGTCAAGAAAAAAATCAGATTCTACCTTTTGGAGCACTAGGACATTATGTTGTCTAGCCTATTGCTGCACTTATTGGCAGATGCCCAAACCTTGTGCACTTTTGCCCTCCAATTTGTGCCTGTTTGTGATCCATCCACCTAGACTGTAAGCTCTGCAGGGCAAAGACCCCTTCCTATTGTGTCTTTTAACACATGGAAAAATGGTGGTTTTCCCCATTATAAATCCAACTAGAAAAAAATCGGACTTTGATAAATAATCCCCTTTGTATTTATAATTCTTGTCTTCCTTGTGTGTACTATGTACATTGTAAGATTGTATAGCTCTATGTATCCTTGTAGGGCTTTATAAATTAATTAATATATACTGTACATATAGGGGCCAATTAACTAATTTTTGAGGTTGAGAAAAAAACACAAGCGCCCCAAAAAAACATTGTCAAAACGCATGCAACCGTTTTCTTGAATACTAGCTTATTTAAGAAAAGAGTATGACAGAATATTCCTGTGTGTTTATTTTCAGAAAAACCTTGCATGCCAGCAAGAATTGCATTATTCCATTAATTTTCAATTAGGCTATAAAAATTAGACCGTTTTAATCAACTGGCAAAAAATAAATATCCAAGTAAAGCTGTTAGAGACAATTCCCATAGACTCCTGTTGAACTTCGTCAGCTTTTACTTGCCCAGTTTTTTCTTCATGGTTTTATTCTTTAATAAAGCCAGACTATTGAATGTTCCAAAAAATATATTCCTGTTTTTGTGGCCCATATATTCAGTAACCCTTTCCCTTTTTTTAATTATGTGTCTCTCTCCAACACTTAATTTTTCCTTCCCATCATTACAACAGACTGCACCATCCTCTGTTGTCTTAAAACCACAACTAATAGAGAAAGCAATGATGTTTTATAGTAAAAGCCCTGACTTATAAACGGGACGTGTGATTACAATGTGAATCCTGGCCTTCTGTCTCCTCCTTTCTGTTGCACCTTTCAATTTTATAAGTGGAGGGTTTTTCAACTTTTTAAAACAAATGGAAAAATGGAAATGGATTCAGAAAACGTCTTTAAAAAATATGTATGCCCTGTCTTTCTCTCATCATTAAACTAAGATCTTTGTTTTCAAATAAAAGAAAAGGCACTTATGGTAATTTTAGACTTTTCAACATAATTAAACTGGTATCTTATCCTTCTTCTATTGTAATACAAAAGATGGATCCCTGTCCTTATAGTATCAGAATTCTAGAACATCATTGTATAAGATAAGATGTATCATCGTATAAGATCTAACTAGTGATCTCCTAACATAATTATGTATTTATATCAGAGCAGCCCTCTTCATGTTTACAGTTTCATCATAACCAAGACAGAGCACTCGGCAAAAAGATAAATGACTCCTTCTCTTCAAATGCATGCTGATGAGAGTGTTTGATCCACAGTGGCATGTGGGCCATAATAACCACTGGCAAACTGCAAGAGGCTTATTTGTGCAGTTCAATTAGCAAGATTATTACAAGCATGAATGGATAACAGTAAAGAGAATCACTAGGTCTCTGTGGCAAACTGTTCAAAGAATAGTAGTACTGTCAGTGAAAAGAGATTATAATTAGTGTAATTAAATTTTAGAATTTGCCAGGCATTTGTGTTTTTGGAGTGTGCTTGATAAATCCAGGGAATGAAAGATCAGCATGAAGCCTTGTCTAAATTATAAAGTCATATATTAACCACTTATCTTCTGCCAAAATGACCCATTGCTAAACGGAAGCATTATTGTGTGCTGAAACTATTAAGGTTTTACTTATGATAATCAAATTCATGTTTAAAGGATCCATTGTGCCAGTTCATAGTCCTTTACTTCAATGAAAATAAATATCTAGGAGATTGTAATGTTTTAAATATGTGAAACCCTGTTTTATTCCTGAACCAACAAGTGTATTTTTTTAGCTGTAATATTGGTGTGTAGGCAGCCATTTCAGGTCATTGTGCCTGGTCATGTGCTTTCAGAATGAACCAGTGATGCACAATGGAACTGCTTTCAGATAAGCTATTTTTCTCCTACATAATATAACAGGAGGAGTTGCAGTAGGACTTGGACTTTCAGATCTACCAGGAAGTTCTTATCTTTTGTCAAGGAGCTGCTATCTGATTACCTTCCCATTGTTCTGTGGTTACATCACTGGCAGGGGGGGTGATATCACTCACATGCACTGTTTCCGTGCAGCAATAAAGAGTGAAGAATGTTTATCAGAGCATAACTCACATGAAGGAGGGCACCTGGAAAACTAATAACATGTCTAGTAGTGATGGGCGAATTTATTCGCCAGGCGCGAATTCGCGCGATTCGCCGCCAGCGAATAAATTCGCGAAACTCCCGCAAAAATTTGCGTCAAAAATTCGCCGGCGTCAAAATTTTTTTTTTCGAAAAAACGAGACGCCGGCGCCGTTTCACGAATTTTTCGCCGTTTCACGAATTTTGCGCGAAATTCGCCCATCACTAATGTCTAGCTTTCAGATTTCAAAATTATATATAAAAACATCTGTTTGATTCAGTGCAGAATTCTGCTGGAGCAGCACTATTAACTGATACACTTTGAAAAACACAGATTATTCCACAACCGAATAGTTTTAAATAGTGAAAGCTGGAAATATTGTTCTGGGGAATTTTTCTGATTGCATTTTGCATACAAAGTGGAGGTTTTTTCTCCACTCACTTTTTATCAAGGATTTTTTTTTACCCTTCTCTGAAACTTGCAATTGTTTGTGAAACGAATTCATTATTCCTGTATGTCATCTTTGGAGCTGCCATTTTGTAAGCTACAAACCAAAGTCATGGTGGAAATTATAGTTTATACAGCAGCAGCTGCAGAACGTACACATTCTTTTTAACAGTTTATGGGGCTTATTTATCAAAAGGCTTCACCTTTATGCAATCTTTTGTTTTTCCATAAGTGAGCATAAGAGCAAAAAGAAAGAATCACATTATTTCAAGTAAATTTACTTTTGTGTGAAAATCCATCCACTGACTATTTAGAAGCAAGGATCAAGGGATCACTCCCTTTCGGATCTTGGTAATCTTGATACGTGTATGTTTACCTTTAGGATGAACAAATCCATCATGTTGCCCTCTTGTAGTTTGAACATCATATGTCTTGGATAATATAGATGAAAATTATGTAATATGTGTTTGCCAATTTAGTAGATGGGAAGAGATTCAGAGAAAGTATATAGAGATGATGTACTGTATATGTCTTTTATATACTCGTTAAAGCAATAGTGAAAAATAGGCTGACAGTTTGGTGAAATACTGTATTAAGGGGCAGATGTATTAAGGGTCGAATATCAAGGGTTAATTAACCCTCAATATTTGACTGGGGAATTGAAATCCTTCGACTTCGAATATCAAAGTCGAAGGATTTTGCGCAATTCGTTCGATCGAACGATCAAAGGAATATTCGTTCGATCGAATGATCAAAGGAATAATCGTTCGATCGAACGATTAAATCCTTCGAATCGAATGATTCGAAGGATTTTAATCCATTGATCGAAGGATTATCCTTATCCAAAAAAAGATAGCCAAGCCTATGGGGACCTTCCCAGTAGGCTAACATTGACTTCGGTAGCTTTTAGGTGGCGAACTAGGGGGTCGAAGTTTTTTCTTAAAGAGACAGTACTTCGACTATCGAATGGTCGAATAGTCGAACGATTTTTAGTTCGAATCATTCGATTCAAAGTCGTAGTCGAAGGTCGAAGTAACCCATTCGATGGTCGAAGTAGCCAAAAAAACACTTAGAAATTCAAAGTATTTTTTCTTCTATTCCTTCACTCGTATGGGCCCCTACAACTTCAAAATCCATAAAAATTAATGCACGCCAATCTCAATATTTCTCATCCATTATATAAATGTGCATTTCTAGATTTATTTGTGTTTTTTCTCCAAATGAATTAAACTCGCCTTCATTTGGCCCTTATATTTCTCATTTTATTTTGCATCCTAAAAGGTCAACATCATTGCAGAAAATCGGTAATGACAACAGATTAACCCAGTTGAATGCAGACAGAGTTCAGAGCTATATCTATTACCCATGTCTCAGCTATTACACACAAAAAAATCTACATGCCGGTCATGTCTCCATAACATTAACAGTTCAGGTACATTACTATGTAAATTACCATCTGGCTGGGACTGGACAGCATTCCAATTCACTTCAGTGATTTAAGTCATCAGTGAGACATCCATCAAAAGTTCAAAAAATGAGCTTACACATGTGTCCAAATAATATTATCAAAGGATTTTGCTTGGTACAGTATAAGGTACAGTATAAGACACCGTGACTGGATAAACTTTCAACTGTCCACTTTAAAAGGGGATCTATCACAAAAATTTAAACTTAATATAAGCTTCATCTCACGGTAATAAGAAACTTTCTAAATTTAGTCAAATATTCTGTACTGTTTATTAAATAATCAAGTTACTCTTCACTGCCCCCCTCTTAGCACTTGTCTCTCTTCATTCTCCCTTCATGCAGGAGATGGAGTCAGTTTGTCGCGTGTCAAATTTGCCGTACTTATTATTATTCAGATGACTATTGACTTTAATGCATTTGGACAAGAGTTGTGCGTTTAAAAATTGTCGCTCGCATAATAATTGTCGAGCATCAAAATGATTTGGACGCCCATTGACTTTTACAATGGACAAAAGAGTTGTACAAAATTTGTGGCTCGTTTCAAAATTGTCGTGTATCAACATTTTTCCGGAGTTTCATGAATTTTTTGGCGAACCGAAACGGTATGGATTCGCTCATCACTAAGGAGTCCCCCCCAAAAGATGAATTTGGCCTACTTGTCAATCAAAACCCAGACTTCTTCATGAAAGGAGCATGAATAGTGACAGGTCATTGAGAGTGAGATACTGTAACTAGTAACGAGTAACTTGATTATTTCATAAACGGTACAGAATTTTTAATTGATTATATTTAGAAAGTGTCTTAGTTGAATGAGATAAAGGTTATATTAAATTGCAATTTCCAAGACAGATTTCCTTTAATGTTACCAAACTATTGCTATGCTAACTGAAGAATTAGCTTATTCTTGGAAACATTATAAAGTAGAGCATACTGATCATTTTAAAATTTCTACTTTTTTTTAGCTCATAGATACATGGTTATCAGAGATCAGAACTCAGCCCACCCCTCACTGATTGATGCATTCTTCCATTTAGAAATCCCCTGCTCTATTT
Organism: Xenopus petersii; assembly: GCA_038501925.1. Taxonomy (NCBI): domain Eukaryota; kingdom Metazoa; phylum Chordata; class Amphibia; order Anura; family Pipidae; genus Xenopus; species Xenopus petersii. The sequence goes on along the minus strand of CM076675.1, from coordinate 75,980,340 downwards.
TTTCTGGATTTATTAAAGCTCAATGGAGTTAAAAGTCAGATGAAAAAATTACTCCAACTCAGACCTTACATGTAAAATTCAAAGTCAGATGTCGCATTAACAATTGGAAGACTTTCTGATTGCCTTGGGTTTCCAAAAAAATCGTAGGTTTCGGGCAATTTTATGAAAAAAATCATATGATTCAGATTGTTTACGATTTTCAATATTGTTATCATTATATATTTTACCATGACCTTTTACACTCAAGAAAAATTCATGAAAATATAAAATATTTAATTTCACAATTGCATATTTTTTCATGCAACAAATTTCTTTAAGATTTAAACATGATCAAAAATGTTTAACTGATGTTACTTGCACATGCTATGCTTTATTGTCCCTAAGGAAAAGTCGAAGTGCGTTTGAAACGGAATTAGTGGAGAGTACTTCATGGGCTATTTATACACATTGATTTTGTTAGTATAATGTGTTTGGAATAAATTGTGTCCTATCCTGGTTTTCATACCCTTCTCAGACTATCCTCTAATTGTGACACAGTATATGAAGACTTAACAGTTGATGTGCCCTGGCTGTGCACGATGTTTGCACCTATTCTTTGTGTGGTTGAAAACACTGGGTGAATTTAATCTTTTTTCTCACAAGGTTCTTGTTTGGAGACTGCTAAGAGCATACCATATTTGGATTTGAAGTTCATTTGACAGTTGTAGAGAAGCTGGGGGTACAGATTGGAGCGGGACTAAGACGGATTTGGGACTCCCCCAAAAATGGGTGTATGTTACACACACAGTCATGAGCTTCCATGAATTTAATTTGTCAATCTGTGATTTTCATGTTGTTACTTTTACTGAAAAAAAAAAACACACACAAAATAACGATTTCATGTTTTTTTCTTCAGGGAGTTACTATTTAAGATAGCTAATCATGACAATTCTTCAAAAGAGTACATTGAATTGGCCATTTGTAACACAAAATAGATTAAAAATGGAATCATTGCTTTGTTTTAAGTTAGACATAATACTACTTTCAGAGTTTAAAATATTGTGCTTATCTGCATTCTGTCCCTTGTTCAGTGAGAAAAACATATTAATACTATAAATATTTTTTTTTATTTGTTTAAAAAACATTGTATAGTTAATCTTCCTCCTGTGTGCTTTATGATATATTGCTGTAATGGCTCGATTAAACTAGGGATGTACAAATCCAGGATTCAGTTTGGGAATCTGCCATGCTTCATCCTTTCTCAGTAGGATTTGGCTTTAACTGAATCCAAGTCCCAGGGCAAAATGAATCCAAATCCTTAAAATAATGTGTTTTTTCGCCACACAAACTAGGAATTAAAAATTATTTTAACAGTGCTCAGAACTTGTGACTCTCTTTACCCCTCCAAAGCCCTAATTTCTGGCATGCAGTTCAGAATTCAGTCAAACCAGAATTCAGGATTCAGGAAAATCAGTGATCAGATCAGATTAAATGCATCAAGGGGCATGTTGCAATATATAGCATTAGTAAAATGACCTATTGCCGGTCTTGGGGTGCTTCTCTTTGATCGTAGGTTGCCCTTTATAAGGAAATGATCACCCCAAAACATGTGTCTTTTATTTATGATAAGCAGGTGTCTTTTATTTATAATATTATTATGAATTTTTGCTCATTTGCAGAACCTCTCTATGGGAGATTCTGATGTGTGGCAATGTGTATGCGCAAATCACTATCATTGGTCGGATAAAAACAGCTGACAACCGCAACTTCCTGCTGAGACCTTACTGCACTCACATAACATCCTGTCGTCTGTGTTACCAGCAGTGGGGAAAGAATGGTAAAGATTTCTTCAGGACACAATGATACTAGAGAGGAGGGGGTAAGTGTAGCAGTACTCTCGTTATACATTTTTCCTGAGTGATTGGCAGCCTGCCTTTGGTGCCCAGTAATAGACATGTGACAGAAATGACATCAGAACTCACCATTTATAACTGATGACATCAGAACTCACCGTTTATAAGGATATCATTTACAAGATATTCATGGCTTTTGTGTATTATAATAGGATTAAAGAAAAGAATGCATGCACAGAACATCAAAACATTTAATTGTGCAAATTCACCACAATGTATCAACAAATATATCAATGAAAATTTCATAGCATACTATACCACATGGCTGTGTCTCCCCCCATCTGCATACCTTATGTCAGCCGCTCCTTCCTGACGTGTTTCGTGCCATTGGGCACTTCATCAGAAAAAAACAAAAGGGGGCAAGAGGAACAATAAAAAAGGGCTAAGGTGATATTATTGGTAATAATAGGATTTAACAGGTAGAGGGGTTGTACAGAATGGGAGAGAAAAATCAATTAGCAACACACAGTAAGAGGAGAGATAGGAAAATATGGCCTAGGCCTTCCAAAATGGGATCATTAACTAAAAGTGGCAATGGTAAATTGATGTATTGATTGGGCATTCCACAAGGAGGACAAACTCTGGATCCAGATAGAACAGGAATGGGCTATACAATGGATACCAAATAAGGACAGGGTATATATGGATAAAAGAGATACAAAACTTTTATACACGTTACAGATTTGGGATAAATTGGCAGCAACACGCAAATGGATCTCCAGTCCCACACCACTGACTCCCATTATAGGAAACCCCATATTTACACCGGGTCGAGACCCAAAAAAATTCCAAGACTGGAAGATAAAATTACACCAAGGTGCCTACTTTTTCCGAACAGGGAATTCTTTAAAAAAACTGGAAGACTTATCACAACATGAGACACCTACGCCCTTAGACCACTTCCGATATGCGCAAATCACACACTTCATGCATAAACTTAAATTGCTATCGCCAATACAACAGCCACCAACACAAATTGAGATTCTCTGGGAGTCTAAAAGTGTGCCAACCAAGACAATTTCATACATATATAAATGCTTATCAACGCTACTGCCGACCCCGGGCGTGTTATTAAAATGGAAATGGGAAACGGAATTAAACAAGGAACTCTCAGAGGAAGAGTGGGGGAAAATATTGTTGCTGATACACTCCTCATCCCCATGCTGCAAAACTCAAGAATTAAACTACAACATTTTATCCCACTGGTATAGAACCCCAACCCAATTGACAAAGTTTTTCCCATCACTATCATCTAAATGCTGAAGGTGTGAGATGGCAGAGGGAACCCTGTCCCATGTATTCTGGCGATGCACAGCACTCAAGGAATACTGGCAGAAAGATAGGAACATCATCATGAGACTGACAGACACTGACATTCCGAATGACCCGGCGTATCTGTTACTACATAACATACCTTTACCAATTAAAAAATATAAGAAATCACTCATACCAGTCTTATTAGACACTGCGAAAATGCTTATCCCCAGACACTGAAAAACGCAAACGGTCTCAACACTTGGGCCCATTTACTTTGCTCGAGTGAAGGAATAGAATAAAAAAAACTTTGAAATTTCGAATGTTTTTTTGGCTACTTCGACCATCGAATTGGCTACTTCGACCTTCGACTACGACTTGACTTCAAATCGAACGATTCGAACTAAAATTGTTTGAATATTCGACCATTCGATAGTCGAAATACTGTCTCTTTAAAAAAAAACTTCAACCCCCTACTTCTCCACCTAAAACCTACCGAGGTGCAATGTTAGCCTATGGGGAAGGTCCCCATAGGCTTTCTAACTATTTTTTGGTCGTAGAAAAATCTTTCGATCGATCGATTAAAATCCTTCGAATCGAACGACTTCGATATTCAAAGTCGAAGGATTTACATTTGGCAGTCGGATATCGAGGGTTAATTAACCCTCGATATTCGACTATATATAAATCTGCCCCTTAGGGTCAGATTTACTAAGCTCGAGGGAATAATTCGAATGGAAAAAAAATCGAATTTCTAAGTTTTTTTTGGGTACTTCGACCATCGAATGGGTCAAATTCGATCGAATCGAAGGATTCGAAGTAAAAATCGATCGACTATTCGACCATTCGATAGTCGAAGTACTGTCTCTTTAAAAAATACTTCGACTTCATACTTCGCCACTTTAAACCTACCGAGGTGTAATGTTAGCCTATGGGGACCTTCCCCAGCACTTTTCTAAATTTTTTGTGGTAGAATAAAAATCCTTCGATCAATCGCTTAAAATCTTTTCGAATCGTTCGATTCGAAGGATTTTATCTTTCGATCGAAGGATTTTTATATAATCCTTTGAATTCGATATGTAAATGAAATACAAAGATTTGAAGAGCTAAAATCATATTCAACATATGAGAACCAAAAATATATTCAAAAATGGTTTTATTGGACATGCTTTAAGGAAACGGAGGACTATAAAAAATGGATTACTGAAGTATAGCAGGAAAGGTTGACAGAGGAGGAGCAGGATCTCTCGAGGCAGCTCCAAAACTCATTATAAACCGAACTCCAAGCCAGAGCAGTTTCCATATTCAGGAATGCGATCCAAAGGTCTAAGGTGCGTCCGTCCGGCTCCACCTGGAAGGTAATAAAGAAGTTGTTAATATAGAGGAGTTTTCCGACTCGACCCGGGGTACATTTTAAGTTATGGTTAACAAATGTTTATATAACTTCTAAGTGATACACATTCATACATGTCTGCCGGATCAAAATTTAAATGACATTTGCTGGTGGGGGGTGGTGGGTTCAGTGGGACCTTGAAATGAGATTTGCTGGTGGGCCCCAGGCACCCCCAGTCCGACACTGCTGGTACAGCTTTTAAATCCCTGTGACACATATTTACAGTCTTAATGATTTTCACTAAGGCCTGAAACTTTGGCTCAGTTAACCCTTTCCCTCTAAAATGGATTTGTTATTACCTAATCTTTCCAGTACATTTTTTTCTTGATGTTGGGAATGATAGTACAGTTATCGATCCATTACCTGGAAACCCAGTATTCAGAAAGCTCCAAATTATATAGACTTCATTTTAATCAAATAATTCCAATTTGTAAAACTCATTTCCTTTTTCTCTGAAGAAAATACCGTGTACTTTATCCAAGCTAATATATAATTATCTCTTATTGTAGCAAAAACTATTTTATTAAGTTTAATTAATGTTTAAAAGTTTTTTTTAGTAGACTTGGTATGGAGATCCAATTTACAGAAAGACCCCTTATCCAAAAGAAATCCAGGTCCCCAGCATTCTGGATGTGCAGTGGAATCAAAAATTCTGTATTTCTAGATCACTTTTATCTGGATGGTGCATGTGCACTGTGGCTAGCAGATAATTAAATAAATCATATGTACAGTAGAAAAACAGCCAGAACATGATGTCTGAGAATTAGATGTATATATTTATCAGAATATTAAGTAATAGACACACCAGAGAGAAAAAAAAAAAACTATTCTCTGTTTTAAAATAATTTGTTCTACATTAGTCTCCAGTTTTTTTCTACTGTTCTTCTTCATAGTAATAATTTGTTACTTTAAACAAGATCATAAAAAAATAAGTAGGGCTTGAACAGTGATAGAAGTTGGTGGTGGATGTGCAGGGTGGAGAAGGAGAGATTTAAAAGTAGTGATGACTAGAAATGAAAAGGCAGAGGTGATTAGAGAAGTGCAGTTATCTAAAGGACAATAAAGAATTACTTACAAAAAGGGTAAACTGATTGCACATTTATGGTGCTTCTAACAGTCCGCAATCGATTCTTGGAACCTCAGCAGAAATTAAATAACATAAGATAAATATGTGTTTTCTACACAAATCCTGCCTTATGGGCAAGAGTATGCACAGAGTAAAGTCCTGCCAATGCTCGCTGCCTCTTTAATGTTTCTTTTTTCAGTGATGAAGCCCAGGTCACCTGTGACCAACTAAGTCACATACAGGGGAATGTAATAAAAGTCGCAAAGAGAAAAACAATTTGCACCAATAAGACTAAAAATCCACATCTCGCAATGTAATATTGTTCCTTAAACTGTTATTGCATTGCGAATTTTAATTGCGCATTGCGAATTTTAATTGCGCACTCATAAGAAGTGCTTGAAGGCGTTGTAATCTTTTGGAGCAAACATAACGACTTTTTCAGTAAGAAGTTTTATTACATTGACTGCGCATTGGCGCAAACGGTCTTTCACTGTCGGAAGTGGTCGCTAAACAGTTTCCGGGCTCGCAAAAGCTATATTAAATTCGCACAAAGCAAAATTTGTTCGCGCAAAGGCATAACTTTTCGCATTGCGAATAGTTTTTCCATTAGCGATTTTTATTACATTCCCCCGTAAGTCTTCTCTGCCTATAGAAAATATTAAGTCAATTGGGTGTATCAAGGCAAGATCAGGGAGAAAGTTGCATTGTATCAAAGTAAAATGGTAGCTGCAATGTGTTTGTAATGAACATAAGTTTTGGTGCAAAAAATTGGAATTCCCTGAGCAAAACTCAAAGGTAGTGTTTCATTAGAGCAGCTTGAAAACATTTTGAAGACTCTTGCTTCTTTTAATACCTTTTGTTCCCTTCTAAAATCATTTTGTACCTTAAAGACATCACTGCAGAGAATTACAAATGTCCTGTGTTAAAAACCTATCTATTGTTTTCCTTCCCAATGTAATTGAAGGATTTGCGGTTGGGCTTGGCTGTTTTACTATTGAGTACTATTCTCATTTCTACCTCTAGGTGGGGAATGGGGGAAATTTTAGCAATGCAGATGTCAAGGAGCTTTTATTTAGATACATTCACAATGTTCTGTTGATATAGTGCTGGAAGGGGTGAAGGGAGTGAAAGCACAAGTTACTTGGCTGAGGGCACCTGGGAAACTAAGAGCATGTCTAACGCCACATCAGATTTCAATGGATTTTAATGTAGGATTCTGCTGTAGAAGTGTTCCCTGCACTTCCTCTCCTTGCGACCCTTCTAGACACCAGCAGCACTTGCATGCAGTAAAAGTTTCAGAGCTCATTTATGAGCACAAGTTCACCATGCAAGTCGCCATGTTTGTTACCCATAATGCAGTGTATGCACTTCAACGTAATTCAAATGCAATTGCACTGAAAATCTTCTGTTGGTAGACAGATGTCATCATCAAAATGATGCCTACACCTGATTTCTTAAAACCAGTTTGGTCAATTGGCGTTAGCTGCAAATGATCATATTACAATTAGAATAGCAAAAAAATTCTCTGCTCTAAAATAAAAATGTTTTTTTTAAATGTTTTATTCATTTTCCTTACAAAATCATAAAATAGAAAAACAACATGCAAAGAATGGTGTTGGTTTATTAAGAACACCTGTGTTTTATGAGGAAATAATGGCATGCCTTTGAAGGATCCATTTGTTTTAGTGGCAGTTTTATTGATTGTCTATTGTAATCTATATTTCATCAGGTCTGAAAGCCACAGCATCTTGTAATTGGTTTAGCCAAATGGAATTCGAAATTGCGTGTCTGCAAGAGCTTATCTGACTTGATATAACTATTACGATGACTGCTGAGAATCCGTTTTCTGTGCATTCTATTTTACTGAATTAGCGTTAATTGATCTTTATTGTCATCAAAAAGTATGGCTTAATATGTCCTGACTTGGGAAATAAATAGCATACATGGAAAGCAAAGGAATCTCTATGTATACTGAATATTCTTTCACTTTAAAGGAATAGAGAAGGTCAAATCACAGAACATAGAAATATTGTATTTCCTCAATACAGACATTGCACATAGCACCCCTACTGTTGCACACCACATAAGCATTTAATGGATATATTTAGCTGTTTAATATTATTGGGATGTTGAATTTCTCAAAATCACAGTGAACCATATGGCACTCTGGTTAAGAAACCAGAGAGTGACAAGAGTGCAGTCAATTATGGCCATTGCATGGCAGGTCCAAAGATTATGAAGAAGGCTTGTGTATTCCTCATGACCACCTCCTATTTACCCAGTAAATGGATCTTAAGAACCCCAATCAAATTGTCTTGAAATAGAGTACTAGAAAAGAATACCAAAAATCATTTATAAACACTGGACAATTTAGTACCTGGGTAGTAACCCAAGGCAACCAGATGTTTGTTTTCATTATTCTAAATAATGCTCACTGAAAAAAAGCTAACCATTGATTGGTTGCTATGGGTTATAACCCTGGTGCACATTTGCCTACAGTTTATAAAGAAGTCATTGAACAATGATGTAAGTAGAAACTTCCGTGTCTCATAGCAAAATCCTTCTACTCCCACAAACTCCCCAAACTTTGAAAGTAAAAAGCTTCAAGTCCAGTTGATTTGACTTATTCATTTAGAGACAGTCTCATGTCCTTATTACATTCCCACAATATGAACAATTTGATCAGGAGCCAATTAAATTGCCATTGGAGGGTGTGAAGAAACCCATACAAATAATGGGAAAACATACACAAAGGCCTGTAAATTGTGTCCAAGCAAGAATCAAGCCCAGGATCCCAAAGGTGGGCGTGCTCCCTAAGAAACCACATTTCTTCCCATTACACAAACTCTGGATGTTATTATCCTTAAATCATATCAAAAGTTGAAATGGTCTCTGAACATATTGTGCAGGTGGAAATATGTTTAGCCTTTCTAATCTACTGTAAATCCTGGAGATATTTTGGGCAGCATATTCTCTTTTAAATCAGTAACATAGAGTAATGTTTAGATATCCCACTTGTGTAACTACTATAAACACATGAGTTGTTATTTATAAGTGCAGTCCAAAACTGAGGGATTGGTAGGTGAGGCACATAGGCTGCCATTGACGCAGGCTTCTGGCACAGATTGCAATGGAGCCCTGTACTCACTGCCTGTCCTATGGTGGATGGTAGAATAAAGGCAGCCTTGCCTCTGTCAACATTGTACGCTGCATATTCTCGTCCACGTAAAAGAATAACTGCAGGTCTCTGCGCTCCAAAAAAGGGGGGAGGGTAGGGGAATGCATTATTACTCTTTAAGCTTCTACTTCTACTCTACTGTTACCTATCAGCACAGCGCTCTGCACTTTGCCGTTCGGTGCTAGGAGCAGAGCACAGCCAAACACTGAATGCAAGTGCTTCTTCAGGTTAAGTAAGCTATAGCAACCTTTTGCTTACTGATTGGTTGCTAAAGTTTTTTTTGTCACTTTTTCCTTTTTTCCCCCAGAATAAAAATGTCTTTCTTGCAAGTAAATTCTGCATTATATAAATTTAGGAAAAAAAGGCAAACAATTAATTGCCTTATTGTTGCATCTGAATGCAAGATCTCCTAAAGTCAAAAAGATTTTCTTTGTTAATTTACCTTTGGCTCGCCCTGTTAACAGTGGGTGCCACAGCATAAATCCTGTGCTTTTTTTTGTCTAGCAAAACAGAAACATATCTCTTTCTTAAGAGTCTGATTGAACATTGCTCTTAAAGATTAAAGTAATGAACTGATGACGTCTATAAAGTAGCTTGTGCAGAAGCAGCGGGTACATTTGCTGATCAGTGAGTATGATATGACCTCCACAGTTTCCTTTGATGAAAACTTTGATTTTTCACTTCCTAAGCTTTTTTGTCCCTTGTTCTCCTAGAGAAGCCCAATTTCAGTTCCTGACTTTAACCCTGCTAGCTTTGTCATTAGGTGCTTCATATTTCATTTCATTTCACCTTCGCGCTCTCCTCCTGAGGCTGCCTCCTTTGCAAGTTATATTTCCTTTTCACGTCGTTTCCAAGGACACAAGTTTAGTGATTAGAAAGAGGGTTACAGAGTCTTTGGAAGCCTATTTGCTTTCTAAATTATTTCTGATTCATATAGTTGGTAGTGGGTCTTATTGTATTCAACTGCCATTTATCCGCTAATCTCCACTAAAGTTGAATCAGAGGGGAAAAAAACCTTTTCATGCCAAAGATGTTAAAAGGTTTCTTTAATACTTAAAAATGAACAGTACTTGAATGCAAGTGGCCTCCATTACCTTTCTATTAAACTTTATTTTATTTAATCCATTGCTTTAGGAAGAAAAAATATTTCTTATGTTGGTAACAGTCTTGCAACTTGCAACCTGCATCTGCACTGCCGAGGATTGGTGAGTTTTGTTAGCTCCCAGTAACTAACTTACCTTCAATCAAATGCCTGAAGCTTTTATACCTGGGCCATCCCTTGAATGTGGGTGACTGCATATATTGCTTACTTGTCAAGCTGATTGGGACCTCCGAGTCCAGTGCCCTTTATAATGACTTTGTTTTGTTGCATGAATATTTTCAAACATGACCCCCCCATCTGCAGGAATATATATATTCACCAGTGCTGATCCATCTAGAAGAGATATATATATATATATATATATATATATATATATATATATATATATATATATATATATATATATATATACGAATACAAGAGATCCTCTGCACTCAACCCATTATCAATATATTTTAGAAAGAGACATTTTGTGCATACTGCTACTGAAAAATGCCTTACCCTTTAAACAAAACAGGGATTGTTTGTCCATATATTGCAATATATTTAAGCTGGCAAACTACGTCAAAGTCATCCCATATCTGGCCAGTCCTATGCTCAATTTTCATCTGATTCATTAAGAATTCTATTGCTTCATTATACATTTTACAAAGGTTTTACCTGCAACTTACTAGCTGCTTTCAAAGTAAAACTACTACAAAAAAAACTTTTACTTTTAAAGTAGCTAGTAAGTAATTTACTTATGAAAGTATTGACTCCTATTCTAAGGCATAGCAATGTAGGCTCTAACCCCTCCACCTCAAAAACTGAAATCATTTTAAAAACTCTAATTTGCATTTGGAAAAATAGTACAAATAAGGTACAAGTTTTTAACTCTATAAATTGTTGATTGTTAGGGAGCAACAGTTGTACTTACTCTCTTCTTACCTTAGCTTTTCCATGTGCAACCCTTGATTGCATCAGATCAACCCATGCAGCCTGTGCTTCACCGTATAGGGTATTCTATGAAAATAGAAAATTGGCTTCCATCCTAAGATTCATTCTGTTGACTACAGAGACTAATTAAACTCACACGTAACTTATTATACATTATAGGAGGTTATTAAATAAGATCTGAATATTTCTCTTTATTTTATTAAAACCACTCCCATCCACATGTTTTCCTTATCTATCAATAAACTTGAAAAAATGTGGTGCGTAAAAAGACAAGATAAAACCGTGAAAAAATTTGAATTTGAATTGAAAAAACGTTTTTTTCAGATTATCGCCCGAAAATCACGAATTATTTGGATTATTGTATTAAACCCAGCACAGATCATGATATCGTTTGAGTTTTTTCCAACTAACAAGGTGTTTTCACCTTAAAGCTTAGACCAGAAAAAAATCGGACTTAATAAGCATCTGTGTGTAGAAGTAGCAGAATAAAATCTAAAAGCTTGCTTTTGCTGCTAGTAAGTAAGTATGCAAGTATCTGTGGCAACAATGCAGGAGACATATAATTATCTGGAACATAAAAGCTGCATCTGACAGTTGTTGATTCACTCACTGTAATTAGCGAGTCTGATTCATACAATGTGAAATATTTCTACATCATGACACCTCTGAAAGACAGTGTTTTCATATGCTCTTTTGTGACAGAATTATAGTTATTATCACTTTACATATTTAGATTATCTTCAGCTGAACATTCTTCTTCACACAGTTAAATAGCTGAAAAAAATAGGTGTAAGGTTGTACTGTCTTTAAAAATAACGAACAGCCAAAAATGTACTAAGCACAACTCTTTTTTTCTTTAACAAAGCCAAGTCCCAGTTGCCAGTACTGAAGGAGGCTGTTTTCGTTTTTTAAATCTTCCAATATAGCCGATTAACCATTTAAGTTCTGAACACAGAGGATAAACTGTTATGATCACTTTTATGCTTGCAGCCTTGTCCTTATTTCCTAATATTCATATGCTTAAGTCTACAATTTAATTTCAAAATATAGGTATGGGACCTGTTATCCAGAATATTCAGGACCTAAGACTTTCTGTAATACAGGTATAGGATCCCTTATCTGGAGACCTGATATCCAGAAAGCTCTGAATTACGGAATGGCTGTCTCCCATAGACTCCATGTTATCCAAATAATCCAAATTTTTAAAAATGTTTTCCTTTTACTCTGTAATAATAAAACAGTAGCTTGTACGTGATCCCAACTAGGGATGTAGCGAACTGTTCGCCGGCGAACTAGTTCGCGCGAACTTCGACTGTTCGCGTCCGCCGAATGTTCGCGAACGTCGCGCGACGTTCGCCAATTGGTGTTCGCGTTCGATTCGAAGTAAAATTTCGTTCGACCATTCGACCATTCGACCATTCGATCGCTAAAATCGAACGATTTCCATTCGTTCGAACGATTATAAGCATTCGATTGGATTAAAATCATTCGATCGAATAGCTTCGATCGTTCGATTCGAACGAAAATCCTTCGATTGTACGAATAAAATCCTTCGATCGTTCGATCGAACGATTTTATCGAGCGTTCGAAGTTCGCGAACTGTTCGCGAACTGTTCGCTTTTTTGCCGGTGTTCGCGAACGGCGTTCGCGAACACATTAACGGCAGTTCGCTACATCCCTAATCCCAACTAAGATATAATTAATCCTTATTGGAAGCAAAACCAGCCTATTGGGTTTATTTAATGTTTGAATGAATTTCTAGTAGACTTAAGGCATGAAGATCCAAATTACAGAAAGATCCGTTATCCGGAAAACCCCAGGTCCCGAGCATTCTGGATAACAGGTCCCATACCTGTACTGATCTTCATACCTTGCAACCTGTCAAGGCAATTCCCTTTGCATCAGTCCTAAACTAATTTACAAGCTATGTATCTGCATCTGCTTCTTAGCCGGAAGAGGATTGTTCAGTGGTGCTCACTGGAATAACCCCGGGCCGGTGCAGTTTTCTGCTGATAGGAGCACTGCCTCGGGGTTTCAGGTAAATAAATACATTCACTTGGAGGTGCCTAACATTTGGAAAGTCTTTCCTTTTTTTTTTAAAAGGACAGGCTAAAATTGTTTATGGTTATAGTGGTTTTTGAAGTAACCAACCTATGGGGGAGGTGTGATTACAAGTTGTACACTCCTGAACTATAACTCTTCAACAACCACTGGGTCACTTGAATAATTCATCACACACACACCTGTGATATATTCTCTTCATGATCAATTAAATGGTATAAACATAATAACATTATTTTGGGATCTATGAGCTTCATCCTAGATTTTGGATTCTTGGATATGACTGTTTGAGGTTTTGTTGAAGACTTGACTTATCAAAGAGGCTGCAATCTTCCATTTTATTACTTCAAGGCGCCTGCCTTCTATCTGACTTTAACTATATATTTATAAGTAATTATGATTCCATTCTCCATAAAATTATTAAATATGCAGAAATGTGTTTTATTGTATGCTTTTAAATATAGACATTACCTAGTATCTGCTGTTAACTATGGTAGCATAAATCTATGCCCTGGGCAAAACAATGTAATTAGTTATTGATTTTTAAAATTTTTTTAGGTAACTTTTTATAGCGCTCCCAAATTTTCCAGATTACAGAGAGTCCTTGTGGGTAAAAAAACAGGTCCCAAGCTTTCCATATAATCGATCCAAGATCTGTCTGCTCTGATTATAAAAAGAAACATACAACAGCTCCATTTTTTATCAGAATAATTTATAACTAGCATACATAAGTGCATTAAAGAAAGAAAACTGGTCACCTTAGGTAGACTGGTGACAATGGCTGAATTGTCAAACTTCTTTAAAATATTTGACAAATCAAAATCATTTTACATTAGAAAATGTGGTACAATATCGCATAACCATAAAGTAAATAGTACCATATATTTTCCTAATTATAAGCATTCACAAATAAATGTAATCTATCTGTCTTATAAACTCTTTGCTTGCAATTTAAAGTAAAAATCAAAATCAAAGGAATGTTAAGCACTTTGGTTTCTCTTTTTTCCCCTCTCCATCTTTTATCCTGTTGAATTATACATAAACTTTTGTATTAAAGATTTTTCCATGTCAGATACTGAGTTTAGGTAAGTAGACCAACTATCGAATTGTTTTCTAGCTTACCATATCTGAAATGTATAGCATCCTGTAAGCATAAAGATCTTAAATAAGATAAAATATTACTTATGTCAGGTAAATCTTCTTTTATCCAATATAGGAAAATGCTACAAAAACCAGTTAAGTCATTTCAATCAATAGATTTCCTCTATGTGTTAATATTTGACAAATTTTTTAGAATTAGATCCAGTAAAGCGAGATGCGGAAAGAAATTAATATGAGAACAAAGTATGTATATATAATATATATATATATATATATATATATATATATATATATATATATATATATATAAGTAATGTGGGGTGACGGCACACCAAAAAAACAGCAACAAGTCTTTAGAAGAAAAATAGGAGGTTTATTGGACTGAACCAACGTTTCAGTTCCTCACAGGAACTTTCATCAGGGAGTGAAAAGCTTAGTGCACAGTGAGACGCTTAAATTGTAAATAAGGCGCCAAAATTGGTTGCTAAGCAACCCTAGTAACAGTGTAAACAACCAGTGATCGTGGCACCTAGGCGTGAAACACAATAAAAACAAAGCCGTATGTCCCATAGTCAGAAGTTCTTACCTCCTCAGCCGTGGCTTAGAGCCCCTTATTTTGCCTTGATCGTGTGTCGATGGCCCAATACAGTCCCCGTCCAGGGTCCTGTACGCTGTGTGTGTCACTCGCCACTTGCAGGTGCGGAGGGGGCGGAGCTTAATGCGTGGTGCGTCAACTTGCGCATACTTGCGATTGGAGGCCATAGCGCTCGGATTGACAGCTGGGAGCTGTAACCAACGCCACTAATGTATAGCAACGGTGGCGCTCCCCTGCTGTTGCTATCGCAGCCCAGGCCCTGCAGCAATAAGGGTGTAAGGTCTGCGAACTAATGCTGACCCATGCACCTTGCTGCACTTAGCCCTGCTGGAACCTTTTTGGCCAATGCTTGCTTCCCAAATGCGCCTCTCACATATGGTATAATGAGACGGTGACAGCCATAAGTAGACCAACGAGGAGCACACTATATCGGGGGTACTGCCCATGGGGTCCTGATGCCAGGCTGAGTCATGGGTAGGGTGACCAGGGACAGTGGACATAACGGCATAGACTGTGAACAATAAAAACATTTTTTGACATAAAAGGAAAAATAGCACAATAACGAGAGACCCAGGACATCAAATGGCAACCCCGAATAATGTATCTCAGAACATATTATGAAAGTACAAATACTGGGCAAACTGTCCATAAGTAGGTGAGTTCATATGAAACAACCCAGTGGGAGTGTTTCGTTCAGACCACGGGGGGATACTGTGTCCAATGTGTATATCCACCTGGACTCTCTTCTTAACAGGGCTTGTTGTCGATCGCCACCTCTTTCCAACGGAGGTTGATAGTCTATAGCCATGCATCTGAACGTTGGGAGAGTATGTCCTTCCACTAGAAAGTGTTTTGCCACAGGTTGAATGGCTTTACCTTCTTTCCATGCTTTGCTGATGGCGGAGCGATGATTGCTGATTCTCTCACGGAGAGTGGTACATGTTTTTCCGACATAATATTTGCCACATGGACAGGAAATGATATAGACAATGTATGTGGAGATATAATTTAATCTCTATATATATATCTATATATATATCTATATATATATAGAGCGAGATATGGAACGCACACCCACAGCAGTAATAAAAGATAGGGTGCCAGTCCAAAAAAAAATATATATATATATATTTAACATTGGTTCAAAAGTTTAATATATTGGGGCATAACCAAAGATAGTGAAAGATTATACTATTATATTAGTTATATTTTGTTCCTTACATTTTGGACACCTGGAATAAGTTGTGCCATCAGAACTTTCAAGATAAGTTCATTGATAAGTATATAAACATTGAGTGTTGATCTCTCCAACTTTCACATACAGTATAATATGTCTGTTATATTTCTTAATATAGGAGATTAAGATGCAGATTTATCAAGGGTGAAAGTTGAAATTCGAATTGGAATTTTGAAATTCGAATTGCAAATTCAAATTTTTTTATGGCCAAAACTGTCAAATTTGACTAGGGAATTGTTAAAGTTGATTTGAGTTTTTTTAAAAATTGGATTTGATTTTTGAAATTTGGCTTAAACTGGCCTTTTAAGAACTAAAATTTGAATATTCGCCACCTTAAACCTGCCGAATTGCTCTTTTAGCATATGGGGGCTGTCCTGGGATCAATTTCATAACTCTTTGAAGGTTTTGAGTTATTTTTATCAGCAGATTTGCCATTACTTTTGTCCATGGCTAAGTATTTTTAAGGTGAGAGTGAAATTCTGTTGGTCACTTGACATAGAGTTGTAAGACTCAAAACATGTTGTGCAAATAAAATCACATTTGAGCAGTTAACCTGCCTCATAGGCTATTCCTTGTAACTACCACAATTTTGCTTCCAGTTTGAACCTGTATCTGTGGCAGGGTGCAATACAAGGAAGAAGCCAACTAATCGACTAAAGAACACAAGGTAACAGTCATCCTTGTGTACTAGTTATAGGGGTTGTAATATGTAATAGAATTGCAATTGTATTATGTAATAATATTATACTTTTTCAAAAGTCCTTATTTTGTGTTTTGTTTCTTTCCCTAACCATCCTTACTCCATAATAATAATGATGATTACAGAAAGCTAGTCAGTTAAATTTTGTTCAAAAACAAAGAAAGTTAGCAGTAGTGTTGTACTAGCTTAATATTTGTATTCCTTCATATGTCGAGCTACAGTTGAACAAGTTGTACAGTTGAACAATATCGAGTCCTCAGGCACCTTCAGTTAACGACGAGACTGGATAAGTCTGTCACCTTCTGGTTTTCACTTAGTATATGCAAAACAATTGAATGATATTTATATATAAGTAATCTCCATATTAAAGGATATCATTTCTGAGCACAGTCATGCCAGAGTTTAAGAATTTTTGGCTTGATAATGTATGCAGGCAACACACTCAAGTCTGTTTCTGACAGACTTATGCAGCCATATTGGGAAAAAGGCACAGCAAGTTTGGTTTCTGACAGACACACACCACCACGCCTGGCACCTCACCAAGTAGACCAGTTCACCTCATGAACAGCTCCCTTGAATGTACCAGGACTAGGGATGTAGCGAACCACCGACAATGTGTTCGCGAACGCCGTTCGCGAACACTGGCAAAAAATGCGAACAGTTCGCGAACAGTTCGCGAACTTCGAACATCCGAAAATCGTTCGATTCGAACGATCGAAGGATTTTAATCGTTCGATCGAACGATTTTCGTTCGAATCGAACGATCGAAGCCATTGGATCGAATGATTTCATTCAATCCAATGGCTTCGATTCGAACGAAAATCGTTCGATTTTAGCGATCGAATGGTCGAATGGTCGAACGATTTTGACGCGAACGCCTATTGGCGAACGTCGCGCGACGTTCGCGAACTTGCGGCGGACGCGAACAGTCGAAGTTCGCGCGAACTAGTTCGCCGGCGAACAGTTCGCTACATCCCTAACCAGGACTCTGAACTTGACTCCTGAGGTCCTTCGACTCACTTCTATAGTAGAAGCAGGTAACTGGCTACAATTGCAGGTTTCTCTGGGGCTCTACTCTTGGCACTCCTTCCTCCTCAGCTCTATAACTGGAAGTCAGCTCAATTTATGAAATTCAGAAAAAAAGAATTTAAAGAGTTGGGTGATTCAAACAGCATGCTGAGAAAAAGTTGTGGGATATTTATCTGTACCTTGCATCCTAAACTTTACTGCTAGAAGGATTCTATACATCTAGTCTAGAACATAAGCCAAGAACTTAATGTGCAGCATTTCCAGTGTAACTTTTCAAGACTTTATTTCATTGAAAAGTAATTCACACCTAATGGTACCACTGCATTGCCTGACAAACCACCTTTATTTGCTGTCCCACAAAATTAAGCATACTTAAGCATACCAAAGTATGTATCATAGCTGAGGTAGGACTGGAAAAATACTGGTATTTAAGAAGAAATTATTTTTCATGTGTATTGTTTCCTATCAGCCTATGGTCTGCTGTTACTGCTTGATCCAATTCAGACCAACTGAAATAGGATGAAACTTAACAGCATAGCACTACTTGTATTCCTTGACTGAGGTACAATAAATAAGTCTTTGCAGAATTTTGATAGGAATATTGGTAAACCATTATTTGAAATGCCATAAAAGCAGAGGCTTGACCCATAGAAATATGAGGGAGGTGGACACTTTAGAAACATACGAAGAAGCAGTCAAGGGGATAGTAATAGCAGTCATTAAAAAAGACAAAGATAAAAACTCAGTGAATGTATGGAAACACAGATGCCAGGTTGGAAAATCAATGAGCGTGAATAACAAAGGTTAAGAAAAATGAAGTATTTTCTCAGAAATGCATTAGTGCTGCGCTGAGATGCTTTTAAAATGTCAGCAATATAAAGTGTGCAGAATGTTCTGCATGCAGATATTCCTTGGCACATTATTTTGAAACTGAACTTTTCAGAAACTCTGTAAAGATGCTTTAGAGCCCCTTATTGCCAGGAAATCACATTTATTTCCAAATGTAATTGAACTTTTACATTGTAAAATAGGTGTATTTTGTAAGACCAGGCCAGTCTTCAACCAATCATATTTTTAAAAAATTTGTAGCAATTTGTGGCTGCAGCCATTTTTGCTTGCTTTAACTAGTGCAAGTGCAACTGCCTGTATGCATAATATATAAAAGCAGTCCTTTATATACCTTCAGCTCCTAGTAGATCCATGGCAATCCAACAAATTTAAGCTGCAGCTAAGTTTCAAGAAACATTTATAGGAATATCTTTGTGAATGACTATTTTGTGGCGACCATTATCCACCTATGGGTGCTGGGTGCTAAACTGCTCAAGTGCTAATTGCAAACTTTTTCATTTGGTTTGAATCATCTACTACAGGTATGGGACCTGTCTGGATAATGGAAGTTGCGTCACAAGGAAACTTCGAATGCCAGCGATTTAGATTGTAGCTGGCGGGATGCAGTTCGGGGAGATTAATCGCCACGAAGAAGAGGCGATTTATCGCCGGGCGACTAAATCCCCTGAATCTAAGAGTGTGTCTCTGCCTTAATCCTCTACCCCTATGTACATTTGTCAACAAGGTATAAGGTTTACAAATGTCAATTGTGTTTTATATGAACAACTAAGAAAAACCTCAGCCCGAGCATTATATATTTGTGCTACCAATTATGTCTTGCTGTTGAAAACTGTATGGTTGGGGGTAGTAAACTTATATAGAGAGTGGATGTACAATAGAAAGGGCATATGCAGAAACCAATCTTTTCTCTACCCTGTGGACATAGGGAATACAGGTATGGGATCCGTTATCCAGAAACCCATTATCCAGAAAGCTTGAATAACGGAAGGGCTGTCTCCCATAGACTCAATTTTATCCAATTTTTTTTCAAATGTTTTTCTTTTTTCTCTATAATTAAATATAAAAGAGGATCTTATACATTATCCAAACTAAGATATAATTAATCCTTATTGGAAGCAAAACCAGCCTATTGGGTTTATTTAATGTTTACATGATTTCCTAGTAGACTTAAGGTATGAAGATCCAAATTTCGGAAAGATCTATTATACGGAAAGCCCCAGGTCTGGAACATTCTAGATAACATGTCCCATATCTGTATATGAAGGACACAAACAGAATTATCAGAATGTCCTTTGTTTAAAACATTGATGGGCTGAATGATGAACCTCTTGCCATGACTGTACAGGAAAAATTAAGGTTGCAGATTACCAGATGACCAAAACAATATATGTAACCGAAACTGAAATATGTAACCGGGAATGAAATTAGAGATTTATAAGGCAGACAGAGAGGCTCTAGGCAGCGGAAACATTGGATGAATGTACACTATTTCGAAGTAGCAACACCGGGCATAAGACAAAGAGAAATTTCTTTGAATATTGCTCAGGGTGAAAAAGGTGTATCTTTATTTTCTTCCAATGCTGTTTCCTTGGAAACCTCAGAATGAAAAGGACATTACATTTATCGTGTTGATCAGCATTTTTGACGGGTATTCTATCTGCTCTGAGGAGTTAAGGAGAATATTTTGCTCGGCCTCTTCCCTTTCTCAAAGAGCAAATTAATCTTACACGACAAGTGAACTTAGGTCAGTCTCAATGATATTGTGCCAGCAGATACTTTCTCTGCTCTTTGAGGCACCCGGGTGGCTTGCAGAGCAGCAATGAAGGCACAGCTATAGAACGTTAACAAATGGATTGTAGAATCCTGGGTAAAATAAACAATAAACAAAGCTCTGGAATCAGATATCCATCTCCATACGGTCATGAAAATAACAGTATGTGACTTATGAAATCACACTAGGGCTCACAGTAACCCTGGCAAATTAGTTCTGTTCAATCCGACACAGATAGACTACTGAAAATAAATCTCAACTTGATTGTTATGGGTTACTGTACTAAGGCAGTTGTATCCAATTTTTTTAATTAATCCTCACTGCTTTTGCTCTAGCAAAGAAAAATATATAATTCTGCTTTTACAGGTATGGGACCTGTTATGCAGAATGTTTGGGACCTGGGATTTTCTGTATACAGCTAAGTCTACTCAAAAATGATTTAAACATTAAATAAACCCATTAGGATTGTTTTGCTTCCAGGAAGGATTAATTACTGTATATCTTCAATAGTATCAAGTACAAGGTACTGTTTATTATGACAGAGACAAAGAAAATAAATATATTTTTAAAAAATGTAATTAAAATGGGAGAAGATTATAGTTCAGATATTTCTGGATAACAGATCCCACACAAAAATATTTGTTACAGGTTACATTCACAGCATTATACAATCTTGTTTCCTCCTCCCCCCACCGCAGAGATGACTTACCTACACAACACTATACATTAACATGAACAAAATAATACATATTACCTAAAAACTGCACAACAATCAATCTCAAACAATAAATAAAGCTCTTGCTATATAACAAAATATTTTATATATCAGTGGGAGTGGGAGTTTACAAGAAGATTTTCAAGAAGTACCTGGAAAATGCCTGCACAAGGCATGGCCCAGCAGTTTCCCCAACACTGTCAGAACTGACAACTTTTTATAAACAGTCTCCCAGATACTGTTTTTAAAAACAGTCTCCCGGATACTGTTTTTACAAACAGTATCTGGGAGACTGACAGCACTGTGGCCCGCATGCGCACAACCTCTCCTGAAGCCAAAGATTCCATGTTGCCTGTGTGTACCGATCACTTACATGTTCTGCACATGTGCACATCAGTAGTGATGGGCGAATTTATTCGCCAGGCGCGAATTTGCGGTGAATTTGCGCGATTCGCCGCCAGTGAATAAATTCACGAAATGCCAGTGAAAATTTGCCTGAAAAAAATAGTCAAAAACGGGCAAAAAGACGGGCAAAAAGGAGATGCTGGCGACATTTTGTGAATTTTTCACCGTTTCGCGAATTTCGCGGGAAATTCGCGAATTTTCCGCTAAAACGGCGCAAATTCGCCCATCACTACACATCAGCTTTTTGCCCACAGATCACCCAAAATTTCGGAAAATTTTCAGAGATCAGGAGAATGCTTAAGTGACTGGGGGACAGAGTCCAAAATCTGGTAACCCTCTGAGGGCCCTGAGCATCAACTGAGTATCTCTGCCTGAAAGCTTGTGATGTCATGCCAGGGCTGTGACAACTCAGCAACCAGGAGGATTTTATGCCTTATTGCAGAACAAGAGAATACAGTAGAACTCAGTATTTACGTTTTTTAGGGACCCTGGAAAAGGTACAGTATGTAAAATCTGGAAAAAATTTAAAACCAGGGAAATATAATAAAGACACTTATATGTAAAATATTCAAAAGAAACAAGTACAGGAGTCTTTTTTATTTAAAACACATGTACTACTCCCTTCTTCTCCAACACAGCTCACCACTTCCAACTGCTTCTCAGTCTTGTGTCTTTCCTCGCTTCCCAGCATAGCTCTCCACTTCTGACATGGTTATCTTTCCAGCCCCTCCTTCTCCAGCTCACTGCACTTACACGGCAGAGCTCCCTTTGGAAAGTAGCAGCCGATCCCACATAGAAGGTAAATGCACAAGACCTGTCCAAATTGGGGCCCCATGCTTGTATCCTTGCCATTATCCTCTCTTGGGTGGCTCACTCACCGGGGTGCTCTCAGAGGGAGTCACACTGGAGATTACAGGCTGCTCTGCAGCAGGATAAATCTCACCAGTGGCAACTTTCTCCTCCTGAGTCTGTAGCAGCTTGTCAGGGAACACGATGGGCTCTCTCTGTACCTCCCAGAGTTGCAGCAGCTTCTCTACACTGGACAGTCTCACACAAACTGGTTCTAGCTGGATGTTGCATCATATAACTCCTGTTAAGATCTGTTTTAGAACCTGTACAAATGGCAGGGTGCTGGACGGGTGTCTCCAGATTACACGCTACCGGATGCTTATTTAAACTTCACACAGACACACGCGTCCATCACCTATGCCCCTGATGAAGCCGCGGATACAGAGAAATTCGTTGGGTAGCATAGGTGGATGGTGGAGGAAGTAGCTCCCATCTGTTCCCTACGTAGACAGGTAGAATTTGCTTATGGGGAATCAGGTCTAAGAACGGAGGGGGCTTATTAAGCGTGAACTTGAGCTGATTTAAAACTAACAGAAACTGGCAGCTTGATATAGTGGTTAATCTACACCCTCATACTCCACCTATTGTGGCTTTTAATTCTTATATGTTTTTAAGGCTAAAGTCCTGCACTGCATGAAATCATGAAATGCAGTGAGTCTGTAAATACTTGTGGTTTGTTGTGTGGGTATGGCCCAGTTTATTATTTGTTTTAAGAGAATTAATTAAAGGTGAAGTTTTAATGTCACTATTGATTTAGTCATACTTTGTTGATCACCTGAACTGGTTTTTCATTTACACCAGGGAGTGCGCCCCTGACTATCAAGGGTCACAACCCATAGTGCCTCATTCATGTGATGTGTTGCATTAAGTAATTACAAACCTGTGGGTGAAACAACTGAATTTGCTCAATCAAATTATTGGTATTCTATTGGTATTTTTTTCAGTATTTAGAAATACATTTTACATAATGTACTAAAGCAACACAGAGAATTATCTATAATTAATGCAATATCTGTCAGGCCTACAAGAATACTGTATCTTATTATCTTGCAAACACAAGCCATGATACACAATATAGGATTATGTTTTCTTTAGTATAACATGTTTTTGATACTTTTACCTTGGGCAAAACTGATTTAGCAGAAAAGAAAATCATTGTAGTATAACATTTACACGTTATGTTTATTTGTTGAACCAATAATGTTATACAGCAAATGAATGCAGAGGTTCAAGTTTCTACATTACATACTCCTGTCTTCTCTCTTGTTGCAAGTCACAACAACATTTTTAGGCAGCTGTTAAGGCCAAGCCATCCAATTATTCAAAAGCAATACTTCTCTTGTGCAAATAAAAAAATCCTAGGAATCAAGTGTGTCACAATGGCAAGGTTTGCGGGCAAATCCTATAGTTATAGGTGCAATGGTGGTATTGATTATAGGCACACAAAAAAAATAGACTTGCACAAAAAGAATGAGCCGTGTCATTTTGAGATGAGAACCTGTAGTGACCCCAACTGCACAAGGAACATTTTTTGTGCTATTGCGTCCAATAGCAAGTGCAAACACGACTGCCTTTTGACACATTGCCCAAATTGTGTGGAAGGCACAACTCCCCCAGTCACTGCAAGGATCTTGGAATTATGGGGGGAAATGCTGGTAAAAAAAAATACATGGTCCTTTGTACACTGCACTTGTGGTTGTGAATTACCCCTAGAGTTTCTGTGAATTAATAGTAGTTAAAGGAACAGTAACACCAAAAAATGTAAGTGTTTTAAAGTAATGAAAATATCATCTAGTGTTGCCCTGCACTGGTAAAACTGATCTGTTTGCTTCAGAAACACTACTATAGTTCATATAAACAAGCTGCTGTGTAGCAATGGCGGAAAATTGAAAAAAGGCTATATGGCACAGGTTAAATAGTGGATCACAGATAACACCATTATGCTCTACAGAGCTTATCTGCTGTGTAACCTGAGCCTTTTCTACTTTGAATGGCTGCCCCCATTGCTACACAGCAGCTTATTTATATAAACAATAGTAGTGTTTATGGAGCAAACACAGCAGTTTTACCAGTGCAGGGCAACAGTACATTAGATTTTCATTACTTTAAAACACTTTTATTTGTTGACGTTACTGTTCCTTTAACTGTTTATTGTATTACTGGCCAGCTGGATATATTGTCTACTTTAAAGTGAAATGTTTTAATATGTTGATCCAGATGTATCTAGATTCAATAAATATATTTTTACTTATATTTATTTTATGTGAAGGTGTCCTATCACACCACCTATTTATCTTAATAGTCACAACGGATCTCAGCCCTAGTAGCTTTAAATACTTCACCCCAGGCTCCCCTGCAACAAAGAACTTTGGAAAGGCCCAATGCGCAACTTTCTCCTTCTCATCAGTGCCCCACCCTGCTTGCCATTTGTTTGCAGTAGGCAACACATGGACTGAATCAAATGCAGACCCCATGGCCTGGGTCCCCCCAAGGGGCTGCTGTATGGTAGTTATGCCATAGCTTACCCATTGCAATATTAATCAATATTGAATCAAAGGTTAAAACATAATAGCTCACTTAATGAGTATAAATATAATAATTTAAATACATTTACATTTCTAGTTACAATTACAGATGGTAGTTCAAAGAAAATGTTCCATTAACAGTTTTGAGACTGACCAGTTTTCAATGGTAAGAAGAACTAAATTACAGTAACATTGCTACTTTGTTCTGCATTCACTTCAGTTAAGTGTCCCCCATTTTATATTTCTCAATACATTCCCTTTTAGATACAGGTATAGGATCCGTTATCCATAAAACCATTATCCAGAAAGTTATCCATACACTCTATTTTAACCAAATAATTACAATTCTTAAAAAATGATTTCCCTTTTCTCTGTAATAATAAAACAGTAAGTTGTACTTGATCCACATTAAGATATAATTCATCTTTATTGGAAGCAAAACCACCCCATTGGATTCATGTTTATGGTTACAAGATTTTCAAGTAGACAATAAGGTATGAAGATCCAAATTAAGTAAAGATATGCTAAATGGAAAACCGCAGGTCCTGAGCATTCTGGACAACAGGTCACATATCTGTTTAACGTATTGCAATGTACCTCTGCTTTCAACTTTAAACAGGGCTATTTTTAAAAGAAAATGCCAAGAGAGACAGGTCCAAAAAACTGTTTTAGCATGTACTTTATATTTGTTTTACTAAATGCAGTTCAAACATTAGGTTGACACTGTAGCACTGTGGTATAAAATGGTAATTATATATTGATAAAGTGTTGATATAAGCACCGGAGAAAACTGTTAAAAAGAAATGATTTAGAAGATGAGGTCTTTTCAATGGCAGATATTTTTTCGTAAGCTCCATTTTTCTCATCTTCATTTATTTGATACTTTGGGTAGCATCTTTTTTAAGTATGTTTACAATGATAATTCTTATATTAGACCGAGTACCTCATTGTATGCATCTTTTATGCATTTTCTGTATGAAGTAATGGATTGAGAGAAAATGAGTGCTGTGATTTCAAACAAGGTCTCTCCCAATCTTGCATCCAATTACTTTGATACATTAAGGTTCATGTCCCCTGACAACCCAATTGGTGCAAGAATACTCAAACTGATTTATCAAGGATGAAAATTGTATTGATTTAAAAACGCACAAATCTAAAGTTTGTTACCCTTAATAGATGCTTGAAATGTTTGGGATTTAAAGTGTTTTTCTATTTGTAGAGATCCAGGAGACATTATGGGGAGTTTATGAAAGATTTGGATGTATTCTCTTAATTCTTTAGCTATTGCTGGGATGTATTGCTGCCAAGTTTTGGTTGCTTATTCCTAAATAGCAGAAGGGAAATGCTTATCTTTGTTTGATGGTAATATTTGTGACTTAAAGTACTGGAAAACTGATTTTGCATTTTGTCTCAGTAAAAATTAGTAGATCAGTCACATGAGTACCAGCAGATACACTCCCGCATGCACTAAAGGGCAGATTTATTCATCAGCTCTGTAAACACTTCCCTGGCCATCAGGAAACCATTCCTCATAATCAGGAAAGTTTACTTTTAATAACGAGTCAAAACATAAATTAATAAAGGCCTTTGAAATTGACAAATTAATTTCTTTCCTATGGGTGTTAGAGTTCAGAGCAATATTGAACAAATGAGAGTTCTCACTTTACGTGAGTGCCTACATTTTCTGGTATCTCACTTGGGGGCAGATTTATCAAGGGTCGAATTTCGAAGTGAAAAAACTTTGAAATTCGACCATCGAATAGGTGTAGTACAATAGTTGAAGTCAAACTCCAAGATTTTTTCGGCTAAATTAAAATCCTTCGAATCATTTGATGTGTACGATTTTACAAAAACACCTTTGACTTCTCAAAACGTAGCCAACGGCTCATACAGGTAATAGGAGGTTCCCCCATAGGCTAAACAGCAATTTGACAGTATTAAGGTGGCGAAGTGTCAAATTCAAAGTTTTTTAGACAGTACTTCGATTTTCGAATGGTCGAATTTGTGAAGTATTTTCAAATGGCCGAAGTACCCAAAAATTACTTCGAAATTCGAAGTTTTTGAATTCAAAAATTCACTTTGACCCTTAGTAAATGGGCCCCTAAATTTTATGAAAGTGAGTTTGCTCTAACTAAATTGCTCTCGGTAAAGTTCATTATATTCATATGTTTTAATTGTAATAACCTAAACAAGCTATTTCCTAATAAAGGAATTGTTTCACAGGAGAGATTACCTTTGTATGCATTTTAAGCTTTTTATCTGTTTTCTCATGTTCAAATGAAAATAAAATTATTATAATAATTACTGCTGTATGTATTATCAATATACTGCATGTGCTGAGCATTTAGAAGGGTTGGACTATTTTTTTTTATGATTTTTGACCTTTTTTTTTAAACCTAAATTAATGTAAAATATGTACAGAAAAAAACCCTTTTCATTGCATTTATAATACATCTTGTATCAATGAAGAATCCTTCCTTTTAACAGCATCTATTGTTATATTTTACATTTACACATTCAGCAT
Organism: Xenopus petersii; assembly: GCA_038501925.1. NCBI lineage: Eukaryota > Metazoa > Chordata > Amphibia > Anura > Pipidae > Xenopus > Xenopus petersii. The sequence goes on along the minus strand of CM076675.1, from coordinate 75,953,158 downwards.
TGGTATTTCTGAAAGTTTCACCACTAAGCTTCCACATGGGAATAAAAGTGCTGCATTGTAACAGATGAAATGCACTGAACTGTGGATTATGCTGCATATAATACATATAACTATTCATAGGGGATTTCTAAGCAACCTTGCATGCATTTTTAGAGGTTGATAGAACCATTGGGTATAGGAAGAGCTTCATTTGTAGGTCAAAGACATTTTTGAAAAATAAATCATGCAGAGAGTCTCTCTGGGTCTTTTCGAAAAGAGATTTTACATTTTAGTTTTCTTGAGTTGTTTTCAAAATCAAAACTAAAATGAAGCTAATAAAATAAAATTAAGTAATAAAATCCTGATTTTTGCTTTTTCTCAATTTAAGACTGGTTGTATTCTGTAGAGGGTCATTGCACCTGTCCAAGGGGTCTGAAAATGTTGAGCCTGGAACTGGAGAATAATAGGGCTATGATAGGGTTAGGAATAAGGACTAGACAGTTTAAGGAATACAGATTAAGGGGGCTGCATCTTAAGGGAGGTGGTAGGAGGGGAGGGTTTGTGGGGGATAAAAGAAATTGGAAGTTGTTTTAGAGATCCTTTTCTATATCAAACAACTCCACTCACCCTGCAAGATAATGGCAGTGGGGAAGCAGGAATTACTTACACTTCACTGACAGGAGTTAAAGGCATAGAAGGGGCTTGAGATATGGTGGAGAGTCGGGTCTAGGACTGAGCCTGAGGCAGAACCTGACTTACCTTACCACCACATAACTGTCAATGGTATGCTTCTCCAGCAAAATCCTGCATTGAACTCGATTTTTTAAAAGATCAAACAGAATTTTTAATATTTAATTTTGAAATTTCATGTGGGGCTAGAAATGTTCATAGTTTCCCAGGTGCCCCTAGTCATGTGCTCGGATAAACATCAGGCACTCTTTATGTACTGTACTGCAAGTTACAGTGATATCACCCCTCTCCACCCTCCAATAGCTGTTCAATAGATAAATGGGAGCAAGATAACAGCTCCCTGACACATCTAATCTATTGCTAAAATGTTCCCATTCTCTATCTAGTGGTAGATGAATCACATTCAATAGTAAAACACCCAAACCCAACTTGTGATTCCTCCAGTTACGTTGTGTAGGAGAGACAATAGCTTATCTGAAAGCAGTTCCAATGTGAAGTGCTGGCTCTTTCTCAAAGCACAGGATCATGGTCCAAGACTATAATTATAAACAGTAGAATGAATTATTTGCAATGTACACAATATAAGTAAAGTAAAAATAATGCCAGAACTCCTTTAATAGCCTTGAGGTCTAATGAAAGTTAAAGGGAATTTATTGTTTTTAAAACTTGATGTATGGTTTACTTTGGTATAAAAATCTCTGGATATTTGAAGTTCAAATGTTTAATTGACACTGCCTCTGTCATGCCTCTTTTATTGATGCTTGGGACCCCTGGAACTATTGCCACTCCAGATGTGGTGTTAGTTCCAGTGTTCCCCTAGATGTAATATATACTATGAAGCTGCTAGAGTGATGGATCTGTGACAAACACTGACAGTGTTGGTTTGATTTCTTTCTAAAACCTTAAAGGGTTTAAGACATATTCAAAGTTCTAACAAGTCTGCACCTGACAATAGGAGGAGGAGGAGGAAGAATAGGCAGCACTAGCAGCTGGACATAGTCCAGTCACCCAGGCTCCAATACATCTCCACACACCTGCATGAGAACAATACAATACAATAGGGAGGTCGGGCCAATTGGAAAAAAGAGGGCTACGACAAGAGACTTGAAGTTAGCCTTCATAGATAGAGGAAAGAGGTCCTGCACACCAGATCTTCAGCTTCAGTTATTCTTCCATTGATTACTTTGGACTATGGATATGCTTTTATGGTGCTTTGGAACTGTGTTTTTACTATTTTCCTTTGAACTAGCTTCTCAGGAGGTCCTTGTTCCAAAGGAATACCACCAATCTTCTGAATTGGATTCTTCAGGATCTGTCCCGAGATCAGAGTTCTACAAGCCAGTGGTGAAATTAACTGATGCTACCTTTCCCAAATTTGATGACAGCTAATTACTACCTGATAACTTTCAAAATCACTTGTGAGGATTACAACGTTCCATGGGCATAGTGGCTAAAAATCCTGACAGGCAAGCCTCATTTACTTTGGACTGTTGATATACTTTTTTTGGACATTGGAACATGTCTTTTTATTATTTTATCTCCAAAGAGGAATTTGTTGCAAGGGTTAGTACTCATTTGGTCTTCGCTAGTGAAAGGTGAATGTGACTCGTTTCACCAAAACATAAAATACACAAAATACATTGAAGTCAAAGGGCATTTTTTGTGCAATAAATTTTCAAACTGTGCAACATTTTTCTGCAAAATATTTTTCTACTCTCTATTATAGTCTATGAATGTTTTTTCTTGAAAACGTGGCAAAATATTTCACTCATCCCTTATTTTTAAAAATATCAAAAATGCCAAATGACATGGTTTTTCTCCAGTGTTCTGGCATGCTTCTGTTAGGTCATTTTCATGGCACTATTTTGGCACAATTGCAACAGAAACTAATTTGTGTGTGTCTGCAGTTTGGCTGGACTTCTTGGAAAACACTGCATTGTGGGTAAAAACAAAGTGGGGTTCATTTTTTAACACTGGGCAAATTTGCCCATGGGCAGTTACTTATAGCAACCAACCAGTAATTAGCTTTTTAAAGTGAGCTGCAAGTAGAACAATGAATGCAGACATTTGATTGGTTGCCATGGGTCACTGCCCATGGGCATATGTGCCGAGTGTTGATAAATGACCCAGTGAATTATTTTCACGCACTGCACTTTGTAATTGTAGTTGCTAAATGGTAATTGGTTGCTTTGGGGTAAGTAAAGCTGCACTGAAAATGATAAATGTGAATCTTTATTATATGTAACTGGTGGGTACTTAGACCTAATATCATCATTGTATCATCATTGTATAAAAGGCAATGTATCACTGAAATTAACTTTGCAGGGTCATCCAATCATGATTCTTCTTAAACAATAGGACTATCGCTAGATTTTGGGATATCAGAGGGCTTTATTATAGGGGTGCTAGATATTACAGATGTTTGTAATGAAGGCTTTTATGTAATAAATGTTATATTTTACTGAATTCTAATCACTTTTATTTGGATCCAATTAGACTGAAATTAACAGACAATTTCGCTATCCTTGAAGTAAAAAGTTTGGTTTCTTCTTTGCTTAATTAATTCAAACTAATGTCGCTAACCATAACATGAACAGACACTTAACACGTGATATTGCTTGTAATTTGTGTTATACACACATGCTATAGGGACAGCTACTCCTTAAAGGAGAACTAAACCCTAAAAACTAATAGGGCTAAAATGCCATGTTTTATATGCTGAGCTTATTGCACCAGCCTAACATGCTCAGTGGGTTCTGAGCAGCTGTTGAGAAGCTAAGCTTAGGGGTCGTCTCAAATTATCCAGCAGAAAATGAGGTTTGTCTGTAATATAAGCTGATGCTACAGGGCTGATTATTAAATTCTGATGCTAATTGCACTGGTTTCTGTGCTGCCATGTAGTAATTATCCTCATTAATTACTAATCAGCCTTATACGGTGACATTTATATTCTATGTGGACTGTATATTTTGATCCCTAAGCTCAGTAAGTGACAACAGCACAGAGCATCTGCAGTGAATCTGCAGATGGGGAGCTACTGGGCAACTTTGGAGATACAGATCGTCTCTGCTTTGGTTGCCTTGGGCTGGTACAGAAGCACAAAACATAATGTACAACATTTCTAGCTACTTCTTTAGTTTAACTTTCCTTGTACTTTAAGACCCCTAACCATAAATTCACATAGTAATCCACAGAATGTTAAGTAAAAGGTCCTCAAGACCCCTTCCAGCACAGTAGGTGCATTATGTTCCTCGTCTCCTCAAATTGAATCTTACCTGTAAGTTTCACTTAGTAAACTATGAAATAATGTTGTCTCATTGGTTACAATCTGACCCTGTATTTATCATGGTTGTTAATATAGACTAGGTGCATGACTTCATATTTAAGTAATGCACACTAGGAATGCATCTAAATCATTAATCCTTGGATTCAGCCAGATACTGAATCCATCACAAAATATTTGACTGTTGAATCCAAAATGCATATTTACATTTGGATAAACCTAAGTCTTTTGTAGTAGGTTTTTTATATTTAATATACACAGGCACACCTTAAGTGCATCTCCTTATCTTCTGTCCGGTGCACTTTAAAGGGGATTGACACCCTTCTATATTCTATATATTCTATCTATACAACACAAATTAAAAAAGCAATAACAACAAAAAAAGGTGGTAGCAATGGACTTCTCTTTTGAGGAGGTGATTTGAACTGCACACATAGGGGCAAATTCACTAAACGACGAAGTGCCTAACGCCAGCGTGAATGCGACAGCGTAGCGCAGTTCGTTAATTTGCCGATTCACTAACGGACGCTGGCGTAAATTCGCTAGTGTTACTTAGCACCCTTATGCCTGGCGAATTTGCGCAACGAACGTAACTACGCAAATTCACTGACGCGCAAATTATTCTGAACGCTACCTTTTACGCCAGATTTCCTTTGCCACCTCAGACCAGGCGAAGTGCAATAGAATAGATAGGGATTGCTTCAAAAAAAGTTCAACATTTTTCTAAGTCCTAAAAAAGCTGGCGTTTTTTCTTTTTTTATGGGTGATAGTCTGAAAAAGATCGAAATTTCTTTTGGGGCTACCCTCCTTCCCCCCTACATTTCCTAACTCATGGCACCTTAACTATACAATGGGCACATGTGTAGGGCAAAATAAAAATTTTATTTGCTGTTTTGAAGGTTTCCCAGGCTTGTGTAGTGCTGGTTCTTATACCTCCATTGTAACTTCAATTTGGCGCCGTATGCAAATTAACTCTCGCTTTGCTTTGCTTGGCGAATTAACGCTAGCGCAACTTCGCAACCTTACACTTCCCCTGAGTGCAATTTTAGTGAATTTGCGTAGCGCTGGCGGAAATACGCCTGGCGAAGTGCGGCGAAGCGCGGCGAATCTGACACTGGCGCAACAACGAATCTTAGTAAATTTCCCACATAGGGGGAAATTTATTAAAGGGTGAAGTGGCTAACACTGGCGAAAATTAGCCAGCATTATATCATTTCGGCACTTCACCGATTTACTAATGGTAGCTGGCTCACTCTAACACCAGGCAAATTTTTGGCCTGGTGAAAGAGCATTATTACGCAAATCAACGTTTTTGATTTTACTGATCATTACCTCTATTGCCAGGCTTGCCTTCGTCACCTCAGACCAGGCGAAGTGCAGATAGTGTAGATAGGAGTTCCTCAAAAAAAAGTTGAAAATTTTTCTAAGTCCCAAAAAACACTTTTTTTCCTATTTAAAGGGTGATAGACTGAAAGAGATTGTAATTTTTTTTGGGGTACCCTCCTTCCCCCCACATTTGCTAACATATGGCACCTAAACTATACTGTGGGCACATGTGTAGGGCAATATAACAACCTTATATAATTTTATTAAGGTTCCCTGGGCTTGTGTAGTGTAATGTATTTGCTGCAGCATATACGGCCATTGTACTTTAATTGCAGGCCGTATGCTAATTAGCCAACGCTAGCGTAACTTCGAACTGCTGAGCGTAATTTTGCTGGCGTAATTTTGCCAGTGTTCGGTACCCTGCGCGCAACTTCAGATTATCGTGAATTAGCGTTGTCCGGTCAAATTTACGTCTGGCGAAGTGTTGCGATGTGTGCGAAGCCAGCGCTGTCGAATTTTCGCCAGTTAGTGAATTTGCCCCATAGGATCTGGCAAAGTTTGTGTTGCCCTTTTTGAGACAGCAGGAAGAGGAATTTTATGATGGTATTTTTGCATAAAGTACTTAAAAAATTAAATATTGTCCATGGTAATAGTATTGCCAAACGGATGTTGGGTGGATTTTTAATGATTGATTACCCGGTTTTGCCTGCCTGATTACGATTGACTTCTGCCTGCCTCGACCCAGCCTGTACTGACTACGATTCTGGTTTCCTGTTTTGTACCGTGACCCTCGGCCTAAAGACTCTTACTAACAGTCGTGCCCCTCTGCCTATCCAGAACCTCTAGCCTTGCACCTGTCATTTAAGTCCTGGTGGCATCCAAGTAGCTGAGGGCTCCTCCCGAGGCCAACGGCGGTCACACTACAGGTGAAGCACGAGCCAAGACCAGAGTGCTTGGCATTTGTTCTGGTGTTGGGTGCCGACTGTGACATTAAGGGGCCGATTCACGAAGGGTCGAATATCGAGGGTTAATTAACCCTCGATATTCGACTGGGAATTTAAATCCTTCGAATTCGAATATCGAATTCGAAGGATTTAGCGCTAAAACTTCGATCGATCGGTCGAAGGATTTTTCATTCGATCGAACGTTTAAATCGATTTTAATAAAACGATCGAATGAATATCCTCCGATGAAAAAAACTTTAGCAAGCCTATGGGGACCTTCCCCATAGGCTAACATTGAGTTCGGTAGCTTTTAGCTGCCGAACTAGGGGATCGATTTTTTTTTTAAAGAGACAGTACTTCGACTATCGAATGGTCGAATAGTTGAACGATTTTTAATTCTAATCGTTCGAATCGTTCAAACCCAAAAAATACTTCGAAATTCTAATTTTTTTTTATTCGAACCCTTCACTCGAATTTCATGAATCGGCCCCTAAGTCTCTAAACTTGGATTCCATCTCCACTTTGGCTATAAGCTTCCTTTAAATGCACAAAGAAGCTGCTACACACCATGGAAGAATACTGTATGTTGGGCTAACAACATACTATCTGTTTTTGTTTTCTTAGATGAATTATTTAAAAGAAAAGCTGTAGGCATAAAGTAATTCTATTAGATCACATGGGAGTACGTTTTCTAATCTTAGTAATATGTAGATTTGAAGACGAGAATAACTGCTATTATAAGGATGAAAATAATAAAGAATGTGTATACAGTACTATTCCTTTAAAACAAACTATAGACTGTGCCAAGATATATTTTTTCCTAATACTCTTACTGGGGCAGCATCTTTGTTAATGCAATTTAAGCCCATGTGCATTCCATTGAACCAATTTGTTCCATCATAGCATGTTTTAAAGCAAGGACCCATGGGAAAAGCTCAGTTGATTATTGCTGTAAAGAGAAGAGCATACATAATGTAAAATATTAAAATGGTTTTATTTTAAGAAATAAAACAGATTCTACGTAAGTAGCTTATTCAGGTCAAGGACATGCAAGAATCCATTTTACTTAAGAATGTATTTAATAAGAAAACAACAATATAACACTATATAGTGCAGTCTGCTTCCAATTCAAAAAGTCAAATAAACATTGTGATACATAATGGGGCTGATTTATCAATGTTTTATTTAACTGAAAGGAAAAAAAATCTATCAAGCATTTAATTTAACAATATTGTCAAATTTCTTAAACTACATGCAGTTGGCAGTCAGGATATCTATTCAGAGGGATGTTATAGCACAGAAGCTTAAAGGTGATCAACTGCTTAGACCAGCGGACCACATTCTACCTTATTAAACTTTCCTGAAAGTCAGGATGGTTACGATAAATGGGGATATTACTTTTAGTATCTCTGGATTTGAAACCTAATCCTGAATGTTGAAAGGTCCCTGAGCACTAGTGATGAGCTACATTTTTTGGCAGGTATGGATTCCCTGTGAAATCCACAGAGACAAAACTCTCATAGACCCCAATGTATTTTGTGTGAAAAAAATTACCATAACAAAAACCTGTGGAGGCTTATTTAAGATCTAATTTTAGTGGTTTTAGAGGTTTTTGAAACCACGACTAAACTGACAAACTGTAAAAGCACGATTCTCATGGAACTTATTAAAAGATCCGAATATAAAAATTGAAATGAAAAAAAGAGCTGCAGGATGGGCTTAAAATACAAATAGCTTTACTTGGAAAATTCCTAGCAAGAAGTCAGATTTGATTTAATGAGGTCCAATAAGATCAGTGCAGCTTCCATTGACTTCTATAGCACCGTGACAACTTAGCAACATTTGGTATTAAAGTTTTTTGTGTTTTTTTCACGTAATAAATTTCAAATTTTAGAGCTTTTTAGAAATATAGGAAAACCACCATTTTTTTGAGATTTGTATAAGAAACGCAATTCGATTGTTAGTTAATGGGCCCTTAAGGCTCCAATGTATTTCGCACTGAAAAAGTCAACGCAAAAAAAGCCAACCAAATATCCACAAAAAAAGTTACTGCAGAAAAAGTCATTGCGAAAAAAACCTCCAATTAACTTCAATGCATTTTGCAAATTTCTGATGTTGTTATCATCCGTGTTATTTCTGACCTATTTTAATTAGTTACGTTTTCTGTTCTGAGAAAGAAAGGTACCGTTACTGTTAACCCTGCATTGATTTGCTTCCTCATGTTCTACTTAGCCACTATATTTATATGTAGAATATCAGCACAGTACCTGAGCATTCACTGTTTGAAGTTCAATGTAAGGTAATACTATTGCCCCAAAACTTTAGTTATCCATCATTTCCCCTGGCTTCGGTTAATTATGCACTTTTCCAAACTTGCTTCTCCTGTGGTTAATCTAACAAATATTAGGCTATGTTTTCGAGTGGCGGAAAATATACTTTATATGAACATCAGTAGCATGTTATGGTACCTCACTGGCTACCATCCGATCACTTTATTTTTTAAAAAGTTCACATTTTCAGATACTGTATATCACATTAGATACAATCTACCCCTTGGCATATTAAAGACCTTTTATAAAGGCATAAGGACTCATTCCAATCTTCTTCCACGTGTCTTCACTTTTCCAAAAGACTTAATTCCATCATAGATTATGATAACATAGCAACATAAGATCATAACTTGAATTTCCATTTCCATTCTCTTTCTGTCTATAGTGGACATTTAAGGGCTAATTTACAATGTTGTGGGCAAAATGCCAAAAAACAGCTGATTGCAGCCTTTTTCTGTATATATTTAAGTCATAATCTCACTGTTAATATTAGATTTACTATTACTATATATTTGTAAAATATATAGGGTATTGCTTACATTATAAATTACATACATTATATTATGTATTATATATTTTATATAGTATAAATATATCTATACATTTAAAAAGCATTTTTTAAATAAGGGTATAAAGGGTAACTTCAATTGTAGCCATCTAATTACTATGAAAAATAGTGAGAAATCACTGCAATTATGTGTTTATTTGCATCATGGAAAAGTATTGTACTTGCGGAAAATTTTTAAAAAAGGTCATACCTTTTCTTGGGTACGAAAAGCAAAAAATCCCTGCCGTCTGCAGATGAATCTTCTGTCACTTAATTAGTGGAAAATTGCAAAGCATTCTGCTTCTCTTCTTATTAACGATCAATTCGTCATGAATAGAAGAACAGGCGCCTGGCCTCTTTTCAGAAAACGAGAACTGTCTCATCCCATTTACAAAATAGTGAAACAGTGGGTTTTAATAGTCCTATTTTCATAAAGAAGTTATTCCACAAAACAGAAAGACAAAAAAGGGAAATGAATAGTCATACAGCGCTGCAAAATATGCTGGCGCTATATAAATAAATGTTAATAAAATAGATGTTAATAGTCAGTTCAGCAGTTTAATCATTTCATCATCTTACTAAACAAAAGATTATGATTGAAAATCTTCATAGTCATTATGATTGCCTTCATAATGACTATGACAGTTAATTTTGTTTTAAACCTGGCCATCCACCTTGCAATAAAAACACCATTTGTTTTCTAGTTTTCCAAAAGTATATAAAGAATTTTAGGGGATAAGAAATATAGAAGGGTAATTATGATTGTTGGCCTTATTTTGGATTTATCATTTTGGATTATTTTGGATTTATTGCAAAATGGTAATTGTAACGAATGGACTACAAGTTGTTGCATCTAATCTTCCATAGGAAACAAGCCCCCAATAATAAGTCACTAAGTTTGCCCAGGTGCGGTAACCAATAGCAACCAATAAGATATTTGGTGACCAGTAAATTCAACCTGCTTATTGGTTGCTATGGGTTACTGCAGATTGGCAATCGTGGAGGCTTATTTATTAATGGTCAGATTTTAGTGGTTATTGAGGTTTTTGAAACCACAGCTAAAATCACAAACTCTAAAACCACGACTAAACTTTATTAACCTTGCCATCTTTAAGATGAGGAAGGTTTGTAATAGAGTTTATTACTAATATTAACAATAAATGAACATGTTACATTTAATCGACTAAATCTGCCTAAAAGCTTTTCAATAACTCATTGTTTTCATGCAAAAACACAAAAAAGTATATTTCCAAGCCCTGAACCCACCAGCCTCCATGTGCCCCATTTGAGGTACAGTCACTAATGCACAGCTGTTGTAAATTCACCACTTGGTTCCATATTGTTCTCATCACACTAATTGTAGCCACATGTCCCATTTGCTTACTCCTTGCTACTCCTTGATAGCCATGTGTTCCACCGCCTTCACTTTGTGAATCACAAATTCAGGAAGTGCTGTACACAGATCTCTACTCTAATATAGTTCAGTGACATCAATATCCTAAAACAATTTTAAGTGCCAATCTACTTGTTTCTCCGACACCGGGCTTCCTGGGGCAATTATAATTTTTTTCAAAATTCTAATAAAATGCTGTTACCAGATTCTGTAACTTGTCCTTACATAGCAGCCCTTCTTAACTCTTATATCATTGGGCAGTCATTAAAGAGGAATTGCTTCCTAGTGACCTACACATTGATTGGCCATCAGGTGGCAGTTGTTGTACTATGTTTATATAACATAATGTAATCACTCTCCATGGGCAATAGATAAGGTGTTATTTTGCCTGGAAAGGTGGGAGAACCGTAACGTTTCACTGTGGGCAGTCTATAAAATGCACAGGAAGGGGAGGAGCATGATTATTTAGTTTGGTAGTGGTAAAATAAAGTTAGGCTGTTATTCAGGGAAAAGGCAGGCAAAGAACCTTTCATGGAACAGTGGAGCTTAAGACTAGCATTGTTAGCTGCAGAAGAAAGCGGCCCCAACCTTCTTTGGATTTGTACAATAATGGTTGAAAAATAATCACCTGTGTGTGCATATTCCTTTTAACTGATTAACAACTAATTTTTTTTTCAAAAAAATTAATGTTAAGCAGTTTTTTTTTAATACATACCAATACAAATATTCAATGGATTTAGTTTGTAGTTTAAGTTTGCAAACTCAAATTGCATTTCTATAAACTTTGTCTATTTTGGAAGCGGCCAAATGTGCTGAGCATCTGCGCAAAAACATTCCCTATTTTCCTTTAATGGTCTAATTCATATACAGGTATCCTGATTGTCATTACTATATTTTCCATAAAATGTGCTGCTTTATGATATAACCTGAAAAGCAGTGCTCACTGCTCTAGCATATGTATAGCAATTATTTTTTTTTTCATTGCACTTTGGGGTGCTGCACATCGCTCCTCACTGTTCTCATCTCTACATTTCATTGTTCTATGTTGGATACCTTGCATTTAAAAGCATCGGAAGTCTTTCTGGCTGTGAAGATATAATTACAAACGAAGGAAGCAAATAAAATCCTTGTTCTGACTGCCCTTCACTGTGCAAGTATTTGCATAGCTAGAGCGAAGATGACACTGTTCTTTGTGCTGCTGCACATGTGAAATGTGGCTCCATTTAGTGACATGGACATGTTCCAAAAAAAGATCCAAACAGTGATAATTTTAAGTAGAAGCTGGGAAGATGGCCAACGTTCTTTTATTTAAGAATATTTAATAATGAGCAGATATGAACACATACAGTAGAATGTTGACTTTAAAACTAGTCATTATCTTGATAATGATGTGCCTGTCAGATTCTTTATTTCCACACTGACTGTGTTTATCCTCTATTGACTTTAGTATGACTGAAACTGCAGTCTACAAATTACAGTAATATCTAGTGAAGTTATGGTGAATTAGCTAGTGGGGTATAATCTTAACTACATTTTAAAAATGGATTTGGTGCATGCCTATTTTTACCCCTACAATTTCTCTACAATTATTTTCACATCTTGTCAAAAATAAAAAGCTCCAATAACAGGCATACAGATGGGCAGACTAATAAATACATAGATGTTCCATTAACATTCTTTTTTTTCATAGTAATGCATACAGAACACATTGTAGGTTGTTTTGTCTCCCAGGCTAGTGATTTACCGGGTAGACCAGGTGGCAACACTATTGGTCATCCACATGCTGGGCAAGATTTGACTAATGCTATTTTTGGCCTAAAGCACATTAATAAAGAAAACCATTGGGCATGTGCTGTCCTTGCCTGATTTTGATCAAGCAGAGTCCATACATAGACGAATAAGCTGTCAAATTAGTCTGGAGAAGAAAAATTGGCAGTATACAGTACAATGCAAGCACATCCTAATGAACTGACATTTTCATTGGCTTTAATAAATATGTTTATTAATTAAAGAGGTAATTCACCGCTTTTTTAAAAATGATTTACCTTTTTTGATCAGCAACTTTTTACCCCCGTTCAGTAGCTTTCTGATTGCTAGTGTCCAGTTTAACCTAATAACCAGACAGGGGTTTGAATGAGAGACTGGAACATAAATAAAGGAATGCCTGAACAGAAAGATAAGTGATAAAAATACCAATGCAAAGTAAAACTATAGCCTCACAATATAAATAATGACCCCCATTTGAAAAAAGGCAGAAGAGGAATGCAGATGATTAAAAAAAATGAAGACCAATTAAAAAGATGTTAAAGGGAATCTGTCGTCATTTAAAAATTTTTTTTTTTTTTTGCATTTTTATAAAAAATACACATCCATAAACACTGTCTGGCAAATAAAATGTTAATCCACAAATCCATGCATAAGTTATTTTAGTTTGTATTTTGTCATGGGGGCTTCCATTTCTGCTCATTACACATTCATCCTGTGCTGCTCTAACAGCAGGCACAGCATTACCTGTGTGCTTGGAGGCAGCCACTCTGCAATGAAAAGCCAGGTCGCACTACGACATGAGAATCTAGCTGTACACTCCCCCTCCCCTCTCTGCCCATGTGTGTGATGTTTGGAGGAGAGTGGTCACATGGTTTGCAGGGAAGCAATTACTTTCACTTTCCTACGTTCTGCTCTACAGCTGCACTAGCAGCCCCTCCTCCCACAGACACTATCAAAGCTCCTGCCGTTCTGTAAGTTTGTTCTCTGCTTTCCTTTGGAGGGGGGGACTTTCTCTCCTTGCTGCCTTCCTAGTTTGTTTTACTGGTTACTAGATGTGGTAAAGGAGCTGAGTTCCCTCTGCTATCCACCTCACACAGACGTTTGCTCCTTTCCTGCCTGCAATACTTCTTTTTCATTAACTACTTACTGCCTCCTTTTCATGAGCTATTTTAACCCTTCCTAGACTTCCTCTTAAATTTTCCTGGTTTTCAAGTATGTCCTCCTTATTTTATCCTTTTTTCTATTCCCTGTCATCAGTCCTGGGAGTGTACTCCTGTGTTTCTAAACTATCTATATAAAATATTTTTTTCCAGTGCCCAAAATGAATTGGGTGTGTATATATATATATTTATTTTTTTAAATGTAAGTGGGGGCAGTGATCACAGGACTATCTTATTTCAGTCCTTCTGAAGTGGTGTCAGTGGGAGCTTATCTTGATACCTGCCTATTGTTCAATTGACAGGCTCAGCAGACAAGGCTCTATTTACATTACAGCAGCTTGTAGGAGGGAGGGGTAATGACATCACTCCAACTTGCAGTGCAGCAGTAAAGTGTGACTGAAGTTTATCAGAGCACAAGTCACATGACATGAGGGCAGCTGGGAAATGTCAAAATGTCTAGCCCCATAGCAAATTTTAAAATTAGATATAAAAAAATCCATTTCTTGTTTTGAAAAATGGATTTCAATGCAGGATTCTGCTGTAGTAGCACTAATAACTGATACATTTTGTACAAAACATGTTTTTCCATGATAGTATCCCTTTAAGAGTAGAAGTTAAGACTAGAACATGCTATCACTTTTAAACATTTTGTTGTCAAAAAATGTTTTGTATGGTCAACTTCGTCTTCATTTCAATACGGTGATCTGTTTAATTTGTGTTTTGTGGTTTTTTTCTAAAAAAAAAAATAGATCTGGGAATAACTGTCAAGTATCACATTAGGCCAGATCCAATTTAAGAGAAAATCTTATCCTTTAACTCAGTTCCAGATTTTCCCAAATGCAATGTCATGAGAAAAACGTATTTACAACATGAAAACTCTATTTTAGTACAGATGAAGCCATTAGGATTTCACATTTTGATGCACCATCTACAGACACCATTTTTCATGCTAAGTCCTGCCTCTAGATGGTGCTATTTTTTTTCAGTGAGGTGCTTCTGATGGACTAAGGAAATTGCACTCTAGCACCATCTAGAGGTAAGACTTAGCACTAAAGAAATTTTGAAAACCTGATGGCTTTGTCTGTAAACGGGGAAAACTGGAACTAAATTAGGAGAAAGTTTTTTTTCTCCTCCGACTGAATCTTAAAGTTTTCATGAGATAAGCCTTAAAATAATGTTTTCTCATTGATTTGAATCTGCCCATTGTGTGTGCATTTTTTCTCTACTTACAGCTAATGTAACCACTGTGCCTGTTAATGTGATTGAGGAACATATGTACCATACACCTTCTAGTTACCAACCTGTAAGTACAGGGCTCCCTTTGTTCATGAGCCCCCAGCAATCTTTTTGCACCGGCAAAAGCCAGTTTATTGAGCAGGGGTTCAGAGGTTCAGAGGTTCAGAAGTTAAAGGAAAACTATACCCCCCAAACAATGTAGGTCTCTATTAAAAGATACTGAGTAAAACAGCTCATGTGTAAAACCCTGCTTCATGTAAATGAACCATTATCATAATAATATACTTTTTTAGTAGTATGTGCCATTGGGTAATTATAAATAGAAAATTGCCATTTTAAAAAATAAGGGCCGCCCCCTGAAATCGTCAGATTCACTGTGTACACATACAAACCACATGTTAGGTCACATGAGCCAATTAACAGACAGAGTTGTGCCTTTTGCTTCCTCACTTCTTCCTGTTACAGTTAGTGTTGTAGTATTTCTGGTCAGGTGATCTCTGAGGCACCACAGATAGAGTCACGAAATGGTGGTTCAAGGCAAGAGATGTAAAAGGGCAATATTTATGTAAATATATATTCCAGTTTGGTAAGATTCTTTAATATGTCATTCAATTTGATATAAACTTCAATTTGCTCAAGTTTTCATTTTGGGGGTATAGTTTTCCTTTAAGTACAACGCTAATATTTTTTTTAGGAATAAATATGTACTGAATGTAATCCTTGGAGTTAGCAGTTAATAGGTAACAGTCTTACAACTACCATAACATTGTTATTCCACTAAATACCAAACTACAATATTTCGCCTTAATTTTAAATACAGACCATTTTCTGCAACAGGACAAAACCAGTCGGTCTTATATCATATTGATGTTCACTGATCATGTGGCAATTGCACTTTCATTGAGCATATGTTTTAATTAATGAACAAGGGTTGGTGTGGAAACATAAGATACCAGAAACTTTACATCATGGGTTATGATACCTCTCTTTTTTAAATGCTAAAATGGTGGCATGGCTCATGTAGGGTCGGACTGGACCCAGATCCGGTCCCTCTCTCAGGATTTGTGTAGTGTGGTCCCTTTCGCATCCACAAGATTAGTAAGGTACATGGTTGGGGCAGGGACTTTGCGGCTGAGACAGAGTGGGCCTGATTGCGGCCGCAACATTAGGAGGGTACGTGCTAGTGGTGGGGGGAGGGGGTTGGAGTGGGGTTGTGGCAAGGGGTGGTTGGGACAGGGACCCCCCTGAAGTAGCATCCCTAATGGACCTTTACAAAATGTAAAATGTAATGAATGTCCCATCTAGGTTGCCATTCTACATTATGTCTGAAAGAAAGAAATAGAGAGTATTTGATTGTCCAATCCTTGTTTCAAGGCAAGTTGATTGTATAGATTGTGTCTCATAATATTAGAGGCCCAGACTTTTTTTTCCCCAGCAGTATTCATATCCCCCTCCACTAACCTCCATTAAACCAAGGATTGTGTTTTCATAATAAAAGTGATTATTGTCTCTCTCACATAGGAGGGTATTACTCCTATGTGTGGGGTTCAATGTCTGAGACAGAACACCTTCACAATTTAGATGACAGCAGTCTAGAGCTTTAGGTGTTTGATTAAAATCAGCCCATGTTTTTTACTTTTAATGGGAGTATTTTAAATAAAGACATTCATTTAAATTTAAAGATATTCATTTTCCTACTGTCATATCATAAACTGCTAATTGCCAACTATGCTAATCAGTGTTTAATTAACCCTAGCAAGAGACACAAAAAAAAAACCATTAGTGCAAAGTTGTTTTATATTTAATAAACCTTTATTATTCCAGAGGATGTATTCATACAAAATCTTCCATAAAACGTTAAGAAATGGAAACAAATAGTATTTGTTCAACTCTGCTTCACTTTGTGGTTTAAGCCCTTTTTTGAAATGTACATTCACTCTTAGTTACCACCATATTTATAGTATATAGGCTTTATGCATGTGGCTACACTTTATCAGGCCATAATGCTTATTTGACAAGGCAAGTAAAAAGCACTAGGATAGAGCATGCGCCACAAAAATGTATTGTTGGTAATATGCTTTGCTCTTGATTTGTAAAAATTCCTTAAATGTGAATAGGTGGTATATTCACAAATGCACAACTTTACTTGATAATTTCATAGCAACACGCTGGAAATATTCCATGGAAGTTATTTTCTTTGTATTACAATGCACCTAGGATGTTTTATTTGCAGGTGGCTCTCTAATCTGCTATGGTTAGGATTAATGATGGGCGAATTTATTCGCCAGGCGTGAATTTGCGGGGAATTTGCGCGATTCGCCACCAGCGAATAAATTCGCAAAATGCCCGCGAAAATTCACCTGAAAAAATTTGCCAGCGTCAAAAACGGGCACTGTTCGCTGTTTCGCGAATTTCACGCGAAATTCACTAATTTTACAGCGCAAATTCGCCCATCACTAGTTAGGATAATATGGGTTACTGAATTACCTTACCTTATACCAAACCTATATGATGTAGCCAGCTACACTATACTACAACAGATCAAGTCAAAGCAGGAGGGAAGTAGTAGGCAAAATTATCAGAACCTCACAGCTTAGTTCAATGTGATTGGTTACACTGCAAACTCTCCTTGTGGTTTCTGCTTCAGTGGCTCAGTCAATGTCGTAGGCTGTTTGGTCAGTATTGGAGTCTAGTTTTTTTAGGTCAGTTCCCCAACAACAATCAGCGTGGCTGAGGAAATGTAGCCTATAACTCCTTGAACAATTGTCTTATCTGTGTCTCTGCTGTCCTGCAGATGTCATAGGGTGCCCTCCAATCATGTGCCCTTATCCAACATCACTATGTCAAATGACATGGGGTAAAATGGGTAATTAATAAGCATATGTCTGGATGTTCTGCTTGTTGGAGGTTCCCTTGGGAATGATAATGGATTCTTGTGCAATCTCTATAAACCAGGACAAGCTAATGCCATAGGGCATTTTTCAGGTTGATTCCATGTTATATTTGAGAGGTCTGTACCAGTCTATTGTGCCCATGTCAATCAGTCCTTGGTGAAAAAGTCATGAAACAATAAAATGGATAAAAACCTGTAATTGTAAAAACCATGTTATAATTTGTAAAGCACTATATAACCATTTCTTCAATACACTTTGAACAAAGAGTGAATGCACAAAACCCGTAGGGTCTAATTAGCCATTACTGTAGTGGACAATGAGTTCACAGCTCTTTTTGTTATATCTTTACATTCAAGTTATCACATTCACTCGAAATGACATAGAAAAATATATTGACTTTTTATCTATATATTTACAATATACAATACATTGGATGCATACTGTGGACCCTCAAAATTAAGAAAAAGTTAATTTGTTAGAATTCATAGGCTAGTTTACAGTTGTTGTAGGCAGCTGTAGAATTGCAGCGAGAAGAGAAGTTCTAGAATCGGGTAAGGAAAAGGGATAGCTAATTCACAGGGTTCTATATGTGATTACAGCTGTGGGCTCTGTTACCCAAAAATGATATTACAATTCCCATAGTGCCCTATTTAAACAATTCTTTTTTTTTCTCTGTAATAAAAAGACAGTGCTTTGTACTTAATATTAATATACTATAGGTAGCATACATACTTGTTCATGGCAAAACAATCCTATTGAGTTGCATTAATATTTTTATATTTTAATAGCCTTAAACCTTGGTTTCCCAAACAAAGGAAAGAGGATTTATCTAGAAAATTACCGGTCCTGAGCATTCTGAATAAAAGTTACCATACCTGTAATGCATTCCTATTGTCAAGATTATGGGCTTTATCGAAGATATGATTGGAGATTTATTGAAAATGTTCCAAATCATCACAATGTATTCAACTGCTTTGAACAGTCCAAAACCTTCATTTTGCGAAGGCGTATTAGGGCACAGCTCAGTAGCGCTATGCTCTAGTATTCATCTGAATGTTTACTTTACAATGTGTATTGTGCCAATGCATAACATATAAATCCCAAAAACCTGGATAACTTGACTTGAGTTGATATTCATCTCCTAATTAATGGATACACAAATAATGAAAAATGACTAATCTTTTAATAATAGTTACCAGTATATCTGAGTGTTTATATTAATGGTGGTGAAACAGTAAAAGCATTAAGACACATTAAGAACTGCTTCTCCTACCCAGGGCATACTGTATATCAGGGTGTACAGAAAACAATGGTGTATTTCCATGTTTTTTTTTTTTGCAGCCACAGCAGCTTATAAGGACTTTATATGGGTACATTTTTGTCTGATGTGCATTCACCCCTTTTAATTAAAAAGGAAATTGGTGGTCAATAAAAGTAGTATTCTATCAGCTGTACCACAAAGTATAGGCATTAGATCCGTTATTCCGGAAATCCATTATGCAGAAAGATCGGAAATTAAGGATACTCCATTTTATCCGAATAATCCAAATTTTAAAAAACGATTTCCTACATATCAGTCATTAGAGAGTACCTTGTCTTTGATCCAAACTAAGATATAATTAATCCTTATTGGAAGCAAATTTTCTATAAGATTTAAGGTATGAAGATTCAAATTACAGAAAGATCCATTATCCAAAACACCCCAGGTCCTGAGCATTCTGGATAACAGGTGCCATACCTTTATCACATTTCTTGCTGTTTTTATGTTACATGGAGGAATAGAATTATACACCATTCTATTCCATCCAGTTTAATCTATATTTCTTTGGTAATCCTTCCACGTGGAAGTAGCTCAGATTAAATCAATAGTAACATTTTGTTTTACTGTCATCCTCACCATCACATTGATTTAATGAACTACCATCATGTCCATATTTCTTCCCTAGGGGGAGATTTGCATTAGGCCCAGTTTATAACCCAGTAGTGGGTCTTCAAATTCTACCATAGCCTTCAGAATATAGTAGTATTAGCAGCAATTTGTTTTAGTTTGCTTCTAGACTAATGTACTTATGTGTTATCTTCATACTCACTGTTGTAACAGATGTGCAGTCATTGGATCTATTGTCCAGAATGCTTGGGACCTGGGTTTTTTCTGATAAGTGGTCTTTGTATAATTTGGATCTCACTACATTAAAATTAAGTTAAACAACAAATACATTGAGTAGGATTGTTTTGCCTCTAATAAGGATAAGTTATATCTTAGTTTGGATCAAGTACAAGGTACTGTTTTATAAGTACATAGAAAAATAAATTCAATTTTAAAAATCTGAATTATTTGATTAAAATGGTGTCTATGGGAAACGGTCCTTCCATAGTTTATAGCTTTCTCGACAATAGATTTCAGGATCCCATACCTGTACTAGTTTTAGTTATCAGAGTAATTACATCTATTTTATTTGCTACAGATTTAAGATATAAAGTACACATTGTGAATGAGGACTTTTATGCCACTATAAAAGCACCCAGATCTTAAACCAATCACACTTATTTAACTCTATACAGTCCTGTCATATACAGAATTATTTATAGTTTATGGAATTGTTTTTTACAAGTGGATAGATATTTGAATCACCGTCACTTAATTGTGCTAAAAAACAGTTTAATAGTACTGCCACCAATACCGATTTATACAGCTTAATTACCATCAACTACTGCTGTTATAGGGATAAAGGAAATAAAAAAAGATGGAATTATTTGCTTAAAATGGTTACTATGGGAGATGGTCTTCCTGTACTTCAAAGCCTTCTGGAGATCAGGTTTTCGGATCCCACAGATCCCATAATATAAGAGGAATATGAGATATTTTGCCCATTTTGTGGACAAAGTTGGACAGTGCTGATATGGATGATCTAATTCAATGTATCATTTCTAACAACAGTTTGATGCATTATAGTAATTAACAGAGTTAATTTTCAAGGGTTTGAAAGGCAAATACAAATATTTAACTAACTCAACCAGGATTTAAAGCATCCTAATTCAATGATGATCGGATCACATCAATAAGAACAGAAGGAAATGCACACTGGAACTCTCTGGAACAATACCTCAATCAGCATATCTAAGGAGACACATGGGAACAACTAAAAAAAAAAAAAATTAAATATCTATCTATCTAGATAGATAGATAGATAGATAGATAGATAGATAGATAGATAGATAGATAGATAGATAGATAGATAGATAGATATTTACCACTAAATTCAAGCAAAACTGAATTTCTTTAACTGGTGATGATTACATGTATACAAATGTTGTTTTAGTCAAGATGATAATGCAGTATATTATCAGTGTACAAAATAGCAAATATGCTCAGTCCCATGTAGATGGGATGGTTTTAACGTATAAATTATTGCTTATTTAATACATGGCAAGACATGATCAGGAGGTTTGCTTTTAATTGAAACCAGTTTGATTGCTCTTATAGGACAACTAGATTTTTTCATTACCTTCAAACACACTTTAAAATTCTGCTGGCACTCAAGAGAGAGGGTGACCACCTGCCTTTAGAAAATCATTAGAAAAGCCAATTAAATAGATGCCTTTGAAGCCTAATTTTTATTGATGCCAAATGTTGACATTCTATCTCCTGAGGGTTGTTTCTTTCAAGATTAAAATGTCTGACACTTAATCAAATGGGACATTATACAACATACTTTTTCACTTTGCAACCTTTGTGAACGAGCAAATCCCACACTGAAATCCTATCTATGATAAAGCATCGTAGGGATTTAGGGTCTGCATTATTTTTGGTCAGTACGCACAACTGTTCTGAGCATTATTACGAAAACTCCAAACTTTTCCTACATTCAGGCATCAGATTCTGATTTTGTGATGGGCAACAAGCAAGATTTGAGGGCCTCACCTGTGGGGCAGAATTTGGGCCATAAATTAAATTTCATGTAAATTATAACACAATGCAACATATCTTGATAAAAGAAAGACACCCTCATTTTTTATGCAGCTTTCTATAACGAATGTGTAAAATGTACAGTGGCTTTTTAGGAATTAATGTACGTCATTTTAAGTAAAGGTGACAGTATGAATTCCTTTACTTTATGTGAATGTACACTAACATTTTGAGCCCTCTGTGTAAGCCAGGGATCCCCAACCTTTTGAAACCATGAGCAACATTCAGAAGTAAAAGGATTTGGGGAGCAACACAAGCATTAAAAATGTTCCTGGGGTGCCAAATAAGTACTGTGATTGGCCATTTAGTAGCCCCTATGTGGATTTTCAACCTACATTGAGGCTCTGTTTGGCAATACAAATGGTTTTTATACAACCAAAAGTTGCTTCCAAGCCTGGAATTCAAAAATAATCACCTATTTTAAGGCCACTGGGAGCAACATCCAAGGGGTTGGAGAGCAACATGTTGCTCACGAGCTACTGGTTGGGGACCACTGGTGTAAGCAATAAAGGCAGTAGACAAAGGCTTCTTATTGGGTGGCTAGCATGTGAAGTAGTAGTCAATTCATACCCTGACCCATCTGCTGGAAATCATTCGCCAACAATTTAGCGAATTTTTAAAAACAGAATTTGCAAAACGGCAATTTTGACGCCGTTGACAATTCGCCGGCGTCAAAATGGGCGTCAGCATCAAAATTTACGCTGGTGCCCATTAAAGTCAATGGGCGTCCGTTTATTGTTGACGGAACCGTCGCAGGCGTTGGGAAAAACTTTGATGCTGACGTCAAAATTGTTTCGACACCAACGAATTTTCGCAGAAAAATTTCGCATTTATTCGCCGTGAATTTGCGCGGGGCGAATAAATTCGCCCATCTCTATCTATAATAGCACTTATGGTGTTCATCTAGGAATCTCCATTATAGATGATATTATTTTACTTAAAATTAGGAGCACAATAAGATTTTTTTGAACACAATTTAATTAAAACAGAAATCAGAGCCTGGTCAGCCTACTGACCGAATTAAAAATACTGCATAAAATCAACTAGATTTCAAGTCATCCAAACACTGATCACATTTCATTCATCATATGAGTATACAATACAGGGGTGCAGAGAATTGTTAATCTCCAGCAAAGTGCAGCAATTGATCAAAAAACATTAGATTTGAAAAGGCCAACTATATTAATCTAGCTGCATAAGTCAATGTATTAAGGTTGAACGAATTAATATAATTTAGAAATTATTTCGAAATTATTATAAAGTGCGGTGTTCAATTTTTTACACCAAGTTTTCTCTTATTCATTATACTTATATATTTACTTGGATGAATTAATATCAATTGATTTTATACAATGTTTTAACTAGTGGTTTTTAAATAGTAGTGGACTTGAGACTCTTATTGCTGTATTCATTACAATAAATTGTGTTAGAAAGAACCCCATATTTTCTTTTCTATATTTTAAGTAAAATAAAATAATAGACAAAATAATTAATAGATAGTGTTATTATACATGATGAGAAATCAAACAATATAATTGGCACATTGCTCGTATTTTCCATTGTCGATTGGGATCAGGAATTGATATCTACTGGATTTCATGTCGAGTTTTTAGTAGGCTGGCTAGTGTCTGTATTAATTATTATAAATTGTGTTAGCAAATTCTCAGCATTTTCCTTGTTGTCAGTTTTACCTTCTGTTTTTTGGGAGAGGTGTGATTGCTGTGAAGGCCCTTAGCAATCATGATTCTCTATCACATTGTCACTCCTATTTCTCATTATGTATAAGAGTTAGCACAGGATAAAAGATATCACACTTAAAAGGAATGCTGTAATCAATGTATTTTTAAAAGTCACATATTAATCTATTCTATTTTTGATAAACAGGACATCCAATTTTTGCAAAGCATTTTGTGGATGTGGCATGATTTGATTTGGTCTAGTTCAGCTAGTCATTTATATCTACTATTTTCTGTTTATGCCTCTTAAAGGAATTGTTCAGTGTAAAAATAAAAACTAGGTAAATAGATAGGTTCTGCAAAATAAAAAATGTTTCTAATATAGTTAGTTAGCCAAAAATATAATCTTCACAGACAGAACAGAACACTACTTCCTACTTTGCAGCTCTCTTGGTTTCCACTGATTGGTTACCAGGCAATAACCAATCAGAGACTTAAGGGGGGCCACATGGTTCATACCTGTTTGCTTTTGAATCTGAGCTGCATGCTGAGGATCAATTGCAAACTCACTGAACAGTTACAGGTGTGTTCCATGTGCCCCCCCTTAAAGTCGCTGACTAACAGAGTTAGAGAGCTGAAAAGCAGGAAGTAGTGTTCTGGCTGTTATGTTAGACATCCAGTCACTCCAGTCTTTATACATTACATTTTTGGCTAACTAACTATATTAGAAACATTTTTTTATTTTGCACAGTCTATTTACCCAGTTTTTATTTTTACACTGAACTGTTCCTTTAATGCCAATATAGTATAAGAGTAAACAACAGAAAACCAATGAATTTCATCCTATTGTAGGATCATTAACTTATTACAGCCCATTGCTGACAGTAGTGTAATAACAGCAGATAAAATCAGCAGCCACACATTTAGATAAAATACGGATCCGACAGATGTAATCTGCCCAAATACAAATTCTGTGGCTCCTGGAAACATAAAAAGCGCAGAGACTACCTAGACCTATAGTACGAACAATCCAAGCAAAAATACTTTACCCTCCCACAATGATTTAAGGTGATTGTGTGATGGCACATGGTACATTTTGTAGTCCTCGCTAAATCACCAGGAAAAAAAATGTCCAAAAATATCTTTTTCTTTTGGTCAATCTGTATATATATTCCAGGAAATTTTTATTGGGTAAATGCACAAAAATGCAAGCGAAAGCAATTTGGCATGATTATGCATGATTCATGGGTTCAAATTGATGAAAATATTTAAGTATTTTCAAACTTTTTGTGCCTCTACTGGAGATGATTTAGTGCAGTCAACAAAACTTACAATGTGCCATCACCCGTTGCTTTAGGGATGGGCAAATTTTTTCGCCTTGTTTTGCCACAAAAATGACGCCCACAGACTTGTATGGCATTGTGCGTAAAAAAAAAGACGCGCGTCCAAAAATTTTTTTGCCGTCCATAGACTTTAATGGGCGTCGGCGTCTAAATTTTGAGGAAACTAAACGGGTCAAATTCGCCCATCCCAACGAATTGACGTAGAGTTCCTAGAGATCTAAGACTGTGATTAAGGCTGGTGTGTATATATGTCAGGTGAGAAAATGACCTTTCTGACATTGGCCTTAACATTTGCTTAAGGGGATGACAGGATTGATGTAGAAGAGCAAACACAGGAAACTGTTCCATTCTTTTCTTGCATGGGATTTTGCAGGAAGAAAATTATAGGGGGAACAACCTCCAACTTTTTCAAACAATTCTAGTAATCCATTTGGCCTGAATAGGAGAAACATTTAGAGGGTGTGACTATTTATGAATTGATTTTGGGAAGTGCTGTCTTAACTAGCCCAATGGGGAACTATACAGTGGTAGACAGTGGTTCCCATCTGAAAAGCACTGCCCTACCGAATCTAGTATTTTCCAGAAACTTCTACAATAGCATTTCAGGAATTCCTTTTCTGAAATGTATCTTCTTAATCCAAATATCACCAAGTATTGGACATAATTATTTATCACAAATCTAAGATACTTAACCCCTTCTACCCAACCCTTCTTAGAAAAAAAAAAAATATATACATATATCTGAAAAGTTGATAGAAGTTAAATAATTTTTACATTTTTGGGATAAGGAAATGTATCTACACATATATGTATGTACACTCAAGAATGGAAAGAATATTAAAATGATATGATGTCAAGAGCTTTTTTCAGATGTTATCATAGATTCAAATGTCAGTGGGACAGAGTATTTTTTTTTATGATTTGGTATGCAAATTTACCAAGGGAATAAAGCACTTGAGCAAACATGCTTTATAATCTTAGCGTGTCTCCCTAAGGTAAATGCAGATTCCTTTTGGTGAATGCATATAAAGTAGGGTAGAAACACGTGCTTTGAATTTCAATGATCCCTTTAGTACTGTAAATGGATTTAAACATAGTGAAGCCTACCTGTTAGTATATTAAAA
Source organism: Xenopus petersii (assembly GCA_038501925.1). NCBI lineage: Eukaryota > Metazoa > Chordata > Amphibia > Anura > Pipidae > Xenopus > Xenopus petersii. The sequence continues at coordinate 75,927,499 of CM076675.1, read as the reverse complement.
CCCATGCATGTATTTATAATACAGTCACAGAGTGCCATATTTTTTCCCTCAGCGGAACTAATTATTTTGGTTTTTGGGATTAGAATGTATATTATGTCGTTTATATGAAAATCAGAGTTCTTTAATATTGTGTTATGAGTATTAACTTTCTGGTTTTACGTAAAATCTTTTTACGGGTTATGAATATTTGATTTGGTCCTTCTGAACAAAGCCAAAAGCATAATGTATGCATGCAGAGGAAGATTTCACTCGCATTTAAAAGAAAAAGTAAAATACTGCATATATACTGTAAGTGGGGAAACTTTAAAGGAGAACTAAACGCTAAACATGAGTATGGATAAAAATCCTACAAGGCTGATTATTAAATTCTGATGCTAGTTACACTGGTTTCTGAGCTGACATGTAGTAATTATCTATATTAATTACTAATCAGCCTTATATTGTGACATTTATATTATACTTTATGTTAACTGTATATTTGAGTTAGACCCTAAGCTCAGTAAGTGACAGCAGCACAGAGCATGTGCAGTGAATCAGCAGAAAAGAAGATGTAGAGCTACTGGGGCATCTTCAGAATCACAGATCTTTACTGCTAAACGGCTGTGGTTGCACTGGGCTGGTACAGAAGCCCAAAATATAGTGCCTTATTTATCAAAGTATTTTAATAAAAAAAGCCTGACCAAACTAGAATCCACAATTGGACTTTATTTGCTTTTAAAAAGCAAGATTTAATTGGATCAGGGACAAACACGAAAAAAACTGAGCGAAAACAATTTTTTTTAGTCTTTTTCCCAAAAGGCCTTATTTTTTTGGGATTTTTGCCTGAAAAGTCCGAAATAGTCAGATTTTTTGGGCTAATTCCAGTGCAGACCACAGAAACTTCCAAATAGGATAAGGACCTCTCCCATTGACTTATATACAACCTCGGCAGGTCTGAGATGCCAGATTTTCGGATTCAGACTCTTTCCATCCTTGGGGGATAATAAATCACGAAAAATTTGAGTTTTTTTGCACTACAAATTCGGATTCTATAGTAAAAAAATCTAGTTTTTGGTTTTCGGACTTAAATAATTCCCATAATGTACAATTTCTAGCCTACTACTATAGTTAAGCTTTAGTTCTCCTTTAAACAATACATGAATTCCAGGCGACATGTGTAGATGAAGATCTGCTGTAATGCAGGCAAATGTACACTATACATTTTTTTATACAGTATGTATTGATAACATTCACTTTTTCACCTAAATCTTGTAATTAACGTGCATATTTGTAATTGTATGTATTGTGTGGCAGAAGCCAATAGCAACCAATCAGATCTTTGTTTTCATGTTCTAACTGGTAGTAAACTGATTACAACTATATTCTGATAGGTTGCTATGAATAACTGCAGGGTCAGACTGGCACAGTCGGAGCCCACCAAGTTCCGAACCTCGGGGGCCCGCGCACACTGCGTGCACAAGCGAATGGCAGGGGCACCGCCGCACATGTTTTTGTTTTAGTTCGAGCCAATTGGGGAGCAGGTCTGGGCCGGCCTAATCCGACCCTGAGTAACTGCACTGTCCAATTTAGCACCTATCTATAATCCCTAGCGACTCTTATGGTCTGACTGTCTTTAAAAATGGTAAAATGCTTTCCTGGAATTGATAACCAATGCGTTTTGAACACAACATCTTTCAGACATGGGAGTGTCACTGTTTTATTCTGCAAGAAATGCTTTACACCTTATGGTTTATTCACTAAATCAAATCATTTTGTGTAATGTTCTTTTAACCAATCCCCCACCCACTGGCAATGCGTGATTAAAATGGATCAACACAGACTCCAATCTACCATGCCTGGCAACCAGGTATTTGATTACAAGTGGCATAGATCTATGGCATTTACAGGATTCGCTATAGGCAACTGCAATGAAGAACCTATGTTTATAATTTAGCCCTGATGTCTTTTTCTATCACAGCTTTTAGTTTTTATTATTTTTCTTACCCACACTGCACATTTGCACAGAATAAAACAAACATTTTTTCCTGCCAGCAAATGTTAGCATTTGGGATCATTTAATATGGGTAGGCTCAATTGCTAGAGCACTATGGAGTCACCAGTGATGGTGCCCATAGCAACCTATCAGCAATTCTATTTCAACAGCTACCTACAAGTTAGAAAACAAAAGCAAAGATCTGATTGGTTGCTATGGACAAAATTGGTTATGCTATGGGTGCAAAACTGCAAAAACAATTTGTGAAACTAAAAAATTTGCAAGGCGCATTGAAGTCAATAGGCATCAAAATGTTCTAAAGCGTGCCAATTGCTTAATTTTCTTAAGCGTGCAACAATTTTTTTTCACTCTGAATGTATTCAATGAGCGTTTTTCTTGTGGCAACTTTTTTGTCTTGGCAACTTTAAAGTCAATAGGCGCTTTTTCTATGGTGACTTTTTTGTAAAAGCGATAATGTTGTCTTGGCATCTTTTTTGTAACGGCAACATTTTTTCCTGTTCATCTTTTTGCATGTTTCATTAACAAATTCGCAGAGGGTAGGATAACGTTTATTTCTTCTTTAAGATGGTAGCAACATTAATATACTGGGTCTGAGGTCAGGTGTCTCTGCTAAAAGCAGGGTTTGAACTCATGCATGTAAAGATTTTTTGAACTAGTATTCAGTAAATTGAAGTCTTTAGATCTGAGCCAATGTCAGTCTATTTCTCATCTCTTGATAGGAGGCTGGCTACAATCAAAGTCTAAAGCGCATTCTATGACTCCGCTTTCCAATAGGTCAGTTATGCCAGAAAGTACAGCAATATTGCAGAAAAGGTTACAGCCACTGGAAGATGGATTGTAGCTAATTATTATTGACATTAGAATAATGCAGACAATAACTTCATTTTGTAAGTTTCATTATTTCTGCTGGTTTAAACAATTGCCTTAGTACAAAAAAGAATTATAATTTACTTATAATGTTAAATCTAATAACCTGAAATACTCTAACATTTGACTTTGGCAACCCGTTTAAAAGGTGCTGTTAAATATAATTAAACCCAAAATGAGATTTTCTTGCTAGGAGCTCAGTTTCTATAAAACACATTGTCAGGACAGGCTTCATTTACAATGTCGATTTTCAGTAAAGTCTAATCATAGAAAGTTTAACGAGGCCAACCATTTTGGAAAGTAAACGCAGTAGCTTGTTTGACTATGAAAATGAATGTATCAATGTTACAGCGGTTACATTAGGCAATTGTACCATCGACCATGCGTTAAAAATAGAAAGGCAACTTTACATCACATTTGCTACCTATGATTTGACCAGCCATCATGAAACCTCATAACCCTTTTTTATTGTAGTGTATGGCCATCCATGTGCACAAAAATGAGAGGTCTGAAGACATGCTATCTTTCAATGGAGCAACATAAATGTAGATGGGCTCATTTGCCTGGGTAGAAACAGGAATGTCTGTCTCTTTTTGCTCCTGTCTGACATAACGTGCAAGCCATATGCATACTGAAAAAACATGACACATTGTACCCTTTTCTTTGAGCTATGCACCTGCCTTACACTTCCATATGCGGAGATGTTAACCATCCCCTTGTCATGAGAATGATAATGATCCACCATAGACCTTTTCAGGTTTAGTGTGAATAGGACTGGATCATTATCACCCTCATGTGACATAGGGTTGGTTGACATCTGTGCTTACGGTGTTCAATAGCATATGCTTTTGTTATTGCAGAAAGTTCATAATTAAATCTTTAATACAAATTATTGACATTTTGTAATTGTAATTTTCTCTTATGAATAGTAATATTCGAATTAAAACACATGTATACAGGTAAGAGATCTGTTATTCAGAAATCATATTATAAAGAGATATCTTATTTCCCATAGTGGCCTAATTAATGAAACAACTCAACAACAATTTTTACTAATTATGCTTTTCACTGGAATACTATATTCTACTTAATGTTAAATGGTAGAATAAAGCAAAGACCGCACCAAACTAAAGTTTCAGCATCTCAATAGCAGCAATGATCCAGAGGGTCACCATCTTGGAAAGTCTCTGTGACACTCACATGGTCAGTGGGCTCTGAGTAGCTGTTGATAAATTAATCTTAGGGGTCGTCACAAATTATCAAGCAACAAATTAGGTTGGCCTGTAATATAAGCTGATACTCCCAGGCTAATTATTGAATTGTAAAGCTAATTGCGCTTCTTTCTGTGCTGCCATTTAGTTATTACCTGAAATAATTACTAATCAGTCTTATATTGTGACATTTATAATCTATGTGTACTGTATGTTTTGAGTCGGTTCCTAAGCTCAGTAAGTGACAGCAGCACAGAGCATGTGCAGTGAATCAGCAGAAAAGAAGATGGGGAGCTACTGGGGTCATATATGGAGGCACAGATCTTCCTTGCTACAGGGCTATGGTTGTGTAAATTAAATTTCAGTTAAACTGATTGAAAGATTAAAGCTTTTCAGCCATTTACTAACTCTGCTGCCCAACTATCAAGCACACAATGCGAACTGCATAAATCGCCACCCCCTTAAGTTAGACAGGGAGGTTTGACTTGCCTAATATATGTCTGTATATAAAATTCCTTGTAAAACAAAAATGTTAGAACAAGGTACATCCTAAAGCTCAAACATCTGTCATGATATACTGATATAAAACTGCTATAGTTACAACACCAAAAAGATGAAGTTGCGTGTATTATTGCCTCAGAATTGTAAAACTTTTAAAGCAGACTTGTCTAATAATATTTTTATAAATTAGCTGTTTTGCAGCAGTGGAGGCAGCCATATGGCCCACTTTGCATAGCAATTAAAATAATTAGTCAGGGTTAAATGTAATTTAGGCTTTCTACATACATAATACATAATCATTTTATTTGCAGTTACTGGACCGACAGATATAGGGGCAGATTTATCAAAATCAGAATGAATATACACTAATCAAATGCTTTATCGACTGATTAAATGGGCCATTCAGAACTGATTCGACTGCTTTTAGTGCCATATTTGTTTCTTTTCTGTAGTCCGTTCTGCATTCAGTGGCAGTATTGCATAATTTTTAAAGCAGCGCTTGTCTGTAATGTCTATGCTTGTCTTTAATGTTATTGGTAAAAGTAATTGGCTACTCTGGATCTAAATCTGCCCCATAATCATTCAAAGCAAAGCATTTTTTGTGGTTACTGGCCCTGTATCTGCTCCTAGCAACCATAAAAGCTTATAATATTAAAAGCTTAAAAGTAGATTTGTCTATAAGGGTTAAATATAATTTGTGTGGGATATCACTGGATACAAGTTGTACTATAGACCATGCTAAACTGGCTACCAACTATACTACAATGCATGATTTCTTAATGAGTATATCGGTTTAGAACTAAGATGTGCACCTACTCGTATATTATATGAAGCCTAAGCTGGCTGCATGTATTTTCATGTCACCTTTTCTTTTGTTGAAAATTGTTGGCAGAATAAGCAGTTGCTTGCAGTGAGCTCTAATTTAGAGACCAATTGCACCACAACAGCTTCATCCCATTTGCACCACATAAGGAGAGAGAATCGCAATCATTTCATGCCAGAAAGAAAAATGCTTATCAATGTATGAGAAGCAAGAAAAAAAAGAGACTAGAACATTCAAGCTCCAAACACTTATCATGTCAACACCTCTATCTGGTAGAAAAAAAAGTATTTTTTTAGCTTTTTTTTTTTTTTTACATTTTGCAAAAATAAAAGCAAATTCTGGGAGTCAATACTACTATTTTTGCTGTTAGAAAAATACGTAAGTACTTAATGGGGTAGTTGGCACCAAAACATTACAACATGTACCCCATATAAAAACAAGTGCACATTTTTTCTGCTCACCCTGTATGCCTACAGTATGCACCTTACAGACAACTGGGCTGAAGACCACTACAATCTGCCCTATTATGCAGTCTACATCTGCTCAGTAGTAATATCATAAATCCACATCCAACTCCCTCCATATGAAGGGATACAAAATCTTCGCCTTTATCTGGTCTGTCTTCCTCCTTGGAAAATGACATGGCAGCAGCCGCAGTAAGGGAGATTGCCACTGATTGCAGGGATTTTAAGCAGATTTGGGCTCTGTTGTAATTCCATTTTCCTTTACCAGCTCATTATATTTAACCTTTCCCATGTCTTGACCAGATCTGAGGGCCTGCATTGCTCTTCCTTTGAGTTTCGAGTTCCAGACTTGGTCCCAATTCTGCCAATGTCACACCTGTACTCCTCTCCCATGCATCTGTATAACCTGGGCCCGCAAGGTCTGGATACCACTAAGGATTGTCTTCTGGTGCTCCACAGAGTTGATTCCTAAACTCATGACATCCCTAGGAAACCAAGAATAGGATATGTTTAGAGCAAAGCTCTTGATTCATAAAATGTAAATATTTTACATTGAGTTTTTAGACACATTTAGATTTTCTTTTTAAAATATTCTTTTTGATATTCATATTATTACAGTATGTAAGCATAATTCATGGTGTGGTATCATCTGTGAAACAAAGAACTGAGTCCTACTACTCCTTAGGGTAGACTGCCATTCAATTTCTCAATGCAGCTTTACACATTTTAATGAATTTATCCAGGGATCAGCTTCCATAAATATGTCAAACCATTAAAAACTTTTATGAATGTCAGGGTTATGATTAGATCATAAAGGGTGCTTATGCAGCATCAGAAGAAGACCATATCAATGTGCCGTTGCAGTCCTCATCTGACGGGACCTGCCCAATAGATATCAGTCAGATATATATTGGAAGGGAATCACGGAGGCCTCATACTCAGATAGATAAGCTGCCGACTCGGTCTATAGTGGCCTGTATATGGCCGGCTTTAAAGACACATACTGAATCTGATTCTGCACCTGAAGTGCTTAACTGACTCATTTCGTCTTAAAATCAGATCTACCCTAGGTTCTAAATCCAACCTTTCTTTTACCCATGAGCCATATTCAACTGGTGAAAAACAAATTGCTCCTGAGCTACTGGTTGGGGACCACTGCTCTAGACAGTTCAGGTGGTTTATGTCATGTGCATGGGGAAGCACTAAGTGACACCATTTCTGCACACATTAACTATTTACCATTTACCATTACTTGCCCAAGGTTTACCAATGAAGTCTCATAATTTTTCTCAATATTTTCATGGCAGTTGCTAAAATGCTGAAATTCTAGTGAAAAGGCTGGATTGTGAGTAAATAAAATAGCATTTTGCATGTATTTTTGCACCTGTTTCAATTATTTTCCCTAGCTCCCCAAATTAGGCATTTCAAACGTAATTACACTTGCATGAGGATTATCCAATCAGAATCATCCATGCTATTCTCCAGTCTATTACTACATAACTCATCCTGCTGATATATAACATATTACGCTTGCTGTGCAATCTTTGCTGTTAGTACACTGTAATTAAGCATAAGAAACACACATATTGTGTTGTTTAGAGGAAGTTAATTCCCATTGGAGGATCTTCTAGCATCTGCTGGCGTTGAATATTTTATCCAGCTTTACTAATTTAAGGTGGCCGTACTGTATACGGGCAGATTAAAGCTGCAGATATAAATCCTTTAGACCAATACGGCAGCTTATCTGCCTTTGTGTGGGCATCCAACTGGTCTCCCCGATCGCTAAATGGCCAAAAATTGGCCTGATATCAATCGGGCAGGTTTGATTTTTCCCGCAAACGAGGACCGCATCAGATAGTTGATCCGTCTGCCCCATTTCCTTCATCGCCCTGCTGTTGGTGGGCATATTGGAGTAGGATCCGTTTGTTTGGCGACCTCGATCAATTGAGGGGATCTTATCGTATATGGCCATCTTTACTTACTTATTTAGCCCTGAGCTTCACTAGAGCCCCCAACATTTTCTATCCAATGATATAATAGTTAAGTATTCTGTTAGGAAAAGTTTAGAGTAACAGCACAAAGTATATTACACTGACCAGAGTTTCATCATGGAGGACATCATGGAGGAAAATCATGCACAGTATTCAGATTTAGCACAGCCCTAGTACATACTAGTCATACAAAACAATTGCAACTGTAAAGTAGTCATACGCTGTTAATTATCCAAAAGATCATGCTGGTGGAAAAATGGAAATTATGCAATTTGATGCATATAACCAGATAGAATTGATCCAATAATTTGGACTGACTGCATGAACAAGCAAATCATAGAAGTCATAGAATGTTCAGTCAAAACTACCCTCAAGTTGCCATGCATGCACAGATAGTCTGACAGTAGGTCTAATTTAATATGGACAGGCAACATTACTAGTGATGGGCGAATTTATTCGCCATGCGCGAATTCGCGGCGAATTTGCGCGATTCGCATCGGCGAATAAATTCGCGAAACGGCCGCGAAAATTCGCGCAAAAAATTCGCCGGCGTCAAAAATTTTTTTCCGAAAAAATGGACGCCGGCGTCGAAAAAACGGGCGCCGGCGTCAAAAACGGGCGCCGGCGTCAAAAACGAGACGCCGGCGCCGTTTTGCGAATTCTTCGCCGTTTCGCGAATTTCGCGCGCAATTCGCGAATTTTTCGGCGAAGCGAAACTGCACAAATTCGCCCATCACTAAACATTACATTTAGTAGCTTACATAGATTTTTAATATCATTTGCTTTCATGCACAGGATAAAAGTCAGCAACACGAATCTCTTAAAAATAATCCATATAAGTAAATAAAAAACTTACTGAACTGTCATTCTGGCCACAGACTCCAAGTAGCCATATCCTGCAGCAGTGAAGTTATCTTTATACCTCTCCATCTCGATGGCCTCCAGCCACTCTCCCACAGAGTTGAAGGAGGGGAACGTTGTGAATGTTCTTTCAATTAATGGGATGCATGTGCTCTGTGATCTAGAGAGTCATAAAATGAGACACGTTGAACCTTGCAAAATCAAATAAATATAGAATTTTTTCATGCCAATAATGTAAACAAAAAAAAAACAATGATATTACATATGTGCATCAGATATTCAGGTATCCTAAACTGCACTAACATAGATAAAAAGATATTGGTTTTTATCTTTGTCAACTTAAATAATCTTAAACAAAGATCTGTTAAACTACAACCCTAATATCAGCAAAACAAGAACCAAAATCTACCTCTTTGTGCACTAGGAGCACTTTCAAATGGTTGGCTAGGCATAGCATTTCCAGGCACAAGGCAGTCCTGTCCTTAATAAGTACAAGACCCCATTGCAGCCTTCAGCTAAGGTATGAAGCAGGCGGGGGAGATGCCTATGTGCTGCCCCCTTCCACTCCTCATGAATACAGTGAGGCTGAATGCAGGAAGCCCTGTCCTCACTTCGGAACACAGAGACCTGCACTTTGCTCTGAACATAATAAATGGACCCATAATGTGTTGTGCAAAAGTGGTCCAATCCACAACTGTTTAAGTAAAAATAAACTCGATTTAATGTGTGTTTTCCTTTACTATACAATTTCTGTTAAAGCATGGATGTCAAGCTTTTGCTCCTCCAGATGTTGTAGGTAATAACTGCCAGAATTAGGACTTTGTTCTAAATATTCTGGCTTCGATATTGGCACTGTTTAATAACTAAAGCAGGTGGAGAAGAGCCTAGTGTCAGTGAATAGAGTAATTATATCAATACGAACAAAACACTTTCGTTAAGAATCTCTCCATATTGGATAACTGATAGTCGGCTGTGTAGTACACGACTATTAATCTACTAATCCAAAGAAATGAATCTCCTGGCAGTGCTAAATATGCCAAGTGAATTCAGCAGCAGAGTTATAGGCTTAGAAGCAGCTGCCTCTCCTGTTATTTTATGTGCTTATACGGTACAGAAGGTTTTCAGTAATTGAATTGCACCTAAAGGGGCCATACTGGGGATTTTAAGATGAGAAGCTCAAGGAACATCAAGGAAAAATGAATTAAAATAGTATTTTCATTAGTGAATTCATAAAGAAAGTGTAATGACTAGTGTTTATTTTAAATATGCAATGTTTCATTATATTGCTTATATAGCTTATTGTTTGTACTGAACAACATTTTTTTTACATGCCTGTATACACTGTAGTAGAACATAACATAGCCACCAGACTTGCTGTTCTGTTGGTATCTACAGAAGATGCAAAGGAATGCAATATTGTAGTTTATGTCTAAATTAAATTTGCTGTATAAGAGTGCTGAAAGGTAATAATAAGCTATACTAGCGTGTTGGTATGCATGCACAGAGGATTTGGCAGTTTGCATCTAATTTAAAAGTAAACTATATCCACAGACAATATATCCACAGACAATGTAAACCATAATAAACCAAAATAAACCATTTTCATTATAATATACTTTTTACTAGTATTTGCCATTGGTTAGTCCTAAATAGAAAATTGCTATTTTAGGAAATAAGGGCCGCCCCCTGGGATCCTATGATTTACGGCGCACACAATCAAACCAAGGTAACACATACTGTAAATGATAGGTCACATGAGTCAATTAATGGGCAAAGTTCTGTCTTTTGCTTCTACACTTCTTCCTGATACAGTTGGAGCTGCAGTATTTCTGGTCAGGTGATCTCCGAGGCAGCACAAATAATATCAAAAATTATGATACACCTGCTGCAGTCTATAAGGCCTGTCCAAAGGGCCAAAGTTATTGGAATATAGCCGCCAGCTCAAAGGGCACATATACCAAGTCCAAAAAATATATTCCAAAACATTCCATTAAAGTTAAAAAATCTGTTTTTATTTTACATAGATATTAAAAAGTAGGCATACAGACCAATTGATGCTGCGCCTTACGCGTTTCGTACCTGCCTGTACTTATTTATAGGCATTACCGTATTTCCATTTGGTCACAGAATTTAAACCTCCACGAGGTCACTCCCCAAAAATTTAAAACCAATAACGTGTTGCCACCTCACGCAACATTACATATTTCCTCAATTAGGTCATGTTACTATTCTTTTTTATGCCTATACTCTATATATTTCCACAGCAAGAGATGTCAAAAAGATGTATAGAGTATAGGCATAAAAAAGAAAAGTAACATGACCTATTTGAGGAAATATGTAATGTTGCTTTAAGAACAGACATGAGGTGGCAACACGTTATTGGTTTTAAATTTTTGGGGAGGGACCTCCTGGGGGTTTAAATTCTGTGACAAAATGGAACAACAGTAATGCCTATAAATAAGTACCGGCAGGTACTAAATGCGTAAGGCGGAGCATCAATTGGTCTGTATGCCTACTTTTTAATATCTATGTTAAATAAAAACAGATTTTTTAACTTTAATGAAATGTTTTGGATTATATTTTTTGGACTTCGCACAAATAATATCACAAAATGGGGTTGAAGGGAAAAGATGTGAACGGGCAATATTTACTTAAATCTATATCTATATCTATATATATATATATATATATATATATATATATATATTACAGTTTAGTAAGATTCTTTATTATGCCAGATATACGCTATCTGTTGTTTAAGTATTCATTGTGGGGGGTTTCCTTTATGTTACAGGTAATGGCAAAATAATTGTGAGACAGTATATCTAAAGTAGCCATTCTATTAAAATGATCCTGTAATATTATGACTTTACCAACTTGCTATATACTGTATATTCTCTAAACCTTAAATATCTTAAACAGCTTCACTTATACAGAGAGCCATCTTGACACAAGTCTCTGCCCCATCCATTTGTATGTATGAAAGAGATGTTGGATTGTGAGCTCCACTGAAGCAGTAACCTACAGTAGGTCAATGATGAATAAATACTGTAAAATATTGAGCATTCCAGCTCATAGTTTACCATGAGTCTCTTTATGCAGTAACAGTTGAAAGTGAGCATGAAAAAATGGGTCAGAGATGGAGCCACCATTATTCCTGCATCTCTTGACTGCACAGGTCACAATGACCCCATCTGTAAGTTATCTGGCAATACATTCCATAACCACTAGCAATAAGAAATTGTTGTTCTGGCATCACTGTCTAATTTCAGTATTATCTGACATCATATCATTCAGTTATCTCATTAGTCAGCAACAATACAAGCTTCTATGCCATTCCTGCATAGTAACCAGTACTGAATCAGGAAATGTTCATGACAGTACAAGGATGCTACTCCTTTATTGTATCTACTCTTTATACATAATTAATGTACTAGAACAGTATAGGCTGACAAATGATTAAGAGTTGTCTGCACAACAGTGTACTAGAAAATCTGCCTTGTGTCACATTACTTAGTTGCATATTTTGCTAGGAAAAAAATATAAAAACATTGTTCATATCAATTTCCTGTCTGCCCATCAACAGTTGTGGAATTGAGAAAGTATTCAGCTAACACCCTAATCAAAATCCTATAAAATAAGGTTCTTTAAGAAACTTTTTGTCTTTTATCCTTTGTCGTTCTTATTAATTTTCAGCTTGCTCTTTCCTACACTAAATTCTGTAAGCCTTTCTGACTTGTACCAGATGATTTTTGGCTTATTTTGCCCATACATTACATTCTCCCTGCCCGTCTGTCCTGATGAATTTTGCTCAGTCTGCCACCTTGATAATGAATTTTAACTGTCTGTCTGTCACTTTCTATGCTACTCTCTTGCATGCTGTGCTGAAGCTATAATGCCAGGTGCACATGTTTTAATAGTCCACTAGGACTCATTTATGAGTCTTTGTCTCTAAGATAGCTTTCTTACAGAATTCGAAAGAACTGTACTGATCACTGGTTACATCAATTTGTCTCCTTTATAATACTTGCCTGTCAATGCCAGTTAATTGTTACTACTATATACTGCACACTTGTTTATTTATTTGTTGTTTTAATTAAGGAAACAAAAGATAAAAACAGTAATAATGAAGAGGTGGCCCAAACTTGATACAAAATAAATCACTGAGAAGAATCCTTTTTCCCATTGTGTTGCTGCTATCTATCATACAAAGATATCTTTCATAATCTGCCCTTTTTAGGTCTACTCTCTATTATATGTGAAGGAGCACAGTAAAAAAATGTCTTTAGTCATGTTGATGATAACCTAAAATTCCCAAAACCTTATTCTGTTTATATGACGATGTACTAATAGGACCTTATCGATATAGGTTTACCCCACTTGGATACTTGAAGTTCGAGAAACTGCAATCCTGTATTTTGTCCCCCTACTTACTTACCCCTCTTTTCTTCTGTAACCTCTTTGAATTTGAAAAAATAAATGTTACAAAATGTCCCCCAAATCATAGGTAGCCTAAACACTGAGTAAATAACATCTAACCATCAACAACTGAAGGCTTGGAGCCCTAATTACTATTAAACAATAATGCAATAATGTGTTATTTTCACAGTAAAATATATTTTACCATTGACTGTCTCAATTTTTGGACACTGCAGCAGCATTTCCTTACCTATTTGCCAAGAAGGTTATGTACCTACTGTAGGTTGCCTTAAGTTGGAGGTTGCTGAGATTCTGGTGCTTCTCCTTACAGGTAAAACCCTTGAGGCAAGCAGCTTTCTTATGGTTTGGTATAACTTACATGGTATCCTTCTACTTTATCCCTGTCTCAAGATATTCCTCAGTACCACAAAAAATGTCTCCCTCCCTCATTCACTAAAGCAGTTATTTTTTGATATCCAAAGTGCTATGTGATTCCTATCAGCTAATTTAGTTCATTAACAAAGTGTCAAAACTTGGTGAATAGCCAAGGTACCCTTCCTTACTGATTCACACAGACACCTACATCTTGCCATATTACAAACCTCAGGCATGATAACCAAAACTGTAGGGTCCTATTCTCCTTGGACTCAGCCAGGGCCTTCAACCGGTTGAAGTTGTTGGCCTGGGCTTTATCAGTCGGTACAGCTTTTTTATATTGAAAACCTCTTCCTGGCTCAAAACTAATGGTGCTCTATCACCCTCCTTATCTCTATCATGTGAAACAAGGCAGGGTTGGCCCCTTTCACCAATTATATTTACAGTGGCCATTGTACCCCTGGCTCTATATAGCAGACAGTCTCCTAATAAAATAGGTTTCAAACTTGGAACCGTAGCAGATAAACTGATCCACTATATGGATGACCTTTAATTAATGTGTGTGCAAGCTTGTTGAGACTGCAACTCACTGTTTGGGGCAGACTGCATTTCCCTTCTCTTGGTCCTTAATGGTGTTAAGGTGATGGGTGATCTTCTGGCAGACCAGAAATGTCCCACACATACATAGCTTAGACCAAAGCTGAAGGTTCAGACCATGTCTATAGCTGCACCGTGGTAACAGGCTTGCAAATGTTACCTCTTCCCTGGAACTGGCCCCCACATATTCGTTTTCGTAAAATCCCGTCTTCTTACTTCAAACACAGGTGGCTGCAATCTCTCCAAGAATTTAGTATGGAACAGTGGGAGGAGGCTATAGATTCATTATATGGGGACTTGTTCTATAAACATTTTCTCTGTAATACAATAAATAAAACCTAAAAAAGCTTTTCATGATTTTGAATTTTGCCTATTTTTAACACATTTGTCAGAACCCATTATACCCATTAACTTTTTAGCTCACCTTTTCTTCAGGCAACTCATGCCTGACCCGAGGCTGGCACAACCCTTTGTATTTTAACATGTTACTATGGTTTACTATAACCCTAGAAAGTAAGTACAATTTTTACCCGCTGATATTTCAAGCTATATAGATGGAAAAGTATCAACAATAATAAATGGGGCCAAAGGAGTTGTATTTCAAAATAGACATGAAATGGCAATTTGAATATAATTTTAGCAATGCAGGTACTAAAGGCAGAGCTGCATTATGACTAAATAGGGCCATAGAGAAGCTAATGAATTCCACAACATGCTGTGTTCACACTTATTTTTGCTGTCAGAAAGGAAGATCTGGCTGCATAACTTAGGTTGGCCCTGAGCAAGTGCCTTGTGGGTAATACGGCACTGATGAAAAGTTTAGGATAATTCTGATTTTAGAGAAACAAAGAGTTACAGAGATCCTCATTATTTTCTACTTTAGACTTTAGCAGCTTTCCTTATTTTCTAGTGTAACCTCATTAGACATGGCATTGAGTTTACAGGTTTATCAGTCTTTTCCCACAAGCAGTGAAGATTATATGGTATAACGATTCCATTTTATTAGCATCGCTGGATTAAAATAATATTGTAACCTTATATTTTGTTTAGACCATATTGATGTAATTTATTGTGTAGTCCAAAATGCAGATTATATTTATGCAATCAGATCTGTGAAACTCACATCAAACAGGAACAAAGCCACTAATCTATTTTAATGCATTTGCTTCAAAAAAAAAAATATATAATTGACATTGCTAGGTTCACATATTACCTTCTAGAGATTTATTATCACATAGAAACTTGCTGCCATGTCTGAAGCCAGGGTAGCTCTTTTTTAAATTTATTTTTAATTGCTTTTCTGTGTGTTTTTTGGGGGGGCGTTCCACTTGCTTTGTGCAGTGTTTCTGCAGTAAGCAGGTGAATATATTTTTTATTAAAAATATCTACTGCTTATTTTTTATGTCTGCCGTTCACTGGAATTGGTGTGTGAGTAGGTGTTAATGTTCCTATTTTTAATTAAATGATCTGAAAATATGGTAGCATTTTGCAGCTGTTATATTTATTGCTCTCAGACAGTTTTAAAGCAATGGCAAATACAGATATAGTCTATCGTGAGCTTTTCTTTTACGCTGTGAATGAAAATTTCTATCCAATAGCTGGTAATTACATAGCTGTAATTATATTAAAAACTGCTATTTTATTTCATATTGGGAGCATTTAACGATAATTATACAGCAGAGCAAGGCATTGTGTGCAATCTATACAAAAGTATAAGAAAAGAATGAACACTCTGGTAAAGGATTGACAGGGAATTTAGCAATTGCATCATTGAGAACTCAACCTGTAAAGCAAATCGCAACTCTAAAAGGGATGTACAATTATGTGTTTTACTGTTACAAATGTTATCCTTTGCAAAACAAAAATCTGTGGAAATTTTATTGTAGAATTTCGATTTTTAATATACCTGTACCTACAATAATTAACATGTACAGTAAAGAAAAGGCAAAAGTCACAAAAGGAAAGTTGAGGTGTTAATGTATATGCATTTTGGGGTCTTATAAATGAGGACCAGTGTTGAATTAACCAAATAAACCCCACTGATGGCAAACTTTGTATCTATTTTTCTAGAATGTATACTTTTTGCAGTCTTGCTCTTTTGCTGAATGGATGTATAGTAAATGTAGGTGAGGAGGTCAAAGATAATGTAGGAGGGGGAAATTGTCATTCTTGCTAGGTCAAAATAGTTATTGTCTTTTAGCAGGACTGCCAACAGAATCCTGCTTTTTAATATTGTACAAGTCAATTATGTAATGCCCCCTGTAGTGATAAATGTTTTCAGGACCCCACCAATGACTGTTCCCTTCTTAATTGCGTCCCTGCTTTTCTCATTTGGAGTATTCCTGCTCTTCAAAAGGATTAAATATTTTTCATTATAATAAACATTTCCTAGGAGTTGTAAAAATAAATAAAATATTTCTATTTTGGCAGGTTATAAGTAGTTATATCGAATGATTTTTCTTGGTTTAGTAGCAAATTAATCTATAATATAAATAGAAAGGACTGGACTTGAATATTATGCCCCCTTGGCATATTACTTTCTACTTTTAAATAAACAGAAACAGCTTTAGTGCTAAAGAACAATAAGACAATAAAAATAGCACATATATGGGAACAATACACTGGCAACAATGGCTCTACCACACAGTAGATGTAGGAACACACTGAACTGAAGCCTATGATTAGTGATGGGCAAATACAGCCAGCCATGGATTCACGGCGAAATTTACGAAACTGCGGCAAAACTTTGCAGGTGAAAAATCCACTGCAACAAAAAAAAATTAGGTGCCCGTCAAATTTGAAATTGTTGTGCATCAGAATTATTTGACTTGACAATGACTTTAATGCATTTGGACAAAATAGTTACACGCATAAAAATTGATGAGCGTCAAAATAATTTTGATGCCTATTGATGTTTAGCGAATTTTTCGTTGGTCTGCAAATTTTTTAGCCGTTTCGACAAACCGGACAGATTCGCCCATCACTACCTATGATACACTTTGGCAGATGCTTTTAGCAGCCTGTCAAGTACAGTTGAATTCTTAAACAAAGATTCTAATTTGTGCATTATATACTGTCCTTACTCAGATGATGCTGAAAACTTATATCTCATTATCTTCTGCTGGGTAAGTAAGTAAATCTGTGTGCCTTGTGATAACTGAAGAGGTCAAGCACTTACAAGAGTAAATTATATGGTAATAAAATGCAATCACTGGCACGTATCTTTCAAGTTAATGGATTTTGCATTATATGACAGTGCTCCACTAGGCTGATATATAGAAAATAGAGTTGGACTATTTAATGTATCTAAAAATATTTAACCTCTACAAAAATGATGCTTATGGTTAACAAGCACTGTCATAATTTCTCCCAATAGCTTACGGCATCTTTAAAAGGAAAAACAGTAGTCATTTCTCCTTTTGCCTGCTGGAGGGTCTGTAGGGGCTTGAAGCTGGAATGGTGTTCCCACTGTCATACAGTACCAATGCATCATTAGCAAACATTTAACAATAATAACAGTTATTTGTGACTACAACTGCACTGTGGAAAGTGCAATTTCAGACTCAAGTCTTCACAAAATTCTAAATAATTGCTGCCGATATATGGTAATGCACCTGATGCAACTGTGGACAATGCATTCCAGGGTGGCAGTAAATTCAGGGATCCCCTGAATTAATCAATTTGCAAGAGGAGGCAGGATGGGAGTAGTGGTGCTGATGCTGAGTGCAAAAGTCTGGAAATGCAACAAGCACCTTTAAACTTATCACTTTCCCTTCTTGCATGTTTTGAATGCTTAACTATTTAAACTCATATCATTTGCAAATCGCCAATTCAATAACTTGCTTAAATGAGCCTGTGCATTTGAGTGAACTGAGAACTAATTGCAAAAATATAGCACATTTGCAGATGATGCACATTAATCTCAAATCATAGGAAAAAAAACTTCATTTCAGTTCTTTCATTCAGCCCTCCAGATATGGTTACCATCTTGGATGTAATTAGTTTTGACGGTGTCACCTTGCTTGCTTGCACATTTATTAGTAGAAGAATATTACTTATTCATTTTTAGTTGAAATGAGGTGCAGAGAGCAGCCATTCCCCCAGCAGAAATGCTCTATTCACAATCACTAAGCTGTTGCTCCCTACTTTAAAAAAGTACCCGCTTCCATGAGTGATTTAAGTGTAGCAGACAGATTGTCAGATAACATATTTACACTTCACAGTATAATCTTGAACATATTGTTCCTTTTTTCATAATTTTAAAGTGGGGTCTGGGTTTTAATATTCAGTAGTGTAACTAATGGATCTCACAGCCCCCACTCCCTCTAGCGGAAATCATGGGCGACCCACACCACATAAAAATTGTGCACATGTCCTGCGATTTTGTGTGTATTGCATGTCACCCATATAATTAAAAATTGAAGAAAAAGTACCCCACTAGCTTCAAAACTCGCTCAGCAGTCTCTAGTGATTTAAACCTACCTAGTTTAAATAGTCACTAATGTGTGCAAATTTGCTAATAACTTAAATATAGATACCAAAGTGCTTGTGCTATGATTAAATCAATTGAAATTCATTGATTATAAATTAATTAAATATTAGTAATACAATTCATTCAGTTCTATATAAAAGTTTCAGAAAAACATTGGTACATATACCCTTAATTGTGACCAATTCTATTTCACAACAGTGTGTCTCTTTTTTAAGGGTTAATAGTCTCCCCCTTCCCAATCACTTTAAGTTAAAGTGCAAGTGCTTAACAGTTAATGGATAATAATGATTTTATCCAGATTAACCAAAATTCATAATATTGAAAGTGCTCATTAGTGCTTAAAATCGATTAAGGTTAAAAATTTAATTGATTAGAGACCGCAATAAATAGGATAATTATTAAAAAACACACAATTGCTCAGGTTCAGAAATAAGTTGGAAAATGGAAAAAGAAGGAGGTGGAGTTGTCCCAAATCTACTACCTAATTTGTTTCTATCCCTGGGACACCACAAAGTCAAAGAAGGCAGAGTACCCGGGACTGTGGTCTCAAATTTTACTCTAGTCCTAGACTGAAAGAAAACTATATAGGCCTAAAAAACCACAAATCCACGGGCTCTTGTGAGCTTTAGTATCAGATAGATAAGCAGAGAACCGAGCACTGGTTGAGGTTTGGAACCTCCCCACCCCCTCTACTACTTTGAAAACCCAATCGACTGAAGTATAAAAAGTTTTTAGTTAAAAAGGACTCGGAACGCCGACGTGCGTTTCGCAATAATGGCTTTGTCAAGGCGTAAATCAATGTCACCCATATATACACCACAGAGGAAGAAGATTCAGAACCCTTGTGGCCGTGGGAACTGCCTCCTCTGCTGTTACTGTTAATATTTAATAAAGATGAATTTTTATTGTGATAATAGTTTGGAGATATACTGTTCCTTTGGGTTTTCTCTCTTCTTTGGGGTTCTTTTGTAGTTAGTCTGTGATAAGTCATCTCACTCACTAAGGGGCACATTTACTAAACTCGAGGGAAGGATTCGAATTAAAAAGACCGAATTTCGTAGGTTTTTTTTGGCTACTTTGACCATCGAATTGGCTACTTCGACTATGACTTTGACTTCGAATCGAGCGATTCAAACTAAAAATCGTTCGACTATTCGATAGTCGAAGTACTGTCTGGGGACCTTCCCCATAAGCTTTCTAAGCATGTTTTTTTTTTAAGGAAAATCGTTTGATCGATGGATTAAAATCCTTTGAATCGTTCGATTCGAAGGATTTAATCGTTCGATCGAACGATTTTTCCTTCGATCAAACTACATGCAGTAAATCCTTCGACTTTGATATTCGAAGTTGAAGGATTTTACTTCGATAGTCGAATATCGAGGGTTAATTAACCCTCGATATTCGACCAATAGTAAAGTGCCCCTAAGAGTCAAAATAATTTTCATTCATTCGCAGTGTTTTTCACCAAGAGAACAAACCTTGACTGAGACCCCATAACTTTGGTTTATAGGACTGGTTTTCTGAGGGAAACAATGGAGATCACAGGTGAAAAGCTCTTGTTTTACAGTATAGAGACTAGGCAATGTTGGTGCAGTTTATATACTTAAATATCCTTCCAAAAAACAAAGATTACATTCTACAGATATGGGGCCTGTTATCCAAAATACCTGGGACCTGGAGTTTTCCAGGTAATGGATAATTTGGATCTTTATACCTTAGGTCTACTAGAAACTTAAATAAACCCAATAAGCTGGTTTTGCTTCCAATAAGGATTAGTTATATCTTTGTTTGGATCAAGTACAATGTACTGTTTTATTATTACAGAGAAAAAGGTATATAATTGTTAAAATTTGGATTATTTGATTATAATGACGTCTATGGGAGATGACCTTTCTGTAATTTGGAGCTTTCTGGATAAGAGGTTTCTCATACCAGTAATTTTAAATCATTTTCTTTTTGTACATATGACTGCCATTATGTACCTGTTTATTGTTGATGTTGTAGATTTACTTTTATCGGGACTCTGTCCATGTTTATTTAGAATATTGTGGATGTGAGTAAATTTTGGTCTTTCATTTCTGTCCTTCTGCCAGCAATCAAGCATCAGCTGATGGAGGTAAGGGGGGCAATTGATTGGTGCTGGGAGGCGGAAACCATCTTCTATAGCTTTGATGACCTAAAGTTGGGAAAAAAACAAACAAATCTCACTCAAAATATACACACATACAAAGACACAATAGAATGTAGTTACATCAAAGTAGGACATGGACATTTGAAGTGAAAATTAGATAACATAACTGTAAAAATATATACTTATATGCCCCCACTTTCTGTCCCTCTGTGAGTTGAAGTTACCCGTTAGTAGAATACTGTGGTTGACACTGTTGAAATGCCCCCTTCCCCACTGGACATTCTGTCTTTTTGTTTTTAACTGTAAATCGGTGCCCTCTTTCTTTCTCAGAGCATCTGTCCTGTTTCCCCAATGTATAGTCCCGTAGTGGGACATTTCAAGAACATCATTAAGTAGACTACATTTCATGACAGGAGAATGAGCACTGTACCCAGTGTTCCATTTGGAAATGAGGAATCTCTGGGCTTTCAGGGTAACTATGCAGACGGAAACAAAGAGCAAAATAACCTGCAAAACAGAACAACCAAACTGTGTGATCAACCTCTCTTCATACAAACCTGAACTCTCAGTTTTTTTCTAAGGGATTTTCATTCTGCCCTATGAAACCTTTGGACAAAATTCCATGTATTGACATGGAGGTTCTACAGAAAACTGCACCTGAAAGAATATTTTCATGACAAGGGTAACTGTGAAATATTCAGTGAGTAGCCCAGTTACATACATGACCCATGAAAAGGTCCACCTAGAAAACCTGGCATTAATCCCACATAGGATAATTACAAAGACAGAGTCACAACAACAATCCTGAACAGAACAATATTTCCACTTTGGAAACAAATACCATCATATCACTAAAACAGAAAAGGACATCATAATAAAACCAGCCCACAAGGGTGCCATAGTTATTATGAATACTGCTGAGGAAGTACATCAACAACTTTCCAATACACTACACTATATGGAACTACAGGAAGACCCACGGAGAACTACACAAAACAACTGAAGGTGTTGATCAAAAATGTACCAGTCAATATCCGGGAGAGCGTATAGGCTTTAATACCCAAATATCCCAAAGCAGCTTGCTTCTACATGCTTCCCAAGATTCTGTGATTGACCCGGTAACAGATGGAACAATTTGAGTCACTGTGGATGTGGAATCCTTATATCAATATCAACATCCAATATCAAAATACAATATGCCATAAAAAATAGTATTGCAGTGTGTGAGCACTACATGCATCACATCAGAACAGGCCCTTCTGAAGTTTGCATACCAACCCTTTGCTTTCCTGATTCATAAAACCAGGTGGTTGTTCTATAGGTCTTCCTCAATTTCACCATAAATAAATGCAGCTTTCACATCTAGGTGTCTAACTTGCATACCTTTGCTGGCTGCCATACATAAGAGTGTTCTCCCAGCTGTATGTTTCACCACTGGAGCCAAAGCATCATCATAGTCCTGACCAAATTTTTGTGAGTACCCTTTTGAGACTAATCTAGCCTTGTAATGCTCAACTTCTCCATTTGCTTTGTATTTGACTTGAAATATCCACTTACAGCCTATTGATTTGCGGCCCTGAGGTAACCGAGTCAAAGTCCATGTTTCATTTTTGGCTTCACTTTTTGGTAGCTGTAAGCTTTGTAAGAGAGTGTGACAGCTTATATCCCTTTTGTGGTGCGGTTTGACCTTCGCAGTTCAGTTTCGTCGGTGACATGTGGTTGTTGTGGTGTACTTTGTAAATTTTCTACATGTGCTTCGTAGATTCAACTGTCTTGTCAAATGGTTCTACCCCTCATTGTTTTAGATAAGGAGTACTTTTCAAAATATACACTGTGACTTACTGTCACTTTGCAGATTTTTGGATTTAGGACTCTGTAAGCTTTACTTTGCTCACTGTAGCAAGCCAATGCACCTTCTGTAGCTCTGTCTCCCACTTGGAATGTGCACATATGGCTTGCA
This sequence comes from Xenopus petersii, assembly GCA_038501925.1. Taxonomy (NCBI): domain Eukaryota; kingdom Metazoa; phylum Chordata; class Amphibia; order Anura; family Pipidae; genus Xenopus; species Xenopus petersii. The sequence continues at coordinate 75,904,814 of CM076675.1, read as the reverse complement.
ACCAAATTTTCGTAAGTGACTTACACTAGGTTTCTTACCATTCCACAGCTTGTATGGGGTAGCTGCTATTGATTTTGATGGTAGGCAGTTTTGTAGGTATGTTGTTGTTGTTATTGCATCTCCCCAGAATTTGTTTGGGAGGTTGGCATCCTTTAGCATACACCTTGTCATCTCTACAAGTGTCCGTTTCTTTCTTTTTGCTATACCTACCGTTCTGTTCTGGAGTGTAATGGAGCAATGATGTTGAATGCCTTGTTCCTTTAGAAATGCTTTGGCTTCTCTGCTTGTGTACCGTATCTGCTCTGAAGATAGACAGGTACCAGAAATGAACCAATCTCTGATAAACCTTTATCAACCAGGGAACCGACCGATAACTATTTACAAACAAATCAGAAGAGCAAGTGGAATCCCAATGATGGGCCTTGATGATGACCTTTTGAAACACAAGGAGGAACAAAAATACAATCGAGTACCCATAGTGGTTAGTTACAACACTCTCCCGGAAATCCTTAGGAAAATCTCAAAGGAGGTACAACCAATACTCCGGAGAGAGGAAAAGCTGCAAAATATATTCCCAAGACATCTTCATTATCACCTACTGTGCACAGTAAATCCTGTGTATGTGTTTCCCTTCATCTGGAAATGGACTGCCAGCAAAATCACGGAGTTGGGTGACACCCCATTGTCTCGGGCACAGTACAGTCTCATAAGCTTGTTTTCCTTTACTCTGTGCATGCATCAAATTACAATATTTCTTCCCTTTGTGCCATTATGTTCTATTTCTATATTTTCTATCCACTGCAGGTATAATGAGACTCATGTTGCAGGTTAAGGAGAGGAATTTAGGCGCATGTGGATTAATTATTATTGGGAGAAAGCAGAAGCGTATCTTTACTAAGATGGCTGTGGCATTTCAATCAATGGGCAGAGACTTTATCCAGCAATTGGGAATTGCTCTATGAACACTACTATCAGGGACAGTATGTAGCTTTTGACTTTTGTTCTCCTTTAAGAAGCTTCTTGTCTGGAGCTCCCTGGAAGCCCCGGTCAACATTGGCACGTCACCTATAGACACAAGTGATGTCGGACCTGTGCCCACATATACAGCACAAATAGAGTAAAGATTTTGCATTTCCAAATGAAACACTGGGTAAAGGGCTCATTCTTCTGTCATCCAGTCTACTTAATTATGAGACGGAAATGTCCCACTAAGGGACTATAAATTGGGGAAACAGGACAGATGCTCTGAGAAAGAATGAAAGGGCACCAATTTACAGTTAAAAACAAAAAGACAGAATGTCCAGTTGGGGGGGGAGGCATTTCAACAGTGCCAACCACAGTGATCTAACCACAGAACATGTCCCTACTGAAAATTCAAACAAACACTTCACATGTCCATGTCAGATTCTTACTTTGATGTAAATGCTTTATTTTGTGCCTCTGTGTGTGTATATCTTGAGTTACTGTTTCAGAAATTCAGAAAATCTTACAGTACATATATCAGTTAGGTAATAAACAGTATCACGTTACCACAAGAAGTACTTTTTTCCTTACAGAACTATGGCTAACAGGGTACAATACTCTACTACGGTTACTGGTTCTATTATTGTGGGTCTCCTTTGTTAATTTTCCCATTTGCTTTTGCCGCAATTAATTGAAATGGCAGGAAAAAATTACGACCACATTTTTTTCCCACAATCATGATTTGTAATCATGAGCTGGTGAGTTTTATTTTTTATGTTTTTTGATTATGTTTTGCAAAAATGGTGGCGAAAAAAAACCATGAATGCAAAAATAAATAAATCAGACCCTCAGGTGTAACATTAGAGCAGTAAAATACAGTAAAATACAACCACTCTCAATTCATTCCTATGAGATTTTTAGAAGTATATGTATAAATGAGTGAGAATTCAACATTTGGGGGCAAATTTAGTTAGGTTTGAAATGTAAATTCAAATTTAAATTTTTGAGTTGGATTTTTGGTCAAAACTTACAAATTTGAGTTGGGAATTTGAGATTTATCATATCCAGTGAGTTTAGTCGAATCTGATTCAAATTCGATTCGAGTTTTCGGGTCAGTAATATTCATTCAAGTTTTAGACATTCTAGTTTTTTTCTTAAAGAAGATACTATTCGAGTTTCAAGGTAAAAAAAAACTCTATAACTTGACCTTTGATAAATATGCCCCTTGATTAATAGACTGTCGTATAAGTCATGAGAATATATAACATCATTTACAGTGATAGAAAACTAAACTGGGCAAAACATGAAAATGAATAAATAAGCCCATATGTATTAGCAAGGTAAAAAGTCTGTGACCTTTCAAAAAACAATGAAGAAGGTACTCAAAACAGTAATGCATATTCAATATGGTGGAATCATGCAATATAGAACCATTAAACGCTAATAACATGCAATACACCAGAATTACATTTAACTCACATCCTGATTGGACATGTCCCAGTAAGGCCTTTCTCCATAAGACATGACTTCCCACATGACTATTCCAAAACCCCAAACATCACTGGCAGTACTGTATCGATGATACTGAATCGCCTCTGGTGCTGTCCATAGAACTGTACGCTTTCCACCCTGACATTTAATAGACAAATACATATTCATTAATTAAAATACATATAGTTATAACTGGGGTTAACCTTCACTTAATTTTACTATCATGGTTAAGCAAAACACATAATCACAGTTATTCTGAAGAGAGAAATATATTTATCTCCATATTTATGTCCATATTTCAGCAGAAGTTGCTACAGTATATTCCAGTACCCTATAACAACCTATCATAAACATGGTAGAATGTTTGCTTGGTTTTATTGAACTGAGCAAATTTCTTTTGGGTATTCACTTAAAAATATCCCTCTTTATACTACCACTATAGTGGAGGGATATAGTATCGCTCACTAATAATAGGTTTGTAATCAAGATGGTCTGCACTGAAAATTGCTAATAGCATTCTGCAAAGTGTCTTAAAGATATAAGATTGCTGCACCTAAGATATTTAGTAGTAATAAACCACCAGTCTTGTAAAAGAAGTCTGACACTGCTATCAGGGAAATTATTATCATGTAACTGAAAAATATTTCCTAGTAATGCATTAAATGTAACAAATAAACAACAACAATTGATATGTACTATCACATGTGAGCTCCTTGACATAACTCTCTATATTTTAACACCACTACTGCCTTTTAACACATTACCTGAACACCAATAAAATAAATAATACATACCCTCTATATGGAAAAAAACCTCCTGAGGTCTCCAACTACGTCACTTTTTTATTTTAATTCTGCAGTCTATTAGGAGCTATTTCACCAGCTCTCGATTGAGCCTTCCTACTTCCCACAACAGAGGTGGTTTAATTTAAAAATACATTTTAAAGCCCTAACAGTTGGATCTACATTCAATATACTCCAGTTCTTCAAAATACATTTTTTCACCGCACTTAATTGCAATCCATATTCCACAATACAACGTATTTCATTATTTTCTTCAATGTGCTTCTTTTTTTTTTTTTTTAAACACTTTTTCATCTTTCTTGCCCTTTCATTTATCAGCTTTACTCATTGCTTTCATGATTATCATGGAACTGATTACATATTTCCTAGTTATGTATTAAATTTGACCAACCCCGTTTACTTTGTAAGATTGTGCATTCTGGTGCATAATGCTTTGTTACACAATGTGCTCAGTAACAATGATGCTAAATAATGAGAAAACAGCATTCTGAGAGAGAGAGAGAGAGAGAGAGAGAGAGAGAGAGAGAGAGAGAGAGAGAGAGAAAGAGAGAGAGAGCGAGAGAGAGAGAGAGAGGTGGCAGGTTAATGACGTAATGAGGAGCCCCTAAGTCAGAGCCAAACCTAAGGGAAAGATAAAGGGAGAGCTGCAGTGCACAGTTTCATTTGAAATTCCCACCCCTCAGTCACACAGGCTTGGTTCTGATAATGAGGGGAAGGGATTCTTCATGCTGGAGCTGCTCTATACTTGGCTAACAGGCAGGATGGTACTTCTCCCAAAAATCAGTGCAGATTAATGCCGATAAAGATACAAATCCCTCTAAACTTCTGCTGCCTAATGGTGTTTATTACTTTATTTACTCTGTCTGTTCAATTCCCCAATATTCCCTTATCAAAACTGTTGAAGGGATTTTGCTGGCTCTCTTCTGTTTCTCCCACTAAGACACCCATAACTTATTCCTTCCCTTAAATAGCCATTCTTATTTTTAACCTTCAAAAAATAAAATTGCCACTGCTATGAATGGAGGTCTATAATAGATTACTTTAGCGCACTGCCAAGCCCTAAATTTAGTGGTGCTTCTTTTCCTCCAAGACTTCACCGCAAGACTTCAGATATATATCTGGAGGTATTATACCTATAATTGCCACTGTGCTATCCTGCCATGACGTTCTGGGGGGTATTATACATGGAATTGCCACTGTGTTCATTATATATTTACGGAGGGTGTATCTACTGTATGAAAGTAAGTGTGGGTCTTTCCCAGATTTCACTCTAGTCACCTTATTGAAGCATGCTAGGAGCTGAAGTCCAGAAAAACCCAACACTGTTATTATTGCTTCAAAGCTGCAGAGTGCAGATAGCACATTTGACATTCATTTAAAAATAAGACTGCATGTTTTGAGGTCCTGCTGCTATATTGACACTTATTGGTCACTCTGAGTGGGAGAACCAAATGGTCATGTAAATCTAGAGGTTATTATTGCTTTGCTACAAATTTTAACATTCTCATTCTGGTTAGAAAACCAAAAGTTGTTTTTATTCACCCAGTATATTAATTAAAATACTGCTACTAAAACCAACAAGAAGTAATACCAAACACAGTAAGGGAAGGAACAATGAATTGATCAATAGTGTTGAATCCCAAACAAACAGAAATAATGCAAGTTTTCACCTATATTATTACATATGAATTACACCCCAATGCATAATTTTTGTTTCTCAAATTTACCATAGTGGAGAAGATTGTATCAAGTTTATCTTCTTGCATCTGCCGAAATCCAGATATTTTGCAGACAAGGTTGCAGTTTACTAGTATCTTATGTGCAGCAAGGGACTTGTGTATATAACTCATTTCTGTGAGATACTTCATTCCAGAGGCAATACCAGTAAGCATTCCTATCAGCTGAGGAACTGTCAATTGTCCTTCATTCTTCTGCAGAAAATGAAAAACACAAGAAAAAACTGTTAGAAGGTAAGGAGAAGGTAAGGTTAAAACGAAGTAAATTTATCAGAAATGGTTATGTGACTACACCCATAAACACTTACAGTGCTGCTGTTACTCTGTGAAAATAGCCACCCCATTACTTTCCTCCTATTCTTTGGTATCAGGTTTCCTTCTCACAGCTCAAACCCTCTACTCTGGGCAAAATCCTGTGAAGCTTCCTCCTCTCTCCCTCTCTTCTGCTTATCTCTAGGGATGTAGCGAACGTCGGAAAAAAAGTTCGCGAACATATTCGCGAACTTGCGCAAAAATGCGAGCGGTTCGCGAACGGTTTGCGAACCCCATAGACTTCAATGGGAAGGCGAACTTTAACATCTAAAAAAGACATTTCTGGCCAGAAAAATGATTTTAAAGTTGTTTAAAGGGTGCAACGACCTGGACAGTGGCATGCCAGAGGGGGATCAAGGGCAAAAATTTATCTGAAAAATCTGCCTGTGTGTGCTTGGAAGAGATAGTGTAGGGGGAGAGCTGTTAGTGATTTCAGGGACAGATGATAGTAAGTTTGCTGGCTAGTAATCTGCTTGATACTGCTCTGTATTGGAGGGACAGAAGTCTGCAGGGATTTGAGGGACATTTTAGCTTAGGTAGCTTTGCTGGCTAGTAATCTACTGTTCTCTTTAAACAACTGCCATACATTGACCTTGTAGGCATTGTTTGCCCAGTTTTTTTGGACGCAGCCACTGAAGCACAGTTGCCAGAAAAAATATGCCATATAAATGCTGAAAATAGTCATTTTTCGCCATACGTTGACCTTGTAGACATTGTTTGCCCAGTTTTTTTGGACGCAGCCACTGAAGCACAGTTGCCAGAAAAAATATGCCATATAAATGCTGAAAATAGTCATTTTTCGCCATACGTTGACCTTGTAGACATTGTTTGCCCAGTTTTTTTGGTTGCAGCCACTGAAGCACAGTTGCCAGAAAAAATATGCCATATAAATGCTGAAAATAGTCATTTTTTTGGTCGCAGCCACTAAAGCACAGTTGCCAGAAAAATTATGCCATATAAATGCTGAAAATATAAATTTTTTTGGTTGCAGCCACTGAAGCACAGAGGCCAGAAAAATTATGCCATATAAATGCAGAAAATATGCATTTTTTTGGTCGCAGCCACTGAAGCACAGTTGACAGAAAAATTATGCCATATAAATGCTGAAAATATAAATTTTTTTGGTTGCAGCCACTGAAGCACAGAGGCCAGAAAAATTATGCCATATAAATGGAGAAAATATGCATTTTTTTGGTTGCAGCCACTGAAGCACAGAGGCTAGAAAAATTATGCCATATAAATGGACAAAATATGCATTTTTTTGGTTGCAGCCACTGAAGCACAGAGGCCAGAAAAATTATGCCATATAAATGCAGAAAATATGCATTTTTTTGGTTGCAGCCACTGAAGCACAGAGGCCAGAAAAATTATGCCATATAAATGCAGAAAATATGCATTTTTTTGGTTGCAGCCACTGAAGCACAGAGGCCAGAAAAATTATGCCATATAAATGCAGAAAATATGCATTTTTTTGGACGCAGCCACTGAAGCACAGTTGCCAGAAAAAATATGCCATATAAATGCTGAAAATAGTCATTTTTCGCCATACGTTGACCTTGTAGACATTGTTTGCCCAGTTTTTTTGGTTGCAGCCACTGAAGCACAGAGGCCAGAAAAAATTAAACCAGTAGGGTTTGCACCCTAGTTTGTAACGGTGGCGGAGGGAGGAGGACGCTAAAGGACAGCTGTGTGTGGAGTCATGAGGCTTGAAGAGAAGGACAGCTGCATAGAAGTCAGAACAAGTCTTCCGGCGTGCAGTAACCCTCCGAGATCCACCCCTCATTCATTTTAATAAAGGTCAGGTAATCGACACTTTTGTGACCTAGGCGAGTTCTCTTCTCAGTTACAATCCCTCCTGCTGCACTGAAGGTCCTTTCTGAGAGCACACTTGAGGCTGGGCAAGACAAGAGGTTCATGGCAAATTGTGACAGCTCTGGCCACAGATCAAGCCTGCGCACCCAGTAGTCCAGGGGTTCATCGCTCCTCAGAGTGTCGATATCTGCAGTTAATGCCAGGTAGTCCGCTACCTGCCGGTCGAGGCGTTCTTTGAGGGTGGATCCAGAAGGGTTGTGGCGCTGCCTTGGACAGAAAAACATTTGCATGTCTGATGTTACAGACCGGCCAAAGGGCTTTGTCCTTGCAGGTGTGCTCGTGGCAGGATTACTGGCACCTCTGCCCCTGGAATGTTGATGAGTTCCTGAAGTGACATCACCCTTAAAAGCATTGTACAACATGTTTTGCAGGCTGGTTTGTAAATGCCGCATCTTTTCGGACTTGTGGTATGTTGGTAACATTTCTGCCACTTTATGCTTGTACCGAGGGTCTAGTAGCGTTGCGACCCAGTACAGGTCCTTCTCCTTAAGCCTCTTGATACGGGGGTCCTTCAACAGGCATGACAGCATGAAAGACCCCATTCTCACAAGGTTGGATGCAGAGCTATCCATCTCCGCTTCCTCATTATCAAGGACTGCATCATCCACGGTCTCCTCCCCCCAGCCACGTACAAGACCAGGGGTCCCCAAAAGGTCACCACTAGCCCCCTGGGAAGCCTGCTCCTGTTGGTCCTCCTCCTCCTCCTCCACAAAGCCACCTTCCTCCTCTGACTCCACTTCTGGCACCTCTCCCTGCATTGCAGCAGGTGCCTGGGTTCGTTCTGGTGATTCCGACCATAAATCGTGCGCTTCCAGCTCCTCGTCACGCTGGTCTACAGCCTCATCTGTCACTCGTCGCACGGCACGCTCCAGGAAGAAAGCGAAGGGTATTAGGTCGCTGATGGTGCCTTCGGTGCGACTGACCATATTTGTCACCTCTTCAAAAGGTCGCATGAGCCTGCAGGCATCGCGCATAAGCACCCAGTAACGGGGGAAAAAAATCCCCAGCTCTGCAGATCCAGTCCTACCACCCAGTTCAAAAAGGTACTCGTTGACGGCCCTTTGTTGTTGCAGCAGACGTTCCAACATAAGGAGCGTTGAATTCCAGCGAGTCTGGCTATCAGAAATCAAACGCCTGACTGGCATGTTGTAGCGCTGCTGAATGTCAGCAAGGCGTGCCATGGCTGTGTAGGAACGTCTGAAATGGGCCGACACCTTTCTGGACTGGGTGAGAACGTCCTGGAATCCTGGGTACTTGGAGACAAAACGTTGGACTATTAAATTTAACACATGTGCCATGCAGGGCACATGTGTTAAATTTCCCAGTCTCAACGCTGCCAACAGATTGCTTCCATTGTCACACACCACTTTTCCGATCTGCAGTTGGTGTGGGGTCAGCCACCGATCGGCCTGTGACTGCAGAGATGACAGGAGTACAGATCCGGTATGGTTTTTGCTTTCCAGGCACGTCATCCCCAAGACAGCGTGACAACGGCGTACCTGGCACGTCGAATAGCCTAGGGGGAGCTGGGGGTGCACAGGTGTGGAGGAGGAGAAGGAGGACCCAGCAGCAGAGTAAGAAGAAGAAGAGGAAGAAGACGAGGTAGAGAGCGATGGAGGAGTAGAGGTGGTGGCAGAACCGCGTGCAATCCGTGGCGGTGACACCAACTCCACTGTTGTTGTTGTTGTTGAGCTTCCCATTCCCTGCTTCCCATTCCCAGCCATTACCAAGTTCACCCAGTGGGCAGTGTAGGTGACATACCTGCCCTGACCATGCTTGGAGGACCATGCGTCAGTAGTCATATGGACCTTTGGCCCAACACTAAGTGACAGAGATGCGGTAACTTGGCTCTGCACATGTTGGTACAGGTGTGGTATTCCCTTTTTAGAAAAAAAATTGCGGCTGGGTACCTTCCACTGCGGTGTCCCAATTGCTACAAATTTGCGGAAGGCCTCAGAGTCCACCAGCTGGTATGGTAAAAGCTGGCGGGCTAAGAGTGCAGACAAGCCAGCTGTCAGACGCCGGGCAAGGGGGTGACAGTCAGACATTGGCTTCTTACGCTCAAACATGGCCTTCACAGAAACTTGGCTGGTGGCAGATGACTGGGAATGGGAACAGGTGGTCAAGGTGGAAGGCGGAGTGGAGGGTGGTTCAGATGGGTCAAGGAGAGCAGAGGTAGAGCAGTAAGATGCTGGACCAGAAGGAGTGTGGCTTTTAGTTTGCCTGTTGCCTTTGAGGTGTTGCTCCCAAAGTGCTTTGTGCTTGCCGCTCATGTGCCTTCGCATAGAAGTTGTACCTATGTGGCTGTTGAGCTTACCAAGGCTCAGTTTCTGACTGCACTCATTGCAAATTACAATGCTTTTGTCAGAGGCACACACATTAAAAAAATCCCACACTGCTGACTTTTTGGAAGTGTGCGATCTGGCGGTAACAGTAGAAGTTGGCGGCATTGGCGGCAATGGCGGGTGCGTTGGCTGGCTGAACACAGGTGCCGATACATGTTGTTGCCCTACTGATCCCTGCGGGCTGTCCTCCCTGCTTCTTCTAAGTCTTATTCTCCTACTGCCTCTCTGACTCTCCGTCTCTCCATCTGAACTACCCTCCTCTTGCTCTCTTCTACTAGGCACCCACAAAACATCAATCTCCTCATCATCATTCTCCTCAGATGCATCAATTTCTTCTGACACATCACAGAAGGAAGCAGCAGCGGGGACCTCCTCCTCATCACTCATCATTATGTCCATCTCTGTCGTGTTCTCTGCCAGAATTAAATCTGGTGTAACGTCCTCATCTCCTTCATCTTCTTCTGCCAATAATGGTTGCGCATTACTCAGTTCAAGAAACTCATGGGAAAATAACTCCTCTGACTCCAGTGAAGAAGGGGCACCGGTGGTGGAGGAAGTGTTACGTGGGGTGGCCATAGCAGTGGAGGATGAGGAGGATGTTGTGGTAAAGTTAGAAACGGTAGAGGATGGGGTGTGCTGTGTAAGCCAGTCAACTACCTCTTCAGCATTTTGGGAGTTCAGGGTCATTGGCTTTTTAAAACTGGGCAATTTGCTAGGGCCACAGGATTGCATAGCAGCACGGCCCCTAGCACGGCCTCTGCGTGGCGGCCTGCCTTTGCCTGGCATTATTTTTAAAAAAACAACAACAACAAAAACTCAGTTGGTTTTTCTGGAAACGATAATACACACAGCTAGATGGCGGTTTGAAGAAAACACTGTGCAAATAATGCCTACAAGGTCAACGTATACACAGCGGTGGATACGGATTACGTAAAATATAAGAATGCTGCTTGAAAAAAAGTAACTCAAGTGGTTTTTCTAGAGACGATAATATTATCAATATTTAGACAAAATGTGAACAAGCTCACACAGCTAGATGGCGGTTTGAAGAAAACACTGTGCAAATAATGCCTACAAGGTCAACGTATACACAGCGGTGGATACGGATTACGTAAAATATAAGAATGCTGCTTGAAAAAAAGTAACTCAAGTGGTTTTTCTAGAGACGATAATATTATCAATATTTAGACAAAATGTGAACAAGCTCACACAGCTAGATGGCGGTTTGAAGAAAACACTGTGCAAATAATGCCCACAAGATCAACGTATACACTACTACAGCGGTGGATACGGATTACGTAAAATATATTATGGCTGCTTGAAAAAAGTCACTCCGGTGTTTTTTCTGGAGACGGTAATATTATGGATATTTAGACAGAATGTGAACAAGGTCACACAGCTAGATGGCTGTTGGTTGAATAACACACTGGGCAAAAAATGCCTACAGGGCAAATAATGCCTAAAAGGTCAACTTATACACTACTACAGCGGTGGATACGGATTACGTAAAATATATTATGGCTGCTTGAAAAAAGTCACTCCGGTGTTTTTTCTGGAGACGGTAATATTATGGATATTTAGACAGAATGTGAACAAGGTCACACAGCTAGATGGCTGTTGGTTGAATAACACACTGGGCAAAAAATGCCTACAGGGCAAATAATGCCTAAAAGGTCAACTTATACACTACTACAGCGATGGATACGGATTACGTAAAATTTATTATGGCTGCTTGAAAAAAGTCACTCCGGTGTTTTTTCTGGAGACGGTAATATTATGGATATTTAGACAGAATGTGAACAAGGTCACACAGCTAGATGGCTGTTGGTTGAATAACACACTGGGCAAAAAATGCCTACAGGGCAAATAATGCCTAAAAGGTCAACTTATACACTACTACAGCGATGGATACGGATTACGTAAAATTTATTATGGCTGCTTGAAAAAAGTCACTCCGGTGTTTTTTCTGGAGACGGTAATATTATGGATATTTAGACAGAATGTGAACAAGGTCACACAGCTAGATGGCTGTTGGTTGAATAACACACTGGGCAAAAAATGCCTACAGGGCAAATAATGCCTAAAAGGTCAACTTATACACTACTACAGCGGTAGTAAAATAAAAAAAAGTAAAATAAAAAAAAAATGAATATTAAAAAAAAAAAATTACAGTTGGTGCTGCTGAACTACTAGGAGCAGCAGATTAGCACACCAGTCCCACTCCCCAACACTGCTAGACTAATAGCACTGGGCTCTTATAGTAGTAGTAGTAGTAGTAGTAGTAGTAGTAGTAAAACAACAAAAAAATAAATAAAAGCAGTCCTTACAAGGACTACTGTTATTGCAGCAGTCAGCAGATGAGATCAGAAGCAGGACAGCTGCCCACTGCAGCTACATACAGAGCACTGCAGTAGAAGGTAGATTACTAGCCAGCAAAGCTACCTAAGCTTAAATGTCCCTCAAACCCCTGCAGACTTCTGTCCCTCCAATAACAGAGCAGTATCAAAACGATTACTAGCCAGCAAACTTTCAACTGTCCCTGAAATCACTAACAGGCAGCAGCTCTCTCCCTACACTATCTCTTCAGCACACACAGGCAGAGTGAAAAAAACGCTGCAGGGCTTCGGTTTTTATAGGGAAGGGGAGTGGTCCAGGGGAGAGCTTCCTGATTGGCTGCCATGTACCTGCTGGTCTGGGGTGAGAGGGCAAAAAAAAGCGCCAACAATGGCGAACCCAAAATGGCGAACGTCGCGCGACGTTCGCGAACTTCCGGCGAGCGCGAACACCCGATGTTCGCGCGAACAAGTTCGCCGGCGAACAGTTCGCGCCATCTCTACTTATCTCCCTCCCTTCTCCCTCCTTTAATCTGACCCGATGGTGGAGCCAGTGAGAGACATAGGCAACAAAGTTATGTCACACCAAACTGATATGCCAGCTGCTGTCTTAAGCAAACTGTTTACTCTAGTACGCTAACACATTCTACAGAATAAATATAGCATTCTAGCTTGCACTATTGTGGTCAATCTACTGCAAAAAAGATTCAGTAGCTTTCCTTTTCCTTAAAAACTATAAAGCTTGATTAACTGCATGCTGAAAAATTAGGACGAGAGACTAAAAACCTCAGATATAGCATACATTCCTTTTCTCATCTAGTCCATCACACCCCCCAACAAAATTAACAGTTAATTAGTATTTCCCTTCCCTAGCCACAATAAACATATCAAACATATAAATATATATAGCAAAATATAAATGAACAAACAGCAATTAATGTAAACAAACTTCATGAAAACTGTATTTTCAACTTCATGATGTGCACAGAATGGGTTATGCCAAAGTAACCCCCTCAGCTGTAATATGCAGTAGAATGTAAATTCAAGAGGTAAATACCAACCAATTAAAAGAAGGTGTTCAATAATAACACCAACCAAAAATTACTCCAACAATTTTATGAAGCAGCCCATATACCACAAGTCTTACTTACTCTGAAAGAGGTCTTAAAAAGGATCAACAGCAATTGAAGCAGGCATTGTAGAAATTCAAAACAAAATGCCTCAATGTCTGGATATATAGCACATATAGGAACTCCTATGCCCTTCTTGGCAATAAGTCTCAATCAGCTTTGCCACTAATGAGTCTGGCTATCAATATTTAATTAACTACTAAAGACTGTAAACTGTTGGTATAAAATTAGTAATAAAACACATTAGAGGTATTCTTTCATTTCTAAGAGATGTTTTATTCCAAATCCATTTGATTAGAAACACAATGTTTAAGAATAAACTAATGTCAGCTTCAACTGCTCCACCAAAGGCAGGACCCCCCCCCCCACACACACACAAACGCTGATGTTGAGAGAGATGAAGTACACATAAATGGTTATGTCTCTTTTCCCCAACAACAATTTCTACACTAACTTTGCACAGAAAATTCAAATAAGCGTTTTGGAGTAAACTTCGGTACTTTTGAAAGTAAAGAGATAAAACATGATGAGAAACAGCTGAGTGCTGCTGACGTACTAGATGCAGACAGTTCAAAGTCAAAGTAAAGTCAAAGTAAACTTTATTGTCATCTCAGCAGTATACAAATATACAGTGAGACGAGACGACGTGGCTCCAGCTAGTACATATCACAAAAAGGCACTTAAAAATACACAATAAATATGTAAACATGAAATGTGCAATTTTAGGACCATGAACACATCCAACCCCTTGTCAATTTCTACACAAAAACAAACAATACATACTGCTAGATCATCAAAAGAGCTAGGAGATGATTAGTCTTATAGAAATGTGTTTTCTACACGATCACACACAGAAGCTTGAGTGCTAATTTGCCTTGCCTTGCAATACTGTTTTCTTTTTTGTCATCACCAACACAGACAATACTCTGTGATGTGATGCTTTTGTCTCCTATCCTGCTACTTTTTATTATCTTACTTCCTTTTATGTTTTTTTTCATTCACTTTTCTGTTATTCTAATAAACAAATGTTATGCACTGTGACTGTAATAAAGACATTTAGAATTCTACATTTACTTGCCAATTATAATAATTCAGAGACAATCCAGATACTACAGATTGAAAGCTGTATATTTTGGACAACAAGAATATCTGTTGAGCAGGCACTCAAATAAGGCAATCTTCGATCAGGCGAATAAAAGCAAGTGAAAACTATGTCATGAATAAGCAGCCTTGCGTGTTACATGTTACAAACACGTAAGGCTGCTTATTCATGACATAAATAATGTCTTCACTTGTTTTTATTCGCCTGGTGAAAGATTGCCTCATTTGAGTGCCTGCTCAACAGATATTTGGTTTGATCCGCTTCCTTTGCTGAAGGCTCAAGGTAGTGCACTTGGGCTTCTTCATTAATGTGGTGAGTTGTTTGGACCCTCCCTCCTGTCTCTGTATTTTAGACAACAAGCCTTGAGCACCTAGCATAGGCTTATTCTCCACCATTGTTTTTCAGCCATCAGAGAAGTGCTGGAACCTGTCAGTGCAACCTTATGATGACAGATGCATTTCTGTCCAAAAATGGTGAAATGCCCATTATTGGGCAGAACTTTTACTGTCCCCAGCAGTTACAGACAGATTCCATAAATGTAAATGTAAGACTGCTCAGCAAATGTTGGCTGAAAAATGCCAGCAGAGAATATACTTTGAGTGAAATAAATAAAATCTGCTGTCTTTATCTTCTCCTAATGAATTACCTAATAACCTGATATATGCATCACCACTCAATAAATATCTCATCAGAATAGGTCATTAAACAATATGAGAAAATAAATAATATAAATGAAAAAATAAATACATACATTACTATACACTTACCCGTACGAAAGAATCTAGAACTCCATTGCCTAAATATTCCATTACAGTCATCATAGTGTTCCCTGTTAACAATGAAAACTTGATTTATATCTACAGTAAAATGCAATCTGTTCTTTGGAAATATGCTAGCAATATAGTTAGGAATCCATTTATTGAGATAGATAAACAATAAGCATTAGTAAAATGCAAGATAAAAAAAGTTTTATATATGTGTCCATGCAAGTTTAACTGTGATTAGTTAGACACTTGCAGACGGTCATGTCAGATGGAATCCGTGGACATCACTTCCAGTCACATCTCCATCAGTGCAAGGTGAAGACTTTCTGCCAATACTAATATGTAATTTGATATTTTAATTTGTAATAAATTGTATGTGATATGTAGTTACATCAAGCAGGTCACTGGCAGAGATGTGATTTAAGTGCTATTGAACGCAGTTGCCTTGTAATCTGAGATGTGATGAGCCTGAAGATAGATTCTACAGGATGGGGCATATTAAATTAAATTAAATACAACCACAGGGCAAATATTATTGAGATTTAGTAACCAATTGAGGACATCTTCCACCAAGATTTAAATATATAATATATGAATTTACTGTGTGTTTTTAATTTTATGACTGTGTCCCTTAGCAGCTGCTTAAAAAGTAGTTGATCAACAAAACCAATAAACAACCATTTTTTCAAGTAAATCTAGGAAATCTAACAAGGCAGTTTATAATGCGGAAAATCTGAGAATGAGCTATAAAATCAGTACCTCGGGTTATGACTCCTTCAAGACGAATGATATTGGGATGGTCAAACTGACCCATAATACTAGCCTCGGCCAAAAATGCTCGCTTTTGTTTTTCTGAACAACCTGCTCTCAGGGTCTGAATAGCAACAGGAAGTTCTCTCTTACTTGGGAGTTTTAGACATCCCTTGCATACCTCCCCATATTCTCCTGAAAATCAAAAAACAAATGTTTAGTGTGATATCTAATGCAGAACATGTTATTTTTAATTACAATCTGTTTATGTATTTTGCTCTCTTTTCACATTGGCAAAAAAAAGAGGATAAACGTTTTTAAAAATTCTATACAGTTCTCCAATATTCAATTATTTTTCTGTTATTTGTGAACAGGGTTGGACTGGGGTCACAAGGCCAGGGGCCAACCGGGGCTGCTGTTGCAGGGCCCCCCTCCACCACCAAGACGCCCTCCGCTGGACCCCTCTGCGTGTGCCGCATGTATGCGTGTGTTCACTGTGCTGGGACATTCTCCGGCTGCAGGAAAAGGAAGCTCAGGGAGCAGATCTGGCCCGGCGGGGCCCACAAGAGGCTGGGGCCTACCAGTTCCCAGTCCGACCCTATTTGTAATTGCTATTGAAAGCAGTATTTCTTTGTCCGCACTCCTGGTTTAGGCTCTTTATGCAATCAGGGTTTACAAGCCCTTAATAACATTGAAAAGCATTTGGCTGCCATGTGATTCTGATTAGCATTTCGCACTGCCTGTTGCTGCATGTTGAAAACCTTTTATTAGTCAATTCACTAAAGACCGCTATTCAGGTTATGTTTAGCTGATCTTCAAAAGACCATCCAATGACCTCTGTAGCAAACATTTTTGTTTTATGTTTCTGTGGCTTTTTTATGCAAATATTTAGTGTTGATATTTCTAGTATCACAACATTTTGGATAGGACGAGAAAGGATACAGTGCACAGAGTGTTATTTCCAGTGCCCCCTTAGTGTATTGCATTGCTAACTCTTCTGCAAATTGTGGCACTAACTTATTTGTGGATAAATTCTATAACAGTGAAAAAACATTTGCATTTGTGTAAAAATACACTGTTTTTTCTTGTTCTTTAATATGCTTTAGTAAAAAGGTTGCACCGTGTCTCAACGATTTCCCATCTATCAGTAAATATTGAGGGATCAGTCATGGATGGGGGGAGGCACAGCCCCCTTTGTGTGGCCCTCCATTAAAGTTTGGCTGCTTTGATTGCTTATCTTTGTGTAAGCTTCAAAGGGTATCACAACTGAGATCAACTGGCCCCTGCGTTGTTCATATTCAGGCTCAGTGGCGTTACTATCCAACATCCGACCAACACAGAATAGCACAGGAAAACGATCCCGGCATCTCACACCGGAAGTTCCCCTGCCTGCTGTCTGTGGCTCCAGCAGGCCCCAAGGAGGTGGAGGCCTGGGTGCATCCACCACTTCTGGTGGTTACTCCACTGTTCAGGCTGTATTAGGCATGCTTTGTTCACACTTGTAATCCTATGTATTTTTAACGGTATTGTTCACACCTGCAGGGACCTGCATTGTTGACACCTGTAGAACCCTGTATTGATCACACCTAAAAGACCCAGCTCTGATCATACCTCAGAGTGTCAGTGGCCACATTGTTCAACTGTTCACTCCTCATACAGACTTAAAGAGCAGCACTGGCATTGGACCACTGTTCCTGCTCTACCCTACCTGTGTGTGCCATACTCCTCCTCCCATACTTTGTCCGTGTGTGTCATATTCTTCTTGTGCGTGCCATACTCTGCCTGCCCTTCTTTGCCTGCATGTGCCATAATCTACCTGCCCTGCCTGTGGGAGGTGAACATGGTGGTGGGGGGCGTTAGCATTTGGAAATACCTTTTAGGGGGTCCCCAAGGTGTTTAATCGTGTGCTAGGAGTTGCTGTGCTATTAACAGGGAAGGATGAGGCATATCTAAGGGTATATCATAATAATACATAAACTGTTTTTGTTTTACATATGAGTGATGGATGATATGATCCCTATAGTGAGTACCAACCATTTGTTTTTTTTCTTGTTGTTGTCCAACCACCATTAATGTGGGTATCATATTAACACTTCTTGTGATAACACAGGTGTGGTTTAAAGTTGGTGTGGTGTGAAAAAGGGGTGGTCAACACTGGCTGCTGTAGGGAAGTGTTACTTACCCTTTCCTTAAATGCATAACCCTGTGACTTTAAATCTGGAACAACCAAAAACATGGCTGCTGATTGCACTGCAGTCAGACACTTTTTCAGCCACAGCCTGGCCAATCAGCAATAAGGATTTGCTTTTTACCTTGTGACCTCTCTGAAGGAAGTTTGGATCCAAAATGAAAGTGAAAACTCTACACAGAACTACTGAGAGACAGCCTAAGATACCTTCTTCTGTGAGTGTGCCTACTGACTTGCACTAGTTGGAAGCTAGGGGTTTCACCTGTAAAACATTTACCCATATAGGGAACCCCATAGTCAGAGTGCAGAGAGTTTGTTAACTGTAACCCCTTTTTGGCCACCCCCTGTGCCAAAGGTTATACATCACATATTTCTTACCACTCCAGGTCCTGAGTCCGCTTTGCTAAATGGGAATTACCTCTATGGCAGTGCCTCCACCTAATGGGATCCTGGAATACAAATGCGGGTGTCTCCATTAGGAAACTGTAAGGGGTATGGGGTTACCTGTGCGGCGGGGTCGCCCGCCGCATGGTCCGTGAGCCGGCGCTGGCGCCATCTTTGATTCTAGGGCGCCAGCACGTTTTTGGTGCACGTTTGACGAGAAATTTGAATCTATATAAGGCCCATTCTGTCTCCCAGCCAGTGTCCGTGATAGAACTTTGTTTCTAAGTGGTTTCTGAGCCTAGTGCATCTGTTCCTGTTATTCTGTATCTTGATTATCCGTGTTTGACCCTGCCTGTATCCTGACTACTCTGAACTCTGTATCCTGACCCTTGCCTGCCTACGACAACTTTTCCTGCTTAACCCCTTGATTGACAACGCGGTTTGACCCTTGCCTGCCTGACAATTTTGATATCCGGCTGCCTTGACCCAGCCTGTCTGACCATCCTTCTGCCTAATCCTTTTGTACCGTGAACTTCGGCCCAAAAAGACTTTGCTAACAGCCGTGCCCCTTTGCCAGCCAGAACATCTCGCCTTGCACCCCTCGTTAAGTCCAGGTGGCACCCAAGTAAGCTGAGGGCTCCTCCCGAAGCCCAACGGTGGTCACACTACGGGTGAAGCCGAGCCGAGACCAGGGTGCTTGCCATTTGTTCTGGTATCGGGTGCCGGCCGTGACATTATCACGGGCCATGGAGGACGAAAGTCATGCTGAAGCTGCTGCTGCTGCTGCTCCTCCAACTACCACTGATGCGCTTCTTACCACACTGTTACAGCACTTGGAGGATCACAAACAGAAGCAAAATTACCTCCTGCAGGGTTTTCACAATCTAACCCAACAGCTGGAGGGTACACAAGCTTCGCAGCAGCAATCTGTTCCGTCTGCCTTGACCCAGCCTGTCTGACCATCCTTCTGCCTAATCCTTTTGTACCGTGACCTTCGGCCCAAAAAGACTTTGCTAACAGCCGTGCCCCTTCGCCAGCCAGAACATCTCGCCTTGCACCCCTCGCTAAGTCCAGGTGGCACCCAAGTAAGCTGAGGGCTCCTCCCGAAGCCCAACCGAGACCAGGGTGCTTGGCATTTGTTCTGGTATCGGGTGCCGGCCGTGACAGAAACAATAATCAAGCACACTGTTTGCAATAAAACACATAACTTTATATAGAGTTAAAGGCAAAATAAAATATGCAAAACCCGACCCACACATCACTAGTATCAACATCACTGCTATTGTAGTCCCCAGGGAGTTGTGTGTCCACCAATATCTGGTAGCGCCCAAGTTTAGAACTAGATATAAGTGCCAAGAAAGGGTTACACTTCCATTATCAGCCATCCACTATGTAAAATAATGTAGCATAACTATGTGGGCCAGATAAAGCCATTATTAGTAATTAAAATAATTGTATTAGACCAGTCTAAAAAGTCAAGGCAGAGGCCTGTGTGCCCCTAGCCTTAAAGTCATTTTTAGGGTCTATTTTAGTGCTGACAGAGACAGTAAATCTTTATTGCTTGGAAACTACCACAGAGCTGTGAACAAACAACCTCTAAGGCAGGGGTCCCCAACCTTTTTTACTCGTGAGCCACATTTAAATGTAAAAAGACTTGGAGAGCAACACAAGCACGAAAAAGTTCATGGGAGTGCCAAAAAAGGGCTGTGATTGGCTGTTTGGTAGCCTCTATATGGACTGGCAACCTACAGGAGACTCTGTTTGGCAGTACACATGGTTTTTATACAACCAAAACTTGCCTCCAATTCCG
Source organism: Xenopus petersii (assembly GCA_038501925.1). Taxonomy (NCBI): domain Eukaryota; kingdom Metazoa; phylum Chordata; class Amphibia; order Anura; family Pipidae; genus Xenopus; species Xenopus petersii. The sequence goes on along the minus strand of CM076675.1, from coordinate 75,884,831 downwards.
GAATTCAAAAATAAGCATCTGCTTTGAGGCCACTGGGAGCAACATCCAAGGGGTTGGTGAGCAACATGTTGCTCGCGAGCTACTGGTTGGGGATCACTGCTCTAAGGAGACCCTGGTTCCTGGCAATTTTGTGTTAAATCAGAACACCTTCTACTAGAAGTAAATGATATTGAAACAATCCTCATCTTTTATCATTTAAATTGCATGGCACAACTACCTTAATTTGGAGTTATTAGTTTGGCTTATGCACACAGGGTTGATAGTGGATTCTCAGGTATGCTTCATTTGCAGTCATACACGCTGAATGCTTTTATATAGAGAACCCAGAAAATTGTGACTCTAGGCATTTGGTAAAATCTTTGTTAGCAATAACTGTATTTAGCCAGTCTTGTGGAATAATGCTTGGTACTTTGAAATGGGATTTAAATAACAGGAGGAAGGTATTAATGCTGGAGACGTTTCTCCAGGGAGCTACCTCTCAGATACTATATTATCATATTCATCATTTCATGGGGATAGATATGTGCCACTTACATGAGTGATGCAGGATCAAAATGCCATGTATATAATGTAGAAAGATCAGCACTCTCTTTGCGTGAATAATCCAGATAATTTGTTCATGGTGAAACACATTACAATCCAACATTTCGGTCCCAGCTGGTGACCCTTTTCAAGGATATATATATACATATATATATATATATATATTTTCCCATCTCTCACTAAAACATTGCTGACTAATGCAGTCAGTGCTGTATTAGTGAATGGAGCTATGGGTATCTGAGCTCTAAGACCTGTGGCTGTCTGCACAATGCATCATGCAGTGTTTAAAGTGCAAAAAATGCCAGATTGCTGCACTTTACACACTGCATGATTATATAAATCCTTATATAATGCATAGCAAAATGCTGGCATTTGAATGAATAACAAGACATGGGATGGCTCCTTTAAAGGAAAAGGAAAGTCTGTTTGCACTTGGGGGTGCCAAATGTTAGGCACCCCCAAGTGATTGTATTGACTTACCTAAAACCCCGGGCGGTGCAAAAAACTGCACCGGCCCGGGGTTATACCAGCGAGCATCATGGAGAGATCTTCTTCCGGCTTCTTCTTTCTTCAAATTTCTCTGGGCAAACGCATGTGCAGTAGACTGAAATAGCCGAATTTTTAGTTAAAGTTCAGCTTTTCGTTCTACTGCGCATGGGCAAACGCGCGAAGAAAGAGGAAGCAGGAAGAAGATCTCTCCATGATGCTCGCTAGAAAAACCCTGGACATTTTTCTGCCGATAGGAGCACCGGCCCGGGGGTTTCAGGTAAGTCAATCCATTCACTGGGGGGTGCCTAACATTTGGCACCCCCAAGTGCAAAAGCTGACATTAAAATCTGACCAGTAATGTTAGTACAGGTATGGGACCTGTTATCCGAAATGCTTGGAACCTGGGGTTTTATAGATTATGGATATTTCTGTAATTTGGATATTCATAACTTGTCTACTAGAAGATCATGTAAACATTATTATTCATTTTTAAAAATTATTCATTATTTAAAATATCTTAGTTTGGGTCAAGCACAAGGTGCTGTTTCATTATTACAGAGAAGAAAGAAATAATTTTTCTTGGACTATTTATATAAAATGGAGTCTATAGGAGGAGGTCTTTCCATAATGCAGAGAATTCTGGATGATGAGTTCTCATATAATGGATCCGATACCTATATAGCTTAACACATGAAAAACTATACAGTTTGTAAAGTATGTCATATTAATCAGCCATATCTGCTTTGAAAACATCTAGCTCCAGTAGTTATAGAAGTAGATACAGACCCAAGATCATTGATATAAACAAATAAAAAAAATCTAAGAAGGAGAAATACAAGGAGAGACAAAAGGACAATCGTTTACCCCTAGTGGCTACATACAACCCTCACCTTGAGGTTCTAAAAATATCTCAAAGAGCTGCAATCAATTTATTGAAGGTCAAATTTCAGTGGTATTAGAGGTTTTTGAAACCATGATTAAATGCTATGGGGGGAATGTAATAACATTTCTAAAGAGAACAAATTCTGCACACAAATAAGTATAACAATTCAGGTTGCAATGTAATACTCTTCAATAGGCTTTATATGGCTTTTATTGCATTGCAAATCTTAATTGTGCATTGTGAACTTTTAAGCTTAACAACTTTTTCATTAAGAAACAATGAATGTAATGAAAGTTATTAATAGATTTGAATATAAAAAATGCTAAATGATGTGGGAAAAGAATCTGAAAACCTTTAAAACCTCTAAATATTTATGTTTTTTGGACTTTTACTAGGGAATAACATTTGAAAACATCTAAAAGTCAAAACTGATTAAAAATGGTCCAGTAGGATCAGCACAGCTCCCACTGACTTCTATGGGAAGTAGATGCCGACAGACAGGCCCGGATTTGTGGTGAGGCCACAAAGGCCCAGGCCTAGGGCGGCAGGATAATTGGGATGGCATGCCGTCCAGCCGATTACCGAGGAGCACCGCTGCCCAGGGCTACGGTGCAGGCGCGCATGTGCTTGCACCAGAGCAGAGTATACGTGGCACCCACACACTAAATCAGTCCATGCCGCCAGATCTTAAAGTGAGAGAACCAAGCCTAGTGTTCTGGGAGGACAAGGGAACCGTAAAGTGTGCCAGGAAGGATGTGGAAAGAGTAAGTGTAGTCATGGGACAGGCCAGGATTAATTCTAAACAGACAGTGCAGTACGAAATCAGTAAAAAAAAGTAATTGAGAATACAGGCCGGGTCCAAACCATTCAGTAACACAGTATGAAGTCAGGATCCAGAAGAATGGTCAGTAATAGACAAATGTCGGTGCAAAGGTGATCAGCAGAGGTCAGGCAAGGGTCAAGAACAGAAAACCATACTACGATTGGGCAAAGGGAATTAGGCTGTGGGGTCTTTAAATATTTGAATCAAGCATGCTGATATCATGTGGTGCACAAAAACAAAAAAGATGACAGCTGCGGGTAGCGTAGCAGGCTTACCTACAGCCCCACTAGACCACTCGGTATCCTTACAATAGGCCTCGAAATGATGAAAACCTATATTCCCAGAACTGCTCCTGTTCTCATACTAACAGTATTAGTGACCTGAAGGTCACTGTGCTACTGGGCAACCTTAAATCAGAAAGGACAGAAAGGAAAGTGCAAGTAAATTAATGGAAATGTTTCACACCCTGTGCAGTAGCTTAAACTGGGAAAAAAGGTATGAGAACCGTTATCTGGAAAAACATTATCCAGAAAGCTCTGAATTACAGAAAGCCGTCTGCCAGTGACTCCATTATAATCATATAATCCAAATTTTTCATAATGATTTTCTAGTAGACTTAAGGTATGAGGGAAAGATATAACCGGTCCCATACCAGTAGAAGTAAAGCTAGAGAAACTGGACTTGCTGAGTAATCACTGAAAACATTTCAATACTCATCCGAGCAGCTTCTTTAGTTAAACTGACTGGTATTGATTGAACCCACATCATATTTTGCCTGTATAGATATAAATATCTTTATACTCTTGGGGGGGTTATTTACTAAACTCCGAATGCAAAAATCAGACTTTTAAAAAATCACGGATTTTTCAGAATTTATTAAACCCTGAGGATGGAAAAGTCAGAATCTGAAAATCCGGCATCTCAGACCTGTTGAGGTGGCATATAAGTCAATGGGAGAAGTCCCAATGATTTGTTGATGTGCGCTGGCAATACCCCAAAGTTTTCGGGTGAAAATTCCAAAAAAATTTGAAATTCGTGAAAATCGGATGAAAAGTCCGAAAAATTATTAAAATCAGATTACTGTATAAGCAGAAAAAAACAGAGTGGATTTAATCGGAGTTTGTAGTGGAAAATATTGACATAAATTCAGACTTTGATAAATAACTTCCCTAGAGTCCTATTGCATTTATGATTACACTTCTGATTCTACAGTACTTAAGTTTTGGGGAAGGTTTATGTCCCTTTAAAATATTGATATGGTGATTATAGATCTAGGTATAGAAAGATAGAGAGAGACAGACAGAAAGATTGATAGATTGGATTTATCTAGTGGTTCTAAAAATATGGGTGGGGAAGGTTAACACCATCATAATTCATGGTAAAAAAATGAGAACCTTCAGACTTCACAGTATGAGTAAGAAATCTTCATAACCTCTCAATGAACTTGTCTTTCAAAAAAAGTAAAAAGCGACAGGCCCTGAAGAACTGAGCTTGAAGTTTAGGCATGCACAAGTGATTAAAGCTTCAGGGTTGTAAGAATGGAATTAATTTGCTTTAAAGTTTTCAGTGGCAAAGCGGATGAAAATCAATAAATCATTTAGTAACTTAGCATATTTCCAGACAGTTTTCATGTTTCAGCTAAGCCTCTCAGAACAGATGTTAGCTTGTGAAGCCTCACTAAGAAAACCAGAAGCATCGTTTAATGCCAACCTTGTTGCAGGTAAATGAGAATATAAACTGGAGGAAGAATAAAACAAAAAAAGAGCATATTGCCTGCCCTACTGAATATCAAACATCTGCAGAGCTGATTTGCCCTGTTCAACAGAGATTACAGATTAAACTCACTTTCCCCCAACATTTTCTTTCCTGGATTTGTAAATACATTTTGAATTTGACTATTTTAGCCATTGTGGATTATTCTGCTCCAGACAAGCTAGATTTCCTGATCCCAGAATATGAGACATTGATGCATTATTACATTAGAAAAAGTTGCCTTATTGATTGAATTGTCTTGTGTGCAGGCTGGTGAATTTTTCATGAAGCAAAGACCTTAGACTAATAAAAGATCTGTGTTTTTTGCTCCAGGGGGAGGCTTTTCTCTTTCAATACAAAGATAATTGGAAGCCTAAGACCCATACACAAAAAACTCGAAAAAACCCAACTGTAAAAGCTTGCGAGTTCGTGTAGAAGTCAATGGGAGTTGTACAATTCAAGGCATTTTTCTATTTCAAAGTGTTCAAGACTTTTTTTTAGCTTGCCAACTCACAAATTCAAGTTTTTTCTCCTGATTGTATGAAATTAAGTTTTTTATATTCAAGCAAACATTCAAGTTTTTTTTTCATATATTGTGATGTCACAAATTCGATTTTTCATAAATAAGCCGATAAGGGTTGTTTTTATTTTCTGACTGGTAGTAAACTACATAAGCCCTTTGGGAAAGGAAGCTTTGCTGGTACATTCTTCAACATGGCACTATTGCAGTGAAGTTACTGTGATTTAGGGGCCCATTCACTAACAATAGATTTGCAATTTTTACCACAAATCAAAAAATGTGTGGATTTCCTATATTATAAAAAGCTCTAAAAATTTGAAGTGTAAAAACCACGAAAAACTCTAATGCAAAACTTCACCAAGTAAAAGTTATCAAGGTGCTATAGACGTCAGTGGGATCAGCACTGATATGATTGGACCACTTTAAATTGATTTGGACTTCTGGAATTTTTTAGAGGTATTCATATTTTTTAGTGCATCGTTCAGTGCTTTTTTGTTTGCACTTTTTAGAACTGGATCTTTTGATAAATTCTACGACAATCAAGGTTTTAGAGTTTGTGAGTTTAGTTGTATTTTCAAAAACCTCTAAAATGCGGCAATATATGAGTGAGTCATCATGCTACACTTTTTGTACAAAAAACGCAGTGGAAGGACAAATCTCTTCTGTGTTTCTGTCCATTTGTAGATTATTATTCCTGGGTTTGTTATAATTGTGTTTCTCATCCTTTGGTTCCCAATTTTTTTGACTGTGAATATCATAGAGCTCAAGCAATAGTAAAATGTTAATGCTAAATGTGAAAGAAGATCCATTAAATAATTTGTAATTGAATGTATTTGTGTATAGAACAGATCCGCAAACAAGTAGCAGGTAGAAATAGTTGGTATGTCAAGAAGTGTGTCTGTGCAAATATTTAATGTTAACCACGCTTGAGACCATTCTTGGATTTTAATTCTAATGGCATTTGGACAAGGTCCTAAACAGTGACAGAAATATAATGTCCTCTCAAAGGACAGTGATGTCATGATGGCAGAGGCCAGTGAAAGTCACTGTTATGTTCACAATCTGTCACTGACAGTAATACAAGTAATATCAGAGCAAATGGCCTTGGGCTGCCTTGGCACAGTGAGCTCATCAAAATCTCATTCTGAACAGAAGATTTGTAGTGTTATGATACCTAATGAGCCAAAAAGCAATAATGAATATTAACACTAGATGCTAAAATGTAGGCTGTGATACTGTGTTTCATAATACTCAAATTATATACAGTAATAGGAGAACAGGAACTTTTATCAGTGCAACAACATTTTCATACGTGCTGTGATGATATGTGTTGGATACATATATTGTGGACTTGCACTTTGATGTTTCCAGACCTATGCAGAATAGTAAATAGGTCCCACGATGGAAGGCACAGTTTTCAGACTATTTGAAGTACTGAGATCTGCCATGCAAACTACATACATCCTATATTCTTTTTTTCCTTACATTTACACTCTATTCACATTTACAAGAGCTGTAAGAATACCAAATCCTCTTTTAATGATTTATGAAAAGCTGTCCAAAGTGGCGTACTCACATTTTGACATAGTCTACCTGGTAGCTGTACCATTTAACCTGATAAGCTCTCCATTAGAGCTAAGAGACAGGTCTCAAGTCAAAAATCTTGTCTGTGTCACTTCAGGTATGGGGCGAGTTATCCACAATGCGCGGGACCTGGGGTTTCCTAGATAGCATAACTTTCTGTAATTTGGATCTATATACCTTAAAAAAGCATGTAAACATTGAATAAGCCCAACAGGATGAGTTTGCTACCAATAAGAATTCATTATATTTTACAATGTACTGTTTTATTATTACAGAATAAAAAGAATTGATTATTTGGATAAAATTTAATCTATGGGAGATGGCCTTACTGAAATTTGGAGCTTTCTGGATAGTGGGTTTCCAGATAACAGATTCCATACCTGTATTATCATTTCCTCTGTAGCATGTGCACATACCTGTTCCAAGTATTCTTTCGATCTTTATGCTGGAATTGTCCAGCTCCTTTGCAAAAAGGTGAACTGCTTGCATTGGATCTTCACAAGTGTCCGGGTCTATGTAAGTTCTTCTTGTGGGTATTTTGACTGTAACCAAGCAGTGGAACATAAGATGTTAGTTTCAAGGGGAACATCAAAATTAAATAAGTTTACAAGATTTTATAGTTTTTATTTTTATATTTAAATGCTATATCAACATATGAAAACTTACAAATGTTTGCAGTTTAATCTATTATTATTTTATCCTATATATGATTAATTCATAATTGGCAATAACTTGCTATAAACAACGATTTGTGGTACAATCAATCCATGACAGCATTGGAGAGAACCGATGTGTATGTAGCATAATAGGAATCCTGATAATGAAATGGTGGTTTGATCCAAATTATTGCATTTTCAAAAAATTCTCTATAAGCTGAAAGCAAAGTCACGGTAGCTGCATATCAATCATAAACACAGACCACTTTCACCTTTTTGAAAGATTTTTTGATCTGCATATTCAGCGCTGGAGATGTGGCGTTACAGAAACAGTACATTTGCAGTCAGGGGGAAAACCTTAGCGTGTGTGTGTGTGTGTGTGTGTGTGTGTGTGTGTAGAGATCCGTGGAAGGAAGTTCAGTTTAAAATCCAAATTTTTCTGAGTATTTTAATAAAAAAGCACAATTTAATCAAATTTGGGACAAATACGATAAGATCTAGCGAAAATCCGGATAGTACCATTTTTTCTGAGTTTTTTCCTGAATGGTTTGAATTTTTTTCAAGCTTTTTCCCGAAAAGTCAGAATTTTTTTTTATTTTTGTCCGAAATAGTTTGATTTTTGGGCTAATTCCAGCACAGACCACAGAAACTTTCAAATAGTATAGGGTCCTGTCCGATTGACTTATAAACAACCTTGGTAAGTCTGAGATGCCGGATTTTTTCATATTCGGACTTTTTCCATCCTCAGGGTATAATAAATTTAGAAAAATTTGGATTTTATAGTAAAAAAAACTCAAATTTAGACTTTTTCCATGAAAATTACATTATTTTATGCATGGATTTGATAAATAATTGTCACATAATCTTGAACTGGAAACAGCAGGACAAAAACAGAAAGGGTTATTATCTGAGCCAAACCTCACCATTGTGTGAAAGAATGGTTACATTATTTACTCAGCAGAGGGAAGCGTTAGTTTCCGTACACATTTTATGCTATGTGATAGCAGAAATATCGCTCTGATTATAGTTTGCTGTGCATGACCAGTTTCACACATTCAGGTGAAACTCATTTTAGTGCAGCTCATCCATCCGCAACCCACAATTAAGTGAAACAAATGCATGTCCCTTGTCTATCAGCCAGCTATAGACATGCAGTACCAGCAAGTGATTAACAGAGCTGTGATGGATAGTAAATGTTTTTTTTTTTTTACACAGTGATTTTTCATATCTGCTGATAAACATAAAGTTGTTCTTTATATCTTCTTGTGATTCCTAAAAAGAACAATCCCCCTAATGACCAAATACAATGCTTTTAGAAGCAGTTGTATAATATGTATTCAGGAATACAGGAAACACTTCTTATTGTGATCTAGTATATTTTTTCAGTAATATTGTTTGTACTGTAGATACAGGTATAGGACCTGCTAGCCAGAATGCTGGGCCCAGGGTTTTTCAGATAAGAGATCTTTCCCTAATTTGGATCATCATGCCTTAAGCTTATAAAAAAAAAAACATTTAAACATGAACTAAACCGAAGAGGATTGTTTTGCCTTCAATAAGGATGCATTATATCTCAGTTGGGATCAAGACCAGAGTATTGTTTTATTATTACAGTGAAAAAAAACAGATACTTTCTAAAAATTTGAATGATTTGATTAAAATGGAGTCTGGGAGATAGTCTTTTTGTAATTCAGAGCTTTCTGGATAATGGTTGTACAGATAATGGAACCTATATCTGTACTAAAAACAAACTAATGCCCAAAATCTGTATCATTTATCAATACAGCAGGGTTTTAATTAATACATTCATAATAAAGCTAATTTTTTTATACTTATTCAACCCAAATATACTCTGCTTTTTAGTGCAATGCATTTCTTGTTGTTATATATATATATATATATATATATATATATATATATATATATATATATAGCAAAAAGGTCATAGTTTACTTTGGGAAGTTATTGCATGGCTAAAGTATAGTCTAAAGAAAGAAGGTTTGGGTTTCTAGGGCACTGGGCTCATTTTATCTTGGGGTACAAACTCTGTAGCTGTGATGTATTGCGCCTCAATGTAAGGGGGTTCACTTGTAAATGTCAGACTGAAAAGTAGTCATCTCTACTGTTTGCTTGCAAATGCATTTAGCTTGTCAGCAAATTTTTTCGCTAGGCATGGATTTGCTGTGAAATTCTGTACTTCGCCATCTGCAAATTTTTTTGTGAAACTAAATAAGACAATAATCTGATGGAAATGTTTTTGGAAACAGACAAAAAAGTCTGAGCAAAAGTGCCCATTGACTTTAATGCATTTGGACAAAAAAGTGGTTGAGACATAAGTCGCCAAGACAAAAAAAAAACACAAGAAAAACACTCATTGACTTTAATTTTGAGTGAGAAAAATTTGTTGTGCACATAAAAATTCGTAATTTCTAAAAAAAAATTGACGCTCATTGACTTTGACGCGTTCACAAATTCGTTGCCATTTCTCAAACTGTTTCGCAAATTTTCAGTGAAGTGAAATGGGACAGATTTGTTCATCACTACTTGTCAGGCAAAATGGAAACCTAGAGGTAACTGCACATATAGATAATTATGGTATAACTGGCAATACCCGATTTAGGAGGGATAGAAGAATTAAAGAGGTGGAGGTGGGTCAGCTGAAGCCTTTTTTTTACAAGAAGGTAAAAAAAAAGCAAAAATTAGCCAAACTAACAGCATTATAGAAAACCGTAAAACAAATCCCATATTAGAGGTGAGACCCTCAGTATCTGGGAGGTAACTTTGTTAATGCGAGCAGGAAACTTTTATTTTTCTACCATTTACACTGCTGAGGAAACCATTAGTAAAGTAATTTAATTATGGGTAATTGACTCAGGGGGAAGCTTAAAAGAGACTAAAAACATGTGAAGCTAAACAAAAATTGATCACGTTATGGTATTCACCCCGGGGTACTAAAACATTCTAGGTCTGTCATTACCAAACTACTTATGAGTTTATGCTATCATGGTTATATGAACAATATATCTTGACAAATGTAATTGTCTTTTATGAGGAGCTAAGCCGAAACCTCGAGACTGGGGTTGCAGGCAATTGACACAGTAAGTTACTAATTCATTTAAGAAATATTGTCCTTAAACATATTATACTGAGATGAAGAACTAGCTGAAAGGTAGAGTTGCAATCAATGGGACATCTTCTAATTGGAGCTGTGATGCTGGAGAAATTATCTTGACAAGCCCCTTTTTTCTGCTTCGTGGAAAGGGTATACTGTATAAGGACCCCAATATGGCTATGAAATAGGCCATAATATATTTTTAATTTTAATTAAACACAGCATTATAAGTACTGTGAGCCAAAGACTCATTCATAGAACTCCACTTGTCTACTCTTGTTAAGGGGTGAATCTGACCTCTTGCTTTGCCAAAAATTTGCAAAACTGCAAAATTCCTCCAAAATGCATTAAACTTAAATGCGCGGCAATTTTTTTCCATCTATTGGAGTTAATGGGTGTCATTTTTGTGGCAAAACTGATTGCAGGGTTCAGACTACATTTCTTAATTATCTTAAGTATGTCTTAATTATCATTAGGTTATTACACTAATACAACATTGTCTACAGCTCCTTTATTGCTATATTCAATACTAAACTGCTGGGTTCGATTCAGACTAAGGCTGCTTTTTGCATTTTAATGTATGTTGTTAAAAACAGTTTGGGTTTTATGCACTATATTTTGGGACATTGGATTAAGGTCTAGATAATCTTTTTATGGGACATAAGGTTAAGTTTCAGACCAGATGATCAGCCTATATCTTGTGATCTTGCTCACACTAGTATCTAGCTTCTTATAATTACATTGACTATTTCAGTGATTAAATTAATAAAGGCAGTTAAATAAAATAATATCCTAAAGAAAAGGACAAAGAAATAAACCATTATTACATATGTAAATGCGAAACAAAAAACAGCTTTAGTCTAAATTGAACCCTGGATCTTAGCATTAAAACCACACACACACACACACACATGAGCTGTAACCCCTACACCAGGGGAATTAGAGGATTATTACCCCATGTCCTGAAATCCAGTATCCGTGCTCTATTCACCCATGACATCACAGGTGAGGAAATTATTTAATTGACTCTGGGTTGTACAAGGGTCTAGAACATGCTGTGTACCCCACTACTGCCTATATCAGTGACTGGGGAATCTATGAATCAGTGGTGATGCACAAATACACTGTAAAGCTTTTATATACATTATTTGTCCCCTTACTTGATGTTTTTACTGTAGTAAAATTAAGAGGTCCACAACCATACCAATATAGCATACCAAGGGACACAAATTTTGCAAAGATTTTGGTAGTAGCAAGCTCTATGGTATGCACTAGTGTTACCAATAATCCTTTTTCTACTGGTTAATGCTAAATGCTTTGTAGGTTCAAAAAGCTATATTAAATATGCACAGAGGATGCATTGTTCACATTGCTCAATTATTTGTTAACAATATTTATTACATTATCCCATAGGAGTGTTACCTGGGACAACTGTAAAGTACCAGGTTTACCACCTGCATAAATACATGCCAGTTATTTGCATTACTTGCTTATTAGTATTCTCTGTTACAGTAAATAAGAAGCATCCTGGAATCAAAGAGCCTACTGGAATTGCTTGGTATCAGTAAGAGCACTAGCATTATAGGATGTGACAGCAGGAAAAACATACGCTGGTCCAATTCAGTCTGCTGGGAAACCTCAGAAACTATTTCATACATCTATGTTTATATAATTATGTCTTCCCTGGTCATTTATCAATTCAGCTCATCTAACAGCTTCATCTAGCCTTTACCACCTCTTCTGGGAAGCTCTACCACTATTCTGCTTAAATCAAGACATACGCAGTACAGAAAAGTACAAACAGAAGAATACATTTAAAAACTTAAAGGAAAACTGTACCTCCATAATAAATACGTACCCAACCGATAATTTATATCATATCAAATGGCCTATTAAAGAATCTTTTCAAACTGCATTATAGTTATCCTTAAATATAGCCTTTCACATATTTTACCTTTAGCCAACCATTTTGTGATGGCCTTTGTACTCCCTAAGAGATCACCTGACCAGAAATGATGCAGTTCTAACTGTAATATGTAAGTGTGGGAGCAAAGGATAGAACTTTGTCCATTATTTGGCTCATGTGACATGTATGTGTGCCTTTTGTTTATTTGTGTGCACCATTAATCATATGGTCCTGGGTGGACCTGCAATTTTCTATTTAGGATTACCCTATGGTACATAGGGGCAGATTCACTAAAGGGCGAAGTGGCCAGCGCTAGTGACTATTCGACAGAAATCCCATCCACATGGACATTGGCAATTCACTAACAGGAGTATAGGACAATTCGCTAGCGAGTGAGACTGTCGCTAACATATGTTCACACCCTATCGCCAGGCGACTTTTTGCGCTAGCGAACGGTCGTTACTTCGCAAATTCACTAAGATTTTACTGATTATACAAATTTTTACTGAACGTTTACTGAACTCTTTCACCAGAGTTTACTTTGCCACCTCAGACCAGGCGAACTGATAAAACGAAGCTACATCTTCCTCAATCTTATGTCAGTGACATCATATCCTGTATGCCGAAAATTCATTAAAGTTGTAAAAAAACGCTGGCGACTTTTACTTTCTTAAAGCGGAAATTGCCTTCAAAAGTCCGAACTATTAAACATTTTAGCATTATTAACATTTTTTTCAGACATTTGAGGGGCATGGCACATTTGTTTTAGGGTGGGCGCATGTGTAGGGCATTCGAGGATCTGTTCTGTCTTTATTATGGTTCCTTGGACATTTGTAATAAAAATAGGCCACTTCAACCATTTGCACCAACATTACTAACATGACTTAAAGACATCCATGCGACTTTTATGTACCCCCCTATTCAAATTGACCTAAATGTAAGAGTACAAATGAAGTTCTCGCTAGGCAGAAATGAACGTTAGCGAAACTTTGCAAAGAAATTCTTGCACTGCCAAAGTAACGCTAGTGAAAAATTGCCAGCGTTCACCGACTGAGACGCTTCACATTTTAGTAAATTTGCGTAGTGGTAACAAATCTGCGTCAATGTGGTTGCTGGAGAAAATTCACCCTTTAGTGAATTCGCCCCATAGAGTACATTTTTCAGAAAATGGCTTATTTACATGAAGCAGGGTTTTATATATGAGTTGTTTTATGAAATATAGTTTTATAGAGACCAACATTGCTCAGGGGTATAGTTTTCACAAATGAGTCACAAATTATGTACCAGGTATTTTAATATAACATATAGAGCTGGAACACTTTTACAAGAAAACAAGAAAAAGTGCAATAAAACAATACAAGGGTAATGTAATAAAGAGTGTTTTTCATAAAAGTGTTTGCAAACTTTTTTTTTCTTTTATGCTTATATATTGCAGAATATTTTATTAACATACAGTTGGGCCTATACTGCCTCAGTTTTGTTACCAACAGTGATTGATCAGCAATTAAGTTTGACCAGTAACAGCATGGTTGCAATTAAGCACCTATGTTATTAAATGAGTCTTTTGGGGTCATTAAATTCTAATGGCCTATTTTCACGTGGCTGTAAATTTATGAGAAGCACTAAAATGACAGAGACATTTGGAACGTGAAGGCAGCAAGAGAGCTGTGAAATGCTTCACAGAGCAGTAGAACACAGCACCCCTGGCATGATAAATACCAGAAATCAAATCAAGTTATTCTTTCTCACATCAGAACCATCTCTGACAAGTCCTGTCCGTGAAATCATTGTGTCTTGCTAAGAAAGTGAAGTCCCACAAAGACAGATATAGCGGTGAAAAGCTGGCCGTCCAAATACCCTGCTGTATCCTATCATAGATCAGCTTTCGGAAACAATTATTGATAGACTTTTCTGCACTATTGTTTAACTTTTTTTTGTCAGCTGCCACAGATATGCAACTCTTAGCATATTCCAGCTACCGTGGCTGTAAGGGATGCTGGAGGTTGTTTTTTGTTACTTTTTTGAAAAAAAAAAAACAGATTTATCAGCATGATACATGAAATAAATTATTAATAAATTATTAAAGAGCTCATGCAGTCAAAAACATGGTTATGGCCATATAAAAGAAACAAACAGCCATCACTTCTTTCTCCATCACTGCTTTGTATTGTATGCTTTACAAAGTATTGGTTCTATCATGAAAGAATAAAATTTAACTTGCACATAATGCACAGGATAAAAATTGCAAATATTTACTGGTATGGGACCTGTTATACAGAATGCTCAAGACCTTGGAATTTCCTGATAAGGAGTCTTTCTGTAGTTTAGATCTCCAAATCCTAAGTCTACTTTATAAACACTGAAATGTTCATTAAACCTATTAAGCTTCGTTTGCCTTCATCAAGGTTTAATTATATCTTAGTTAGAATCAAGTACAAAGTACTGTTTCTTCATAACAGAGGAAAAAATTTAATTATTTGACTGAAATTGAGCCTATGGGAGATGGCCTTCCCATGTTAATGGGTTTCTGGATAATGGATGCCATACCTGTATTATATTTACTTTAGCTCACTGATCTGAAAGATATAAAAAAAACATTATTTTCTGGCTATACTGGTGTTTTATTCTACAAAACCTATAATTCTATTTGTGAACAACAGATGGATGCAGTTTGGACATGCTAGCTCTTTAAGAGGTAAGGAAAAAAAAGACAATTGGGGGTACAATAGGTTGACAAATTACAAATAAATCGTCTGCTATATTCCATATATTTGGGTTGCTGCTTTCTAGAAGAAGAAAAACAATGTATATGATTTTATAGAAACATTTTAGCTTACAGTGAAAATACAGCTCCTCATCACCATCTTGACTTGCCTTGCTGTAGCCACATTGCCTGCAGGAAAATAATAAAGATCAATATAACCACTAGAAATATAAAACTCAGTGTATACCTTGATGCAGAATGCTTGGTTGTCAAACTAGTCAGACAGTTTCATGGATCTTCCATCTCATAAGCAGTACTTTTCATATATATTGCTTTATTCTGTTCTTCACCTACATGCCATCATGTGACCCCTCTAGTCTTTTCTGCATATTATTACTCTTACTCTTATCTCTTATTTACTCTTACTCTTATTTACCTGATGCTTAAGTACAGTATAAAAGGCAGAACATGTTAGTGTCTTTATTATCGTCGTTCTGGCTATGTGATGTGAAGTATGTTATTGGTTAGAAGAATAAACTAGAGCCTAATCAATGGAAAAAGTGACTTGAGTGGTACAAAACAGAAGCAAACCTAATCTCTTACTGTCTACATGGAAAGATTGGTGCAGTGACACAAATGAGATGCAGTAAACCTCTCTTTTGACAGCAAAGCAGTGCTGAGTCTATTGTATTGCTGGGTGTAGGCATTCTGATTGTCAAGGATGATCCGTTTACCTGACATGTGAATGAAACTTTCTAGAGAGCCTAGAGGCCATACATTTCATTGGTATGCAGCCCCAGAGGTACAACAATCTGCTTGAAATGCACAAAAGAAACACATGCTATGTGGACCAATTTTTACCAACTAGAAGATTTTGGCAATATAGGAATGGATCAGACTGTATTTAAGTTGATGGCACACCCTTCTTTCTATTGTAATGAATGGTGTGCCATGTCCATTGTTGATAGTTTGCTATAACATTAGTACCCGTTTCCCTCCTACAAAGCATTGAAGTTAAATTATCTCAAATCTTTTAAAAGCAATGTCTCCTTACAAAGGCAGTTGTTTAGGTTTGGGACTCACCTTCTCCATATCATGAGTCCAACCACCATGGACAGCAGCACAATAAATCCAGCCACAGAAACAATTACTATGATGATGAGTGGATTCTGTTCAGTTGAAACCAGTGCCACTATGAAAAGAAAAGAAGCATGTGTTGGTCATTCGCAAACATTTTCCAATTTATTATATTCAATGTACAGAAAACCCCACAAAACAGCGAAAGCCATACAGCGAAGAGACAAATCTCCAGTATGTCAGCCTCATGGGCAACCAGCTAAGTGGGTTCAGCCACGAGACTATTATAAAAGGATTCAGAAGTAAAGTACAAATAATGTTCAAGTATTGAAGTTACTGAAACTGGTTTATTATTCTAACTTCTACAGATCTTTAGATGCAAGCTGAGTAAACTTATTAGCAACCTACATAGGGAAAATTCTTCATAAGCAATTGAACGACTGAATCTTCTTGCTTTTTAGCATCTATGCACTAAACATTCTGTCACAGAAGTTTTTTAGTGTCCAGTCTGTCTCTGTGATCGGACATTAAACTTTTTTTTTTACTTAGAATTTTTCCTTTATTTATTGATTTAAGGTATCACTTACAGATGTTATGTACTGGTAGATTACCAAAGAGAAAAAAAAACCAATGCTCTAGTGTTAGGTACTGACCAACAAAAGAGTAAAAAAGAAAATACAACTGTTGATAAATCAGTCTAATTTTTACTGTTGATAAATCAGTCTAATTTTTACTCTTTTTTTTCATAATAAAACCAACCAGTAGGTCCAATCACTTTTCTGGGTTTAAGGAAATAGAAAAACATCTGAATAGGAACGATTATTCCATAGTGTCCATTTGTTATGATGACTGGTTATTTTTTGCAGCTTAATATTCAAATTTGTTGGTTTCATTCATTAAGTTAAGGAATTCGTTGCAGTTTGGAGTATTAGGAGATTTCCAATTTCTTGCTATAATCAACCTTGCCATTGCAAGAATATGTATTATTAGAGATTTAGTCTTCTGGTTCGTAAGGTCCAAATCAAAATTCAGTTCAAGATTTTCAGAAAAATGTCAAATATAGATTGCCAATATGTTTGTAATAGTGGGCATTCCCCACCATATATGAATAAAAGTTCCTATATGTCCACAATTCCTTCAGCATAATTCCTTCAGCATATGTTTGTTGCGGTGTTGGGATATATTCTGTGTAATTTTGTTGGTACTTAATGCCATCTATACATTAGCTTGATGCTAGTTTCCAGTAATCGTATGGGGTGTGTAGCCATATTGAGTGCAAGAAAAGAGTTGCTCCAATCTATTGGGTCTAAAGTACAGGACATGTCATTTTCCCATTTATTTATATGTGTATCCAAATCTTGCGTGTTGTTGTCAAGTGAGGTTGCATAAAATTATGATATCTGGGTTTGTTGCAGTAACACATTTGTTAGTTTTTGTTGTGTTTTTGACATCAGTTTAATCTTGCAGATGGCCTGAGACTTAATAATAATAATAATAATAATAATAATAATAATAATAATAATAAGTAATTTGCAGGTGAGTAGAAAACATTGCTTTGGCCCTCAGAATAATAGTTATCAAGGAGCAAGTGGTTGAGGTAATATTGTATACAAATAGCGAGCAGGTACTTAGCAGGAGTTAAACTGAAAGGGTTAAGCTCCCACTAGCAGTGACTGTAGAAACACCGCTAATGCTTATTCACATAGAACACAACTAGCTTTGAAATATCTGTAACAAAGTACTGGAGAATTCTTGATAAATAAAAAATGGTTCTCAAAAGTAAAACTTAAGGAAAGAAGCAGGTCTGGGTTTTTTTCCCAGTGTCCTGTCAACCCAGTCTGACCCTTCAGATATCCACAGAGCTCTCTCTCTCTCTCTACAACCTGTAGCTCAGGCTATGTGATTAGGTTACCGAGAATTATTTATAGCTTCCACTCAAAACTGATTGGTTACCACTCTTATAATTCTTCCAATGTAGAAATAAACAAAAGATATTCCCAACACTCTTTCACATCTTAAAACTCTCCTAACTCTGAAAGGATTTTGGGTCCTATTTATCCAGGGAGGACCATTTATCAAAATTTGAAGTTGTAAATTTTAGAGATTTTTTACATTCAAATTCAAAGATTTACCAAATGCAAATGTTTTCAGGTTCATTAAAAATTTGAATAAGATTACTTGTATAAAACCATGAAAAAAAAACTTGAATGGTTCAAATGTGTATTCTACTCATCATTTAATGGGTCAACAAACTCTCAAAAAAATGCCAAAACTTTAAAAAATTAAAAAGATTTCTTACATTTTGCCCAGGATAGGGATGGGCGAGTCTAACTCATTTCGATTCTGTGAATAATTGCGTATTAGCTGAAATACAAGTCTATCACGACAATTTTTTGACACAAGACAATTGCAAAACAATTTATGATGCACAACAAATTTTTTCACCCATTGGAGTCTATAGGCGTTATTTTAGCAGCGAAAACTTTTGCTCATCGCTACCCATGCCAACTCCCATTGATTTCTACTCAAACTCGCAAGCTTTTAGATGCTGTAGTTTTACATTTTACATGTTTTCTGGAATTTTTGCGCTTAAATACTGAACGTTTAATTTTAGGAAACCCTAATTCGATTTTTAGAACAACATTTTTTAAATTGCAGTAAAAATTCAACTGTTGATAAATCAGACCCAGCAAAAGAAGACTTCTATAAGCTTTTAAAAGTTTTCTAGGGTAATAATGTTACTTTCAAAACTGATAATATGTAAATGATAAGGTTGTTGGAATAAAATCATAAAATATTGCTGAAATCTGATTATTCTTTAGCTGCCAATAACCACTGACTGCACAGTTAATTCATTTCTCTTCTCTGCAACTCAACCTATTAGAGAGTTTTAGCAAGGGCAGTTCTGTTTTCATAAATACAAACACAGAGCAGAAAATGGATTCACAAATTGGTTTTAGGTTTTGCAGAGGATGCAATTATTCTGGAATTGTAAATAAACAATGTTGCCTTGTGGGTAAAAAAATGCATTTTTAACGTTAGTAAAATAAATAGTAAAATATATTCACTTTACTGGTGCTTTAAATTTGAGATTCCTTCTTTGTAAAGCAAATGAGCTCAAATGGGAATGTCTGTAAAGAAGCCCATTTTCAAAGACATTCTAAAAAAGTGGAATTACTTGTATTGTTTTCTCCATAATTAATGTTTTATTGCTTCTAACTGTGTAAAAAATTATGTTTGGTGAACCTTTAAACTAAAAGATTTTTCCATTGACAGCACTGACAAGCTAGCACTTGTGAAAATGTGCACAAAACTTGAAAACTGTCAGCTTTGTTGATCCCAGTCTGGTTGCGGAAGATGTATTTTAATATGCCGTTACTGAAATATTAAAGTGAACCCTCCTGATTTTTGGCTTGTACAGTTTAAATGTTATAAGGTGACATAAGGAAAATATTCCTGTTTATCACAAGGGCATATTAAAAATGATGGCATCTTAATAGTTTTCCCACTCATTAATTTTCTTCCACCCAACATGTGAATGTGTGGGCTCCAGGAAGTCACACGTTTTTCAGTAAATTTTTTATTGGATTCAATTCATTCTGCAAATGTCTCTTATGCAGTAAAAGGATGCAATTTAAGGCCCCGTTAAGCACAATCTGTAAAAATCATACAGAGCAAGCTATCATTCCAGCCTTTCATTTGTTATAGTGGTGCCCACTTAAATGGAAATCACCCGTATATTTTTTTTGGATCAAAACATTTTTCTCAATCCTACTATTTGCATGATACTGTATCGGCATGCTGCATTGTGTTCAAATCTTTCCATTCATAAAAATTAGTGTTTTATAGACAGGGAAATGGAGTAGTCTAATATTATACTAATAGAGAAAAAGGATTTCAATTGCCAAAATTATACATTATCATGCTCAATTGTAGTGATGGGCGAATTTGTCCCATTTTGCTTCGGTGAAAAATTTGCATGAAATTCGTGAAACTGTGAAAAATTTGCGAAATGCATTGAAGTCAATGGGTTTCAAAATTATTTTGACACATGTCAGTTTAGATGCCCGCGCCCACATTTCTTTGATGCGCCGGATTTGTCTCTGGCTAATTTTGATGGCGGTTTCGCATATTTATTCACTGGTAACGAAACGTGGAAATTCGCCTTGAATTCACGCCTGCCAAATTTATTTGCCCATCACTACTCAATTGTTCACAAAATTCATATTATTTACTTTGTTTTTTGAACTTCAGTTAAACCTGCTACTAGTTTTAGAACATATTGGAAAAATATATTTTCTGGCTGTAAGATGAAAATCTGAATATTTATGAAATAACCTCTATCAGAGGATCCTGTACAAGTCACTGGCAAAGGTCCCATTTCAAATTTGAAGATATAATGGGCTGGTTTTGGACAAAAATCCTAAATAATTTGATGGGTTTTGAGAGATCTCTCAAAAATTCTGATTTTTTACATAAAAAAACAGGTTTTTCGAGTTTTTTTCAAAACCGATTTTAACAAGTTTTTTCAATGATAAATAAGGTCAAATTGTGGAATTTAGTTTGATTGGTCTTTTTTTTTTTACTAGAAAATAAGAAAAAACGGATTTTGATAAATAACCCCCTAATTGTTCATGTCACTGAGGTCAATTACAAGTTCTACACAGGTGCACTACAGTGACCACCAAAGGGTTAGCTATGTGCTTCTACGTTAAACTCCACATCAACGGCTACAGGCAGTTTTTCCTAGCCCATATGTTTTTTATAGAGTTTACATAATACAGTTATATGGTAAATAATACAAATGTATTTGTGGCATATTACAAAAGCTCCTATATGCCTCATCTGTACAATTTTAAACACAATGGATCAGAGCTAGGGACAAGCAGAGAAAGCAAGGAAGTGTATATTGACATTAGGAAGGCAGCCAGCATACTATCAATATCACAGACATGTTTTCTCAATACCTAGTATTATATATAACAGTGGAAAAAAACACAAAACCTTTAATGCCAAACTTTGTCAAGTAAAAGTTGTTGTGGTGCTGTAGAAGTCAATGGGAGGGTCGAATTGTGTAAAAATCCTGAATTGTTTAGAGGTTTCCATATTTTTTTTGTTCGTTCAGAACTTTTATTCATTCATACTTATATTCGGATCTTTTAATAAATTCAATGACAATGGTGCTTTTACAGTTTATGAGTATAGTCGTGGTTTGAAAAACCTCTAAAACCACTAAACTTTGACCTTTAATAAATAAGCCTTTCGGGTGTCCTGAATATTGCTATTCTAGGTGGCTGAAGTGGTTTCATTATTTTTAGTGATGAGTGGATAGATTTCACATTTTTTTGTGAAACCAGAGCAAAATTTCCCCATTAAAATTGTGTGTGAAAAAATGAAGCGACATACATGGGCACTGACTTAATTTTTGTGTGAAAAAAATACAGCAAAAATGACTTTGGACTTCAATACATTTTGCACAAAAATAGTTGGAAAAAGCCCATTGACTCCAATGTATTTTGAGCAAAAACTTCCAGTTGTTACATTTTTCACCATTTCACAATTTATTTCATGATATTGTGAATTTGATGGCAAATTAAAACAGGATAGATTCACTTATCATTTATTGACTTATCATTTCACTTTATATTTGCTTATTAGAAAACCTGTGCTATTTTGATGAGTTTCAGCAAGAGTGAAATGGTTATATAGCATGTATCTGATTATCATAAACCTTCCTATACATAAATTCTGTGCTGATCAGCTGTAACAACAAAAGCCTATAGGTGAAATAAAATAGTGGCTAATCAAGGACTAGTTAAATCATATTTTTTAACCCTTTTATAACAGCTGAAAAATATTGAGGGGTTTCTAAATGTACTTAGTTTCAGAATTTTCCCATGGACTTATATTGTTATAAATTTTGGGAGAAAACTTTTTTTTTTTTTTTTTTTTTACGGCCAAAAGTTGTGAAAAGCTTCAGTTTATTGTAATACAGTTACAGAATGCAGGGAAATTTTCATAATGACAGTAAAAACTTCATAAATGTGAAACCAATTCAACCAGGAGATGACATTTTAGTTGAAGGTCAAATCAAATTTTATTTGACATGAACTATGTGGATTTGATGGGCACAGAAGGGAGTTATCATGGGAAAGCATAGAGATTTTGCTCCACAGCACAGAAACACAATGACCTCTTCTTAGAGCAAAGCAATGGGCATCAAAATAATTTTGACACAAGCAACAATTTTTATAGTTGTGACAATTTTGACGCTCGCCAATTTTTTTTTTTAGTCACAGCAGATTTTCCACAGGCAAAGATTTGTTGCACTTTCGCAAATTTATGCGTGGAAATTCGCCTCAAATCCATGCCTGGCAAATTAATTCGCCCATCATTATTAAAGTGTACTAGAGACCAAGGTTAGCCTGAGAACAGAATCCATCCAAGTCAGGGGGGCTCATGGGGGAAACTATCCACCAAGAAGAAGATTTAAACGTATTTAAATTTGGGGAAATGTCATGGAATACTATTTATACTTGCCCATTTTTTCCCCTTAAATCCATTGTGTGTGAATTTGATTTCTATTTGCTGACCAGAAATGTTTTACACTTATGAACAAAACCCTTGTGTAGCTATCATAAGAAAAAATGTAAGCTTACTGTATAATAGAATGGAAGCTGCCTTATAGTTTTTTTCATAAAAAAATTCACATCACTTTGCTGGTTGCTGTTTTCTAAATACAGTAGTAAATGCATTTTATGTTTTTTCTAGGGATGCACCGAATCCAGGATTCGGTTCGGGATTCGGCCAGGATTCGGCCTTTTTCAGCAGGATTCGGATTCGGCCGAATCCTTGTGCCTGGCCGAACCGAATCTGAATCCTAATTTGCATATGCAAATTATGGGTAGAGAGGGAAATCGCGTGACTTTTTGTCACAAAACAAGGAAGTAAAAAAAAAATTCCCCTTCCCACCCCTAATTTGCATATGCAAATTAGGGTTCGGATTCGGTTCGGTATTCGGCCGAATCCTTTGCGAAGGATTCGGGGGTTCGGCCGAATCCAAAATAGTGGATTCGGTGCATCCCTAGTTTTTTCAGGGGACTTGGGAAAAAATGGTGTAAAATCCAGAAAAATCCAGCAGAATTGTGGAAAATAGCAGATTGCACAAAACTAGCTCCCTGCAGTCCCTTGATAGAAGAGCCCCGTGCAATGACTGTGGCTGTCTTGCAGCTGCCACTACTTAAAGAAACAGTAACACCATAAAATGAAAGTGTTTTTAAGTAATCAAAATAGAATGTACAGTATTACTGCATTGGT
The DNA here is from genome assembly GCA_038501925.1 of Xenopus petersii. NCBI lineage: Eukaryota > Metazoa > Chordata > Amphibia > Anura > Pipidae > Xenopus > Xenopus petersii. The sequence continues at coordinate 75,861,465 of CM076675.1, read as the reverse complement.
AAAACTGGTGCATTTGCATCAGAAAGACTACTATAGTTATAGTATAGTATATATGTAGCGCTATAGTAAACTGCTTTACGAGAGGGCAGTTTACGATACTTTCCTTTGTGGGCTGAGGCCACAGATGAGCTCTCTTTCTCAGGGGTAAGCCCTCGCAGCGGGGTGGAGGCAGGGTGTAGTGTAACTGTAACTGTGTGCGATGCACAAGAGATTGGGCACCAGTAGTTTTATTTGCTTAAACAATGAACGGAGTTTATTAACCAAAACTAGAGTTCACCATGGAGCATGGAACATAGAGTAAAACAGAGATTAATCAAGGTAACAACTCATACTGACTGTATTAATATAGAACAACTCTCTGAAGAGTAAAGAGTACATGTAGAAAACAATGCAGCTTGTTGGAAGGTATTTCCCCAATCTTCAGGGTTACCTTAAGTGGAACTCAGAAACTCATACTTCCCTGAGCTTAACACTTAGGCCCTACTATGGGGTCAGTAATACCCGGGATCGTTATCCCTCTAATATCCTCGTCGGAGCTTTGAGCTGCTCAACTACATACCTTATCTATCACTCCTAGAGTGATCTATTAAAGGGTATAACTATCACTTCACTATACTCAGGCTGAGTTCCACCACCCCTAACCTCTGTGGCCTAACAGAGGAAAGGTTCAGCAGCAATGGCCCCTACCTCATGGCTTTCAAGCCCTTTTATATTATACCACAGTGCCATCTAGCATCCACTGTGAGAACTGCAGGGATGACATAAGCACATGGTTCCTATAAGGACCCACTGAGGTGTCCATATTACTAGGGGTGTGCCTGTCTGTAATGTGTAAGGGTGTCTAAAATATTCACATCCCTACATATAGCATATAAACAAGCTGCTGTGTAGACATGGGGGAAGCCATTCAAGCTGGAAAAGCAAGAGGCAACATTTCTTTTTACTCATTGGAGTCTATGGGCATACACCAGGCGAAAAATTACACTCATCACTAGATAAGCTCTGTAATACACAATTGGATTCTTCAGAACTATTTTCTACTGTGTATCCTGGGCTTGTATGACTAACCCCATGGCTACACAGTAGTTTATATAAACTATATAATACATTATAGTGTCATTCCTTTAAAACACTTTTATTTTATGGTGTTACTGTTACTTTAAGCAACATTTCTAAGCATGTTTGTTTATTAACATGCAAAATGGAATTTCACAGAGCAAATACTGTATACTGAACTGAAGTGCCCGTATCAGTTTAAGAATTCTATGGAAGGAATGGACTTCCATAGAAGTGATATAAATGCTGAAAGGGCTGCTTTCAATTATGTGTGAAGCCTTTGCAGCAGTACCATTTCCAAGGATTACATTTTTGGTAAAAAAAAAACCCCAATACATTATATAAATAAATAAAAGTTCTAAGTTGCATAATATTAACACTGACGGTGTCCTATTGGACAAATATAACTATTCGTTTTAGAAGGTAAGTTTCTTCCTTTTAAGAAGTGGCCGCGTCTTGGCAACATATCTCATATGCAGGATGGAGCCTCACTTACATTCTCCAAGTGTTTCCAATTCAATAGTAGGACTATAGCTTCCGAAGTCTTGTGAGGAAGATGTTCGGATCTGGAACACATAAACAGTGCCAGGCTTTAAATTATAAACAGTCACCGTGTTCATTGGTGTTTTCACTGTGGAGTAACTCTGGTCCCTTTGATCCTGCAGAGCAAAAAAAACACAGCACATTAAACAAACTCATTTACAAATCATTCCTCGTGCTAAAGTTTTATTTGACTACAGTTTAAAGTTCATATATTAAAATTCACGAAGAATTGTATCAAATGCAACGTGTGCAGCTTTCTCTCATTTAAACAAGGAATTTCTGACTATGAATTAGAATGCGACTAAAAATGATCCATCTCTGATACTGAATGACTGCAATTCCCAGCATGTTTTTATTTACTTAAATATACTAAGAGTTGAAGGGCACTAAAGGCCTCATTTACAAAAAAAATGGGGTAGGGGACGAAAAGCAAAATGCTTGTACAGCATCTTGTTTTCAGCACTAGCACAACTCATTGTGCTTCCAGAATAGAGCACAAGAAATTGTATGTCACTCTCTTTCTGCAGAATCATACAGCAGACAAAAGTGCAGCACACCTGGAAAATGCTTAGCTTGCACATCATTTCAAATGAAAAACATAAAGAGTGCCAGGATTCTATAAAGCTCAGAAAACATCTTTTTTTTTTTGCAGCTGGTGTAGATGCTGCATGCATGACCATTTTTGAGTTATCATCGCCTGACAAAACAGCACACTGGGTACTTTCAGATGATTGACAATAAAGTAATATTCAAACAAGTTGTCGGTTGTCCATCAAGCTAGAAGTTGCCCAGACAACATGGTTGATAGAGACCTGTATGCTACTTCTCTAAGAGCTCCAGAATCTGAACTATTTGCAGATGTTAAGGCATTTCCTAATTCACAGGTAGAAAAATTAAGAATGCCCAAGTACTAGTCTTACAAGTACAAGTTAACTTTATCCTAGTTTAGTGGAAGCTGAAATGAAAAAACACAATTATCACCCATCCCGAGATTCTTAATATACCGTACTTTTATATAGGGCAAAGTAATTTTTAATGTCTCAGTGTAAATTGCAACATGGTATACATTTTGATAGGAATCTGTACTAGTGATGGGCGAATTTGTTCTGTTTCGATTCGCCACTAATTTTGGGAATTTTCAGCGAAATTCACGAAACGGGCAAAATATTGTGAAACGCTGATTTTGACACCAGCGTCAATTCATTCAAATTCGTCAATACAAAATGGGTGCAGGCGCCAATAAAGTCAATAGGCACCCGTCGATTCCGTCGCCGGCGTAAAAAAAATTTGCAAATTTATATGCCTTGAATTTGTGCCTGCTGAATAAATTCACCCGCCACTACTCTGTAGTGATTTTGACGAACTATGAGCTGTTACTCTTCAGCTACCTATTCAGGTATGGAACCAGTTATCCAGAATACTTGGGACCTGGGTGTTTCCGGATAACCTTTCCGTAATTTCATACTTTAAGTCTACTAGAAAATCATGTAAACATTAAATAAACTCAATGGGCTGGTTTTGCTTCCAATAGGGATTAATTATATCTTAGTTTGGATTAAGTACAAGGTACTGTTTATTATTACAGAGAAAAAGGAATCATATTCAAACATTTGGATTATTTGGCTAAAATTTAGTCTATGGGAGCCATTCTGTAATTCAAAGCTTTCTGGATAAAGAGTTTCCCGATAACGGATCCAATACATGTACAAAGAAATTTTGATTGTTGTTGGACTAAATGGGGACCCGCAGAAATATCAGACACAGCTTCACATGGGCCTTATTCAACACACATTTCTTTACAGTTCTACAAATATCAATAAAGGTATAGGATATATTATCCAAAATGCTTGGGGCCCGGAGTTTTCTGGATAAGGGATCTTTCTGTAATTTGGATCAACATTCCTTAAGTCTGCTAAAATCATTTAAACATTTAATAAACACAGCAATATGGGTCCATGCAGTTCTTAGTTACCATCAAGTACAAAGTATGGGTTTACTATTACAGATATGGGATCTATTATCCAGAATGCTCAGGACCTGGGGTTTTCCGGATAAAGGATATTTCGGTAATTTGGATCTTCATACCTTAAGTCTACTAGAAAATCATGTAAGCATTAAATAAATACCCAATAGCCTGGTGTAGGTTCCAATAAGGATGCATAATAGTTTAGTTTTGATTAAGTACAAGGTACTGTTTTATTATTACAGAGAAAATGAAACCATTTTGAAAATTTTGAATTATTTGATTATAAGGGAGTCTATGGGGGATGGGCTTTGCATAATTCAGAGCTTTCTGGATAAGGGGTTTCCGGATAACGGATCCCATACCTGGACAAAGAACATGGAAATCATTTTTAAAAATAAGAGTTATTTAATTAAAATTGACATTTTTATGGGAGATGCCCTTCATGTAATTTGCAGCTTCTGATAAGGGATTTCATAGTTATTATCTGTTATGGAAACCTAGTGCCATCTGAGTGATTTTGCATCACAATGGTGAAAACAAGCGGGGGTCATTTATCAACACTGGGCAAATTTGCCCATGGGCAGTAACCCATGCCAACCAATCAGATTGCTGCATTCATTGTTCTACTTGCAGCTAATCACTGATTGGTTGCTATAGTTAATTTGCCCAGTGTTGATAAATGAGCCCCACTATCCACTTTTTTCTTCTGTGTAAGCAGCCTTTCCAGGGGAAGCCATATAAAAGGTAAATGACAACCAAAGAGCATTTCAGTGGTATAGAATTTCTTACATGTACTTTTCATTCAGTTCATATTCTTCTTTTCTTAATTATGTTATTTTTCAGTATATGTTCATTATGAATGTTAAGAGGTCTGTGGGCCACTGGCAAAATGCTAAATTCTGTATTTTAAGGAGTATAAATAGAGTAACGATCATCCATATATTTTCAGCAATATCACTGTGTTATATCATGGTCGCTAAAATATTAAAACAGGAGCCTTGGGAGTCATTACTTTCTTTTATCCTCAGTACTTGACCTCCTTCTTTCCCATTTCCTAGCTGATCTTTTGCCAGAGTGAGATATTACATCATTTTAATTAAATTATCTTGTGATTAAATGAAGACTGGCAATTAATAAAGTGCATTTTTTTTCATCGCCCCACTGTTGGGGGAAAAAACGTTCATCTTTCAGTTTTCTTCATTTTATATTTTCCTATGCTGCTCAAAAAAAATTAGGTTTTGACTTTACCAAAAACATATGTGCCAATCAATTATTTTGCTATCATTTTTAAGATCTCAGGTACAGGTAGTTGAGCTATGATGATGGAGAATAATAAAGATTTCAGGCTTCAAGAGGCTTTAAGAGAGCAACTTCTATGTAGTAGTAATAATAATAATAATAATAATATAATATGTAATAACTAATATAATTAATTACAAGTTTTCCAACGGAAAGACTTCTGTTGGTAGCTTCTCCAAACAAAAAATGTTTATTTCCTTCCCTCATAAATTACTAGGGCTAGTAATACAGATAAGTAAAAATATCAGCACTAACAATAGTTTATATTTTGGAGAATTTTAATGTCAGTTTTTAAGGAATTCAGGATAATGGGTTACCCAATAATCAAATTGTTTCTTACCGGGACAAGTTGCAGTTAGCAGAATAGGAAGGCTAAATTTAAAAACCATATAAAATACTTAAAGAATGAACTGTTGCTTAGAATAGGTACATCTAAGCCATACTAAAAGTTCATTAACAGGTGAATTCCTTTTTTAATTATGTCCATATAATTGCATTCCATTGCTGTCTTATCCCTGTGCCACTATTTTAGAAGTGTGATTACCATGCAAACCCCAGGCCTTTCCTATGGATGTGGAATCTGGTCAGTATGCCAAGGTGTATCTTAGCTGTTGGTTATGTCACATTGTACAGACTTGTGGTGGCTAGGGATGTAGCGAACTGCCGTTTTGGTGTTCGCGAACGCGAACACCGGCAAAAATGCGAACAGTTCGCGAACAGTTCGCGAACTTCGAACACCCGCAAAATCGTTCGATTCGAACGTTCGAAGGATTTTTCGTTCGATTCGAACGTTCGAAGGATTTTCATTCGAATCGAACGTTCAAAGGATTTTAATCGTTCGAACGAATGGAAATCGTTCGAACGAATGGAAATCATTCGATTTTAGCGGTCGAATGGTCGCGAACTCAAATTGCGAACATTCCCAAACGTTCGCGAACATTAGGCGGACGCGAACGGTCGAAGTTCGCAGGCGAACAGTTCGCTACATCCCTAGTGGTGGCTGGATGTTCAGCAGAAACTATAAAACATAGCACTAAGCTTGTGGATGATGCTTTCTTCAGAGCCATGTGCTGTGAACTCTGCAGCAATCCTCCTCAACCTATCTTTTTATTAAAATCAGGCTCACTGTAACACTTTCAGCAAGTTTACATATATCATATTCTAGCCTTCATTCCCCTTTCACTGCACCTCCAAAACAATATATTTATACCTAGGGCTTTATAACCCATCATCAGTCAACTTATTGGTTGTCCTATCAGCCCAAAGGTCATTCTTGTTTGGACATTTGGCAATATAACCAAATCTGATTGGAAACCAAAAGTAGCTGCAACTCCTCTGTCTTCTGCTAATGGTCCATTAATCCACTTTTGCATCCGGTTTTAGTTTAGACAGACCATCTACTATCTGAGTTTCTGTAGAAACTGACTCCATCAAGATACCATACATAGCCAATAGTATGTCCCAAATCAAGCTGTAGGGCTACATTTAAATATTTTCTATGGTACATTCTAATAATTGTCTGATGACTTATAAAGGAAGGGCCCTGCTCAAAAAAACTTGCAGTCTAAATATGAAGGGGAGTGAGACATAAGGTATGGATTACAAGTGCGCTTTTGTCAGTGTAGATATTGTGCTAAGTGCATACTGGAAATCACTACTAAATCAGTAGTTAGCTGTACCGTAGAAACATGATGCTGATATGAAAGCTGGCAAGTTGTTGAGGGTTCGGATTTTAAGCTTAGATAATGAGATGGCTTATCAGTAAGTGTCTAAAGGCTGTGATGGGAAAGTAAAGACCACAGGGGATATTGACTATTAGTAAGACAGTGTGCAAAGTGCAAAATGGCCACCTGACTGTGCTGGATTTTGTATCCATTACACAGTCCAACGTGCATCCATTCTCCTGGTGGATGAGCTCCTACTCCCCTTGGTGCTCTTGAACTTAGGCCCAGGGGAAAGTAAATGACTCCTCATGACATCAAGGACATGACATATCATGAAGTGGACACTTTTTGGTTATAACACAGAAAAAGAGACATGAAAGATTTTATTTTTGATGTTGCTGGTTCTTGAAGAAAGATATGTTTCTTTGGCTGCACTCACAATAAAATGTACCAACTTGACCTCAACATTTTATTCTAAATAATATAATACATTAAAGAATATTATAAAGCTTTTTTTTCCACAGATTATGTTATGCTCATCTATTACATAAATAGGGAGCAGGATACTTACAGTATGCAGCCACAAACCAAAATTAGATCTGTGGTTCCATTATAAATTTTGCCTAGCAAAGAGATTGTTTCTTTGCTTATCTGCACTGATTTGTAATCTGTTGAAAGCACCATCCATAATTAATAGTATCTCACAGTCAACAAGATGTGACACCTTTCCAGCTCTGTATGTAATTTATTTGGAGACCCTGGCATGGGGCCTTTCACAAGTGAGAACAGATAAAACCAAAAGAAGTATGAGATTGCCTGTAATCTCAGCACCTGCACACTGTTGTCCTATGCCCTATATCAAAAAGGTGCAAATTACTTGATTGCTTCTACCCGTTTATCTGTTTGTTTTGCTACTTGTATTCCAATGTTCTCTTCAGTATTATTGATGATGACATTTTGCAAATAGTTAAACCTCTAGATAGGGGCTGGCTATGGAGAATAAAGAAACCTTATGTACTGATTGGGAGCATTTTGTCCACACGTTTCTTTTAAAAGCCAAATTAGTTTTGAACCCAATGAAGTTCATTTACTATATTGCAAAAACTGCTGGGGCGACGGAGCACATGGGCATGCGCTGATTAAAGAGCTTCAGATACCCCACCAGCACAGCTCTCCTGCCTGATTTTTATGTATGTATATTTTTATTTATATAGTGCTACTTCTGTACAAAGCACTATACGATGAAACAATGCATTAATAAGACAAACCAAGGTCAATATAATAATAAGTATCCAGCGACAAAGATGTTCTTTTTCACATGAAAATCTATTTATCATATAGGAACAATCCACCCATGCAAAGCTGCAGCCCTAATCTTGAGTGCCTACAGTAGATGGCAAATACAGCCTTGGTTATGCAGACAGATATAGTAAGAAGTATAAACTTTCATCATAAGCATGCCTTGATGATGTCTTTTCATTCAGCCTTACTATATATATTCCAGCATTGCCACAATCGCTGTTTTATACTGTATGTATCATCAATAATCTGAACCTTCTTTTTAACTTTTTACCTGCAGTTCCTAAAAAATGAGCCCCCAAATTTCTAAATGAATTGTGGTCTTTTTTCACCAAGCTACTTGGAAGGTGGACCAACCCAGCAATTTGATATCACCGTAATCATAGAATGTTTATTACTGCAGCATTTACATTCAGGAAACCTTGTTATTTTAGACACTTTATTATTCTGGAATTATTAGCTCATTATCCATAAAACATGTAACTTATTGCCACAGTTTTAGAAGAGTTAGTTGGACTGTTCAGTAAAAATGTCCCAGACTGTAAAGCTGATCTGCTGCCTTAATATAACATAATGGACAATTTGAATGCTTTGCCTTGTTTTAACAGGGCAATCCCTTGTATATTTATGGATTGTCAAAGGCTTTGCTTTGGATTTGGTGTAATCTTACATTGACGTTGAAATCTGCCTCCTTATTAAGTCTAAGCCTCACTTAGGGGTCCGTTTACTAAAGTGCGGTAAATTTGACTTTAAGTTTCTGCATCTTAACGCTGAGAATATCTTTCCGCCAGAATATTCGCAGTGACTAAGTTTACTAAAGAGCGATGCGCTCAGAAGTGATTGCGATCACTTGCAGTAACTACGTTAATGAACCAGCTTACGTTAGCGGTAATTTTAGTGACTTGCAAATTTTCCGGCGAGGTTATTGCCACATAATAAACCCAACTTAGGGGTCCGTTTACTCAAGTGCGGTAAATTTGACTTCAAGTTTCCGCATGTTATCGCTGAGAATATTTTTCCACCAGAATATTCACAACAACTAAGTTTACTAAAGGTGCTCAGAAGTGATTGTGATCACTTGCAGTAACTACGTTAATGAACCAGCTTACGTTAGCGGTAATTTTAGTGACTTGCAAATTTTCTGGCGACAAATTAAGTTTTTGCAAAAATTTATGCTATAAAATAGTCTTGTTTTATGGCGGTTATTATGGCAATTTTTACTGTGACATTTATGGCCAGAAATACATTTTCAAAACTCATAAACTTTATTGACTGATCATAATACCATCCAACAACATTGCCAGAGTAACACCAATCAAACATGTATGCATCATATAAACCCTTCTGCCAATAGAATCATATGAACAAGAAATCATACCAGCCAATCTCTTTGCTTCATAGAAATGCACAGTTTATTGTAGCCAATCACAATGAAATCAAAAAAGCTGACGAATCCTTGGACTGTGATTAGGGATGTAGCGAACTGTTCTGCTGCAAACTAGTTCGCGTGAACTTCGACCGTTCGCGTCCGCCGAATGTTCGCAAACGTTTGGGAACGTTCGCATTTTGAGTTCGCGTTCGATTCGAATACAAATCGTTCGACCATTCGACCATTCGAATTCCTTCGACCGCTAAAAATCTAACGATTTCCATTCGTTCGAACGATTGTAAGCATTCGATCGAATGAAAAGCATTCGTTCGAATGGCTTCGATCGTTCGATCCGAATGAAAATCCTTCGATCGAATGATTAAAATCCTTCGATCGTTCGAATCGAACGATTTTAGCGGGTGTTCGAAGTTTGCAAACTGTCCGCGAACGTTCGCATTTTTTGCCGGTGTTCGCGAACGGCGTTCGCGAACACCAAATGGGCAGTTCGCTACATCCCTAACTGTGATACCCGCTGCCAATAATACGCCTCTGAGCTGACATTGCAGCAGATAGAAGCAGAAGCCAAAACATCCTGTCAGCAATAGCTACAGATCTCTCTCCTGTCAGCAAAGAATGATGGGTAAAAAAATACTTTTACTCCACTACATAGGTGGCGGTAAATTTTTTTTTGAATATTCTTGCATAAATTTTGTCTTTTGCACATTTTCGTAGTTTAGTAAGCCAGCCATTAATGTGTACGTAGCATTATTTTCAGCAAATGCGATAACTGACGAAAACATATTCTCGCAAATTTATATTTACCGCAGGTTAGTAAACTGGCGAAAACAGATTCTGCAACAAATTTGTCTATATTTTGTGCAAATATTTTTGCCACTCTTTAGTAAACGGACCCCATAATCCCTGGGTTCATTCACTCTGCCACACATTCACAATCACTGCACTGCCAACCCAAGCAGGAAAGAAGGAAAGAAGCTTGTGCAGCCTGGATATTACTCTAGCTGCAGATAAACATTTCTGTAAATCCAGGTGCATTTTGAAACCAATTATATGTTTATCAGACAATGTTTACATAGCAGAATTTGGCCCAGAAAAGTCAAACAGTAGTAATTCTTCCCAACCAACTTCTACATAGCACAACTCTAAAATTTGGTTTAAAGAGAAAACATAATGTAAATAATCTTTAAAGTACCGGTAATAAAAAAAAAACCAGAAATACTTGATATACTGTATTTGGTAAATTATCTTTCCAAACCAATAGATATACACAATGCTCAATGTTTTGTAACTTATATTAATAAAAATCAGATACTTCTTAAGGCGATAAAGTTTGTAAATGAAAACCTATGATTCTATATTCTTTATAGGAAAACATATAACAAAACTGTGGACAGCAAGTGTGTGAAAGACCAGTGCCAATGCCCCTTCCTTTCCAAGTAATTTTATTGAGAAGTAAAACATTATTATTTGCCATTGCCTGCCATTGATATTACACTTACAAAATTCCTACAATCTTTCAGATTCCAAGAGTATTAGATTCCAAGTGATTTGCCTTTCCCAGTGTCACTAATAATACTTGTCATTTACATGCCTGAAACTCTCAAAGGTTGACAGCGCAATTTCTTCTTGCAAATTAAAGCAAGCTCAGCTTCTAAATGATCCACCATGATTAAACCTCTAGATATGATATTTGATTTCTTCAACTCAAATTGGATATGCAGTTATGTCTTGGAAATACAATTATACATAATATGAAAGGTTCAGTACTGATTTAGCAACAGCAAGTCACAGCTTATTAGTTTATTGTTCTGCATAACTAAAGGAAGTATTCATTTTGAGATGGCCATGTTTCCATATTAATGTAATCATGTTGTGTTGAGATAACTTGGAATTCCCCTGTTTTTCATGTTTGTCAAATGGATGTTCACTTCAAAGGAATTTCAGATGTTAGTTAATAGACCATAACTAGACATCAGTCCTGTAGTCTGGATAACTAGCAAATGATTGTATGGTTTAAAATTATTTCAATAAATAAAGTACATTTAAGGAAAAATTCCCTTGGTTTATTGAAAGACTGCACATGTTTAAGAAGAATTTTAGCTCCCTCTAAAATGCATCTAAATGTGCAAAAACAGTTCAACCAATAATGCTGTACATGCTAAAGAGATTCAGGTGGAGATTCCTTATATATTAAGGCAGCATGCATTCAAATTAGGGTAGAAATCTCTATTTTTTCCACAAATCTCAAAAATTGTGTGATTTTCCAATATTTCTTAAAAGCTCTAAACATTTTAAATTTATTAAGGGGATAATTTACTAATAATCTAATAATAAACTAATTTTCCACAAATTTCAAAAATTCCAAAAATTTGTGGCTTTCCTATATTTCTAAAAACCAAAAAAGTCTAAATTTATTTAGTGAAAAAACAAAAAAAACTTCAATGCCAAACTTCACAGGGCAAAAGTAGTTGAGGCACTATAGAAGTCAATGGGAGCTGTGCTGATTTTATTGGACCACTTTAAATCAAATCGTACTTTTAGAGGTTTTCTAATGTCTTTTCTATAAAGATTGCCTGAAAAAACTCAAAGTTTTCGAGGTATTTATATTTTTGTATTTGTATTTTCTTCACATTTTCTTTTTTAGTTCGCACTTTTTATATTTGGATCTTTTAATAAATTAATGGTGAATGAATTGTTTTAAAGTTTGTGAGTTTAGTTGTGGTTTTAAAAACTTCTAAAACCACTAAAATCCAACCTTAAATAAATAAGCCTCCATGTGTAAAAACCACGAAAACCTCAAGTGCAAAAATTCACCATTTAAAAGTTGTCAAGGTCCTACAGAAGCCAATGTTATTGGACTGCTTTTAATCAATTTGGACTTGGAGGTTTTCAGATTTTTTTTTAGGAATTGTCTGAAAAACTTACATTTTTCGAAGTTTTAGAGGTATTCATATTTTTTTGAGCATCATTCAGCTCTATTTTTTGTTTGAACTTTTCATGTTTGGATCTTTCATAATTTCCATGGCATTTGTGGTTTTAGAGTTTGTGAGTTTACTTGTGGTTCCAAAAACCTCTAAAACCACTAAAATGAGAATGATGACAAATAAGCCTCTAAAGGGCCCATTTACTAACAATCAAATTTCAATTTTTTTCAAGAATCTCAAACAATTTGTGGCATTGCTATATTTCTTAAAAGTTCAAAAAATTAGAGATTAAAGTGTTAAAACCATGAAAAGTCTCTAATGCCAAAATTTGCCAGGTAAAAGTTGTTGAGGTGCTATAGAAGTCAATGGAAGCTGTGTTGATCTTATTGGACCGCTTTTAATGAATTCAGACTTTTAGAGGTATTGGTATTTCTACTGCATTGTTCAGCATTGTTTTTGTGTGTTCTTTTTATATTCAGATCTTTTAATAAATTCCATGACATTCACGGTTTTAGAAAAAGTGAGTTCAACAGGTACAGATTTCTGCATGGAAAAATGCATGAGAAAAACACAGTGAAAAAAAACACACACTGGCTTCAATATATGATGTGGAAAAAGAAAATGCCTATTGTCGTCAATGTATTTTGTGCAAAAAAAGCCAATTGACTTCAATGCATTTTACACAGAAAAAAAACACAAAAAAAGCAAAATAACACCCATTAACTTCTGTCAATATTAGTTGGGCTTGTCTCCCCCATACACGCACTGTTTTGCACAATATTATTGGTGTGTCTATGGCCACCTTTAGAGTCCACCATTTGACCTCTTCCCTACTGTGTCTTTGTGTACTTTGTGCATAGTAATTGTATTTATTATGTTACTTGTCCAGGGGAGATTCTCGCCCCTTTGCCGCCCTGAGGCGCCCCCCCTTCTCTCAACTTTTTTAGGTGCCAGAAGTGGTTCAGGGAAGTCTGGGGGGCAATTAAGCTCTCTGCTCTAGAAGAACTGAGTTCTATAGAGAGGAATACATACTAAACGTCCTCCAATGGTACCCCTCAGTGGGTTAACACCAGCATCATGCCACCTTTCCGATGCATAACATACTGTACACCCTGATTGATTAAAACAGGAATCGACTTTGGTTGAGAAGCACTTAAAACCAATAATTTTTTTATAAATTATACTAAAAAGGACATATGTGTTTGCCAACTAAATTCCCTTTTTAATTACATTTAAAGATCTGATGTTAGTTTATTAAGATAATTTATGTAAAGGGACTAAATTTTGAAGGTTGGCCATTGGGATGTCTGACATGTACTTCTGCAGAGTGACACATGAAAGTGAGGTACATTTCTTACATGGCATCCTTTAAAATGGCGTTGTACTATTTAAAGGAGAACTAAACCCTAAAAACAAAAATGGGTAAAAATGCTGTTTTTTATATATTGAACTTACTGTACTAGCCTAAAGTTTCATAATTATTATTCATAAATAAGTAATGATTCAGGCCTTCAAAGTTGTGTATAGGGGGTCAAAAAGCTCAGTATGGTCAGAGCAGCTGTTAAGAAGCTAAAGTTAGGGGTCATCAAGAAGAAAATGAGGTTCTTTTGTCATAAAAGCTGATACTACTGGGCTGTTTATTAAATTCTGATGCAGAATGTACTGTTTTCTGAGCAGCCATGTGATGAGAATCTTAATAAATTACTCATCAACCTTGTACTGTGACATTTATATTGTATACATGCTGTATATATATATATATGCCTAAGCTCAGGTAACTGACAGCAGAACAGAAGATCAGCAGTAAAGAAGATGGGGAGCTGCAAGAGGCATTGAGAGTAACAGATCTTCACTGCTAAAGGGCTGTTGTTGCCTTGGGCTGGCACAGAAGCCCAACACATAATTTATCATAGGTGGAAAATCAGACACTGGGGGTCATTTATAAAGTTCGCGCAGGGCAGATTGGTTTGCAAAGTTAATATATTTGCCCTGTGCATGGTTATATTTATAAAGCTGAATAAGAGGGTGCATACAGAATTGCGAATTTTTTATTCATAATGCGAATGTCTAAAGGGGCTTTATAAATATGTCACAATTCGCTAATTGCGAATCTTTTGCGCACACTCTGCGACTCAATTACGCCACAACTTTGGTGGTGGATAAAATATTCACAAAACAGTTTTGCAAACTGCGAATTTAACGCTATTTTCGCGCACAACAACCTCGCACATTGGGTGCGCTCGAGCAAACTCCTGTCTCATTTGCGCGCCATTTGCAAAAATGTATTCACACTGCAAATTCGCAAAAAACGGAAAGACGGGCAGAGCAGTGCAATATATTAGCGCTCAGCAAAAAACATGTGCAATACAACCATTTGCGAAAAATATGCGCTGCGCGAACTTTATAAATGACCCCCACTGATTCATCCCTTCACACAACATTTGCAAGAATTAATTCATTAAATATCTAGAGAAATGGAAAGTTTTGTGGCATTGAATCAATAGAAAGCAACTTTTTACAATCAGAAGATAAAGTGCTTATATAAAGAAATACGGGGGGAAAACACTTTTACCGTTAAAAAAATAAAATGCTTTCAGCATTGTATCACAACTGACCTTTTGGTCTTTAATACTTCTGAAATACTCGATAAAACATAGGTCCCAATTAAATGTATTCAGCAGAGGCTGCTAGCATTGTCTGAACTCTATTCAGTCTGATGGCTTGCTGAACCTGACCTTTAATTCCTGCATTAACTCAATGACTTATAAGTCTACAGAGTGTCATATTTTAAAACCATGCTGATGCCTTTCAAACTTTCAATTTTCAACGGAATTTTCCATTTTTAAATGCAAGCAGACATGACATTAGATCATGTGCTAAATGACTGCAGATGCAAAAGCAGCACTGCTTTCATATAATTCATGACAAAAAAATTAATTACACGTGTAGGTGGAAGTTGTGTTAATTATTACAGAACAGAATATCCAATTTCTATACCTAATTAAGGGATATTTACAGTCTCCATGCCAACTCCTTGCAAATCAAACCTTATTTAGTAATAGATTATGTATGCATTAGAGTAGCCGTACTTATTAAATGGTACACCCTCCTGAGGACAACAGCCTATATTCAGCTTTATGGCAACCTTCGCACCACCTTGAGAAATGACTTTAAGTGAAAGCTGACTGTTTGTGAACTGCTCTAAGGCATTTGAAAGATGATGATTTAGCATTGTGCACAGTACCTTTTCATAGTACTTGATCTCATATTCTGTGTTGTTTATAAATGGGAAAGCTGGCTCCTGCCATGATAAAGTGATTCTTTTCTGGTCAATTTTGTCGGCACGGATGTCAGTGATCAATGACAAAGCTGGAAAGAAGAGGAGCAAAAGTGAGAACCAAAAGTGAGAAAAATTATAGAGTTAAAAGTATGCATTTTAACTGAAATCAGACATTAAGATAGTACAGTAGTGTTTGAAGAATACTTTGCAAAAAAGGCAGTTATATCAATGCTTTAACTTCAGTTACAATGGTCTACTTTTGCCCCTAAAAGCATCTGCAATAAAATGTACTTTAGCAGAACTAACCTTTACACACGCAGGTGTATAAATGATGATGCAGATTATTGGTTCACCTTTAGATATTGTTCACCTTTAAATTAACTTTTACTATGATCTAGAGCAGTAATCCCCAACCAGTGGCTCATGAGCAACATGTTGCCCACCAACCCCTTGTATGTTACTCCCAGTAGCCTCAAACAGGTGCTTATTTTTTAATTCCATGTTTGAAGGCAAGTTTTAATTGTATAAATACTAAGGGGGTTATTTATTAAAGTCCGAATGGCAAAAACCAGAAAAACTCAATTTTTTTACCCAGAGGATAGAAAAAATCAGCAATCAGAAAATCCAGCATCTCAGACCTGCTGAGGTTGTATACTGTATTAGTCAATGGGAGAAGTCCCGAAGGTATTCTGACCTGCGCTGGGTTTGTGCAAAAATCTGAAGATTTAGTGGTTTTCAAGCAAAAATCCAAAAAAATCTGATTTTTTAAGGTGGAAAATCTGAAAAATTTGGACGATCCAATTTTCAGAAGATTTTCAATATTTTTTCAAGTTTTTTCCTGAATTGGAAATTTTCAGGAAATGTATTAATAAATAAGTGGAAACAGGGCCAGAATAAGGGGAAGCAAAGTAGGCACATATCTAGGGCACAAAGCTGGGGGGGCACCAGGCACGTACCTGTTCTGTTGCCTACCCCAAGTCCGATCCCTTCTCTCCCAGTCTTTTTGCGCTTCCGCACATGCACACACTCTGATTAACATTTCCATGTGTGCGTCAACATGCACACACACCAATTCACGCCTGCACATGCTCAGCCTGCGCCGCAGCTGGCCAGGTTGCCTAGGGCGTCTGGCCTGGCTCTGAGAAGAAATAACCTGTGCAGATTTGGTCTGAGTATATTTCAGAAAACAATGAGATAACCTTGATAAATAACCCCTAAGTGTACTGCCTCCTGTAACCTTCCAGTCCAAATAGGGCCTCCCAAATCAGATCACATGCTTTATTTGGTACCCCCTGGAATTTTTTCATTCCTGTGCTGCTCCCCAACTCTTCTTATAACTGATTGTGGCTAGTGTTTAAAAAAGGTTGGTGACCCCTGGTCTAGACAGTGATATTCTCAGACATCCAGCAATTGGTTTCCATATTTTATTATTTGTGGCCTTTGAGCTATTTAGCTTTTTTATTCTGTAGCTCTCCAGTTTGCAATTTCAGAAAAGAGGACAAGAGGCTGTTCCTTTATGGAAAATTGAAGAATTGAATGGAACACAAATATTTCTTCAGTATGACGGTAAGTCTGTGGAATGTTTACCAGGGGCATATTGTGAAGGTAAATCACTTTAAAGGAGAACTTAACCCTATCAATGAATAGAAATGCAATATTTTATATTTTTAACTTATTGAACCAGCCTAAAGGTTCAGTATCTCTATAGTAGTAATGATCCAGGCCTTCAAATTTGTCACAGGAGATTCCCATCCTGGATTAGGTTAGAAGTGTCTGCGACACTCACATGCTCAGCGGGATCTGAGCAACTGTTGAGAAGCTAAGCTTAGGGGTCAAAGCAAATTATCCAGCAGAAAATGAGGTTTGCCTGTAATATAAGCTGATGCTACAGGACTCATTATTAAATGTTGATGCTAGTTGTACTGGTTTCCATGAGTTGTCATGTACCGATAATCAGAATTCTTTACTAATCAGCCTGACAGCATCACAGAGCATGAGCAGTGAATCAGCAGAATAGAAGACGAAGAGCTACTGGGGTAACTTTGGAGACACAGATCTTTACTGCTAAAAGGAATTTGGTTGCCTTGGCCTGGTACAGAAGCCCAAAACACAACATACAGCATTTCTGCCCTACTTCTTTAGGTAAGCGTTAGTTCTCCTTTAATGCATTTAAGATTAGATTTAAATGGCTTTACACAAATGAATTATGAAACCACCAATTGTGGTAAATGGCATAGTCCACCAAAAAATTAACTTTCTTATACATTGTTTACATCAGGTTTACTATATACAGTATACCATGGTTTTTAAATAAATAGACAAAGGCTAACTGTATAGAGCAGTATAATTGTTGACATAGCAACAGCAAAAGATAAAGACATTGTAAACCTCAAGTCAAAAGTTTGCATCATGAGAGCAGATTTTATTTAAACAACTAACTGGCATACAAGTTTCTAAAGACTTTAATATTATTTATAAATGTATTTGCCACTGAAAGTTTTAACTGTTTATCCTCTAGTATTCTCTCCCTTACCGGTTCTGACTACGTGTCCCAATGAAACTGTGTTGAAGTAGGCAGCAGTCTCCATTTCCCACAACACCTTGCACATTTTTGTGATTTCCTTCTTTAAAGGTCTGTTAATCACCGAGCAGAACATGCAGCAGTAGCTGCCAAGTAAGTGCATAGACTGCAAATATGTAAGACTGACTATTGGTTATGTTAACCATGTTAAAATATCATATTTATAAAAGAACTAGACCATGCTGGATATTTTTTTGATATGATAACAAATGGGACAAACAAACAAAGGATCTATACAAATCTATAAGAAAAAATTTAAATATCTTAATACTGGAAGGACATAAGAGATAGAAGTAACTGAAATAAATTTCAGGAGATGGATTGGTTTGGAGTGAGCTGAATGAGTTGACAGGAAAATGTATATACTAGATAGTGTTTAGAAGATATGCAAGGTTTGGCCAATATCCATCTAATCATTTTAAATGACACTCTATAAAAGTTAGATGTCACTCCATGGGATAAATTTACTAAGCGGCATAAATTCGCCAGCTATGGCTTCGCACCCATCGCAACACTTTGCCAAGGAAAATTTGTGGTGACAACGCTAGTTTACTAAAATGCGTGGTTTCAGCCTGGCCGACGGATGCTGGCGAATTTTCGCTAGCGTTACTTTTGCAATGCAAGCAAATCAAAGCGAAGATGTGCTAGCATTCAATTCTGCCTAGTGCAAATTTGTTAAAGGTCTTGCAGGCTAATTTAGCATTTCATACGGCGGGAAATTTAAAGTTGAATGGACGTCGTTATGTTACATGTTGCATCTAATACATTACATTGACACCGATAACTATGTCCAGGGAACCTTAATAAAGTCAATAGAGTTGTTATAATGCCCTACACATGAGCTCACTGTAAAATAATGTTCCATATGTTAGAAAATGTATGGGAGAAAGCAGTTACAGCGGTTGCAGCCTATCACCCTGAAAAATGAAAAGTTGCCAGCATTTTTTGAACTTAGATGATTTTTCCACTCAGAATATGAAGTAAAAGAAAAGTCGCCTGGCAATAGTGTGCAAATAACTATCACTATCTCTTTCGCTGGCGAAGTGACGCCTTCATCCGTTAGTAAATCAGTGAAGTCCCTGCAAATCGTCGCCAGTGTTAGTCACTTCGCCCTTTAGTAAATCTACCCCATGTCTATTTGCAATCACCAGAGATAGCAGACGAGTTAACCTTGATCTTGTGTAGTACATCTATGTCTTAGCTTTTTTTGTGTTAGTGTGGCTTTAGATTTCTACATTTTCAAAGCTCCTTGATGGTTAACAACACACTATAAATCTAAATGGCTTGATTAACAGGCAGAGAAGCAGAAAATGAAGTCATGCACTTATTATAATGGAATATATCAAGTAAGTCATTTTGGCCCATAATTCTGCTGCCTGTTAATAGGCAGCAAAAACGTTCCCATGTCAGAGAGACGGAGAAGGCACCTTCGGCTAATGATCTACTTCCAAAACACAATTTATTAACAATCTCATTACAGTTCAAAGGGCCTTTACCAACTAATCTTTCTTCTGCACTCAAATATATGGATATAGAGTTCATGTTACATTTGTCTGAACTGTAAAATTCATGAGCTACATATTTTTAAATGACCAGCATTTGCCACCAGCATCCGTAACATTGTCGAGCAAACCAGTCCATAAGTAGGTTGCCAGTTAATGATCATGTTATTTATGGATCCATACTTCTGCTCACAGAAAGGATTGACATTTTTAACCAAATCAAAATTAGTTTATGGTACAGTTCGGCCAATTCCATGTTTTGATGTATAAAAAAATTATAAATTATAAGGTCAGTTATTTAGTTGCAAAAATATCCATGACAAATTTGCCAAGTAATGGCAGTCAAGGTCCTATAGAAGTCAACGGTAGTTGCACTGCTCCTATTGGACCGTTTTTTAATTAATAATTAAGAAAATGTAATCATTTCATTAATAATTTTAATAATTTAAATTAAATTCTAATTTTTTTCACCTGTAATTGTCTGAAAAATTTACATTTTTAGAGGTTTTTGTATTTTTTAGCACACCATTGGGCATTTTTCTTGTTTATGTTTTTTTATATTTGGATCTTTAAATAAATTACAAGACATTCATGGTTTTAGAAAAAAATAGTTTATTTGTGGTTTCTAAAACCACTAAAATGAGAATGCCGATAAATGGGCCTCCCCATGTCCTTGATAAATTGCAAGTGCCAGTATCAATTGTTCACAATAAAAATGTGAGCAATCAGAGACAGGTATGGGACCTCAAGAATGCTTAGGACCCTGGGTATTCTGAATCAGGGTCCTAAGCATTCTTGAGGGTATTTCTGTAATTTGGAACTCTATATATCTTAATTTTTCTAAAGGATCATTTAAACATTAAATAAACCCAGTAGGAATGTTCTGCCTTCAATAAGGAGTCATTCTATCTTAGCTGGGATCAAGTACAAGGTACTGTTTTATTATTACAAAGAAAAAGGAAATCATGTTTAAGTATTTGAATTATTTCATTAAAATGGAATTTATGGGAATGACCTTCCTGTATTTTGGAGCTTTTTAGACAACGGGTTTCTGGGTAATGGATTCTATATATTGTCAGGATGGAACCACAAGGTTCACAAACCTTAAACGAATCCACATGGTTAAGACCTGAGTAACAAATGTCTTCAGCATTAAGCTAATGGACTTGTCATGTCATGGTTCTGAAGGGTAAAACAAGCTACAGGTACCAGCAATCTACTTTAAAAAGGGACCCTTATGAAATAGCTTTCTGCACTGCTCAGAACAAACAATTATTTGTATGTATCGCATTGTTAACAGTGGCTGTTGGCAGTTATAATTATTACTATATAGATAACGTCTAGGGTAAAAACAGATTCAGTGAGGCAAAAATACAGCTTTATGAACTACAAGGGAAATATTTGGTAAGTATTGTTAGTTTGATAATGTATATTATCCTTCAATAAAAATAAAATAATTTGCAGCTCATTTGGAGACTAAACATATAGGGGGTTATTTATCAAGCTCTGAATATCCGAACCTTGAATAATTCGTAGTTTTCGGAGCAAAAAAAAAAACTATGAATTATTCGAGATTTATTAAAGTCTGCTGGTCTAAAAACTTTGAATTCGAAACCTTGGCATCTAAAAGCTCTTGAGGTTCTGTACAAGTCAATGGGGAAGGTCCCAGTGTCTGCGCTGATGTCCGTAACTATATCCAATGATTTCGGAATTCGGAGCAAAAAACGGGGAAAGCTCCAAAGTTTTCGGAGTTTTGCCCGACCCTATATTTTTTCTGGCTTTTTCTTCATAAATAAGGTCCATTTGGGAATTCGGAGTTGCTCGAAGTTGGATATTAGAAATACTGAGATAAATATATTCTTGGGAAAGAGTGCAAAGAAATATATACAGCAGTCTGAGAATGTAATAAAGATGGAACAGTAAATTTAGCAACGTTTTAGCTGAATAAAAATACTGCTAGAAACTGCAAATGTATATTCTGTATTTAATAAGCTCCATTCTTTTAGGTTTTAGCATGTCAAAGTCCTCTCAGCATGTTCTCCTGATTTCCTGGCTGAAAAGATTATAAGAAGAAAATCTCCAAGGTGAAATGTAAAGTGATTAAACTGTTACTTATTTTCCTGTTCAATGCGGTACATGTGCAGAAGCTAAAAATAATTTAGTCACATTTCCTTTTTTCGCAACCGAGAAACATATGGAATTAGAACATAACCGTAGGCCAAAACAATCCAACCCAAGATCTACCAGCTGTTGAGAACTACAATTCCCAACATCCCATCAAACTGTTAGCGGGATACAAAATATTGTGCTTGTGTAACAGATGGAGATTTTTTAGCTAAATGTCCCAATTGTTAACATTTTAAAAAGATATCGATATAGTTATGGGACCTGTTATCCAGAATGCTGGGGACCAGGGAGTGTTGTGGATAACGGATCTTTCCATAATTTGGATCTTCATACCTTACTAGAAAATCATGTAAACATTAAGGGGGTCTGAGATGGCAGATTTTAGGATTCTGACCTTTTGCATCTTCGGGGTATAATAAATCTCAAAATATTTGAATATTTATTAAATTTTTAGTGGACAAAAAAAACCCCAAAATTTGAGATTTATTATACCCCAAGGATGCAAAAAGTCAGAATACTAAAATCCGCCATCTCAGACCTGCTGATGTTGTATATAAGTCAATGGAAGATGTTTCTATCCTATTTGGAAGTTTCTGTGGATTGCTTTGAAATTAGCCCAAAAATCTGACAATTTCAAGCTTTTCTGCCAAAAATCCGAAACATTCTATCTTTTCGGGAAAAAGGGCAAAAAAATAGAGCAATTCGGGAAAAACCTTCGAAAAAAATCATATGATTTGGGTTTTCACTCGATTTTATAGATTTTCCCCCCCAAATCTGATTCAATTGTGTTTTTTAAATAATAAATATGGTCAAACTGTGGATTCTAGTTTGGTCAGAATTTTTTATTTTAAAAAAATCAGAAATACTCAGATTTTTATAAATAACCCCATTAATAAACCCAATTGGCTGGTTTTGCCTCCAATAAGGATTACTTATATGTTATTTTGGATCAAGTACAAGGTATTCTTTTATTATTACAGAGAAAAAGGAATACATTTTTAAAGATTTGGATTATTTAATTATAATGGAGCCTATGGGAGACAGTCTTTCCATAATCCTGAACTTTCTGGATAACAGGTTTCTGAATAATGGATCCCATACCTGTATTTGTTTGCTTAATCTTCTCTATGAGTTAATCTCTCTAACCAAGCGTATAGTTCCTTACAATAAAAAAAGCCTATCCTGGTCAGTGACAGAAAGAGCGTGAAGTAAAAATCAATCTCTATTCAAAGGACAGGACAAGCCCTCCTTGTTTTTTTGACGTGCACTGCAAACTGTACAAACCAAAATGAACAATTAGTATTCAGTACAAGTGGAGCAGTGAAAGGGTGAAAAGCAGCCTGAACCGTTAGCATACATGCTGCCATCTAATCAACAACATATTGTTATTAATTCTCCACTTGTCTCTCTAACGGGGTTCTGCATCCTTGCTTAATTAAAAGAGTAGGAGGACATGCATTTTCATTACAGGGATTAAAACACTAGACGCCTGTTAGACGTTTACTTAGATTTTGAGTTCTTGCTCTGCTGAACATGGACATCACATAGCATATCTATTGGTTTCGTCCTGAAGGACCTATATTATTCTCAGTGGGACAGTCAATCATAATATGAGATGCTACTTCCATAGACATGCCCTTAAACAACTGCAGATAAACTCGTCAGTGTCTGCTTTTAAGTGAAATAGTATCACAGTTCAGTTAGCCTAATCTCTTATTTCCAAAGGACATACTGTACTTAAACGTGAATTTGATCATCCTTAATTTCAAACAACTTTTTTTTCCTGAATCAAATGCAAAGTTTAGCCAAAGTGCTTTTATATAAAAATATATGCCCCCCCTTGTATGCCCCTTAATTTTTAGCACAGACTAACAGCATATTTACAAAATGTGTATTTAATTTTACACTAAACATAGTAATTTTTTGTAAGATTAAATCCATTATCTGTAAATCCATTATACAGAATTACAGCTTCAAATTACATTAAGGCCATCTCCCATAAAGTAAAATTAGAGCAAAAAAGTCGAATTTTTAAATATGATTTTACCCTTTTCTCTGTAATAATACAGGTATGGGATCCGTTATCCGGAAACTCGTTATCCAGAAAGCTCTGAATTACGGAAAGGCTATCTCCCATATAGACTCCATATTATCCAATTAATGCAAATCTTTAAAAAAATATTTCCTTTTTCTCTGTAATAATAAAACAGCACCTTGTACAAAGATATAATTAAGCTTTACAGCTAGTAAAAGTAGTCTATTGGGTTTATTCAATTGTTAAATGATTTTCTAGTACACTTAAGGTATGAAGATCCATATTGCAGAAAGATCTGTTATCCGGAAAATCCCAGGTCCCGAGCATTCTGGATAACAGGACCCATACCTATAATAATAATAATAATAATAATAAAACAGTTTCCATATTGGTGGGAAAACAAGCCTACTGGGTTTATTAAATGCTTAAATGATTTTTAGCAGACTTAAGGTATGGTACTCCAATATATGGAAAAGATCCTTAATCTAAAAAAAAACCTAGACCCTATGCATTCGGGATAATATATCAATAAATGTGTTATAGCCCTACTCTGTTTCTGTTGTAGTCCTGTCCCTGTTACAGTAGCTGCTGAATACAGTTTCTGACCAACCTATGTCCCATCGGCTTGACTTTCAAGCATAACTTTGCCTTTGTTGACTTTATATGGAACTCGACCTTCTCTATTGCAGCTTGTGTAGCCAGTATGTCTCCTGTCTGCTGATTTGGTGCCTTTGCTTATGTTGACTCCATTATAGGGAAAAACAAATACAATGTAACTGCTTAGGAGAAAAATGTATTCTCATTAGACATACAGATAAAGTTGTTAAATCACTGATGCATTGCCCTGTGCATAAGCTCATCTGCCAAGTGTGCCCTGTGGATCCAGTTGTTAGACCAACTAACTAAAGACTACAGGTCTCATTAACTAGGCACAAAATTGATGCTATACTAGTCCCAGGTGCTAGTTTTCAAGTTGCAACAACTTGCAGGATGCATGAGGTTTATGGACTACAGGGAGTCCTCGAGTTACATACACCCGACTTACTGTACATACTGTCCAACTCATACTTACATACAGAGGCTATTACAGTAACATACTGTGGTTTGCTTGACTTTTATTATCATTTAGCTTTAATCAGCGTTGGAGTGGAACACCAGGGGCCCACCCAAAAATCTTAGACCAATGGCCCACTCCCAGTACTATTTTTCTTCCTTTCTTTGCTCAATTTTTTATTCTCCTAGTCTCTTTTCTTTACATACTATAATCTATTATTCTATCTTTTTAGCCTTTTATTTTAAATTTAGCCTAGAAATAGGGAATGGCCATGAAATAAGCCAAATGTATAGAAGCACGAGTTTTCCTGGTATCCCGGTGGGCCAGTCCGACACTGGCTTTAATAAACCGCCTGCCCCAATCCCCTCTGGCATGTGTTGTCTACTGCAGAGCACAGAAAGGTAAAAATAAATACTATGTTAAGACAAACTTCTGTTTTGTTGCATTTAATAAGTGAATGTATATGTTTCAAAATACAGACAAATTCAACTCAAGAACAGACCCTATCTCCTACGTAACCCGGGGATTACCTGTACTTTGTTTTAATAAAAAATAAGTGAAGTTTTCATTACAGATGACTAGGGGGCCGATTCACTCAGCTCGAGTGAAGGGTTCGAATGAAAAAAACTTCGAATTTCGAAGTTTTTTTTGGGTACTTCGACCATCGAATTGGTTAAATTCGTTCGAATTCGATCGAAGTCGAACGAAATCGAACGATTCGAAGTAAAAATCGTTCGACTATTCGACCATTCGATAGTCGAAGTACTTGCCCTTTAAAAAAAACTTCGACCCCCTACTTCGGCAGATAAAACCTACCAAAGTCAATGTTAGCCTATGGGGAAGGTCCCCATAGGCTTGCTAACCTTTTTTTGATCGAAGGATTTTCCTTCGATCGTTTGATTAAAATCCTTCGAATCGTTCGATTCGAAGGATTTAATCGTTCGATCGAACGGAAAATCCTTCGATCGTTCGATCGCAGGATTAGCGCTAAATCCTTCGACTTCGATATTCGAAGTCGAAGGATTTCAATTCGAGGGTCGAATTTCGAAGTATTTTTAACTTCGAAATTCGACCCTTCGTGAATCGGCCCCTAATTGTTGAAGTCTTGTCCATTAATAAAAACTTGAATCATACCTACACAATGCTGAGGCAACCATGTGTAATGATTTAATCTCATGCCACTGAAATGCTTTTGAACTGCCTGCACTAATTCTAAATCAGACAAGCAGGAAACAACCCCACAGCTTTAGTGAAATGTCCTTGTTTCAGTTGTATGGTTCAATTTAATCAGTTGAGATTTTATTCAAACAATGATAATCCTTTTTTAAATGCTAGCAAAACAACAACAAAACTTTTACAAGAGTTCCACATGGATATAATACTTAGCAAGTGCAGTAGTGTGATGCCAATTTAATCGTGAGCCTTGCTGCCAAATCTGCTGATCCTTGAGTGCATTGTTTATTCCTCAAACTTGACAGCATCATCTGCTTCTTCTAATTAAAGTGAAATAACACCCCTCTTTGTGATATACAGACAGACAGACAGACAGACAGACAGACAGACAGACAGACAGACAGACAGATAGATAGATAGATAGATAGATAGATAGATAGGTGATAGATAGATAGATAGATAGATAGATAGATAGATAGATAGATAGATAGATAGATAGATAGATCAAATTACATTAAAACCTGCTCATCAGAATAACATGATGGCTAGTTACTCGACAATCCTCTGCTTAATAAAGTCATAAATAAAGTCGCATATGCAATTAGAATAAAAGGTTATGTTTGATGCTCTTTGAAAACCTCTCTCTGTTTGATGTTACTGGCAGACCAAATGCCTTATTTCAGTAGCTCTAAAAGGATCAAGGGGTTGTTTTGGAAAAAAGGCTTATATAATATCAAAATGAACCCTACAAGTGGACAAAAGTAACCTCCTTATATCATACTGAGTATTTGACAACATGTTGAGCATGAGCAGATGCAATCCATAATGTGCTACAAAACCTTTTAGTGTTTTAGTCAATGGCACAATACACAAATGCTGTAGCATAATGTGAGTTTATTTTGGGTTTTACCGGGTCATTCTGTAAAAAGGGGAACAAACAGCAATGCATTAAGCCTTGGCAACTATGGCACAACATGTTACTGCCATTTGTCAGAAGCATTTTGCTAATAGTAATCTTGACATATTTTAAATGTCATTATGGGTTGTTATGTATCAAAGCCTAACAACTGTAAAATTGCAAAGATACTGCAACAAACACAAGCATCTGTTTTATCATATAGAACACATATAAAGAATCTCTCTTTTTCTACATATATATTCCACACTGGAGCACACATTTTCCCACAGATAACACCATCTGGGTGCAAGTAAAGAAAATAACAAGAAAAACACTGAATATTGAAATATCAATGGGCTTCCAAATATTTAAAGCCTACAGTACATACAAGCAACGAGGAAGGGACATCAGTAGTGCTAAGGACACAATGTAAACTGAGCATCAGGTAACCAGGGCAATGCAGAACCCCAGTTCGCCCACAACAGAGCAATGGCGGTACAAGGTTACAAGAACCCTCACCAAACAAAACGGTGGGAAATGATAAAGTTGAATGGACGTATATGTTGCAGCAAATACATTACATTACACAAGTCCAGGGAACCTTAATAAATAAAATAGAGTTGTTAAGATGCCCTACACATGTGCCCACTGTATAGTTTATGTTCCACATGTTAGAAAATGGAGGGGGGAACCCGGTTACCCAAAAAAAATTTTACGGACCATTGCAGGCTATCACCAGCGTTTTTTGGGACTTAGAAAAATTTTGCACTAAAAATTGAAGAAGTCCTATGCACTCCATTGCACTTTGCCTGGTCTGAGCTGGTGAATGAGGTAACGTTCAGTAAAATCCGCATCTTAGTGAATTTGCGGAGTTACGTCTGTTCGCCAGAGAGTGTGAGTTAGAGTGTGAAGAAATGCTAGAGTCTATCTCCTTCACTAGCGAAGTGACGCCTGTGCCCGTTAGGAAATCGGCGAGGTTCCAAAATGAAATTACACTAGCGAATTTTCTCTAGCGTTAGTCACGTGGTTTCTTTGTACTGTATTTAAGAACCTTCTTCATAGCCTCGGATCATTATTATTATGCAATATTCTGTCTAACCAGAATTAATTTATAGATGGGGGGAGTAAAAGCTGTTAAAATATAATAATTAATTGGTTTTGAATATATGTGTATCAAATCAATATTACCTCAACATCAAGAAAAAAGTCTATTTTGCTATCCTTATGCATGATATATCTGGGCTGTGAATATATTCCATTAATAATGTCGTGGAAGGTGATCAGGGAATGTGTTACCCAGCCATACGAGGAACAATCACTCTAAAAGGTCACACTATGCCTGGTAAAGAGATCAGAAAAAATGTGTCCTTCCTCCTTGCCTTACAATAAATGAAAGAAAAAGAGCTTTACTTTTTCTTGATTTGAGATACTGTGTAAAAGATTTTGTTACTTTGAAATGTTCATTGATAAAATATTATTATATAGTTAGGACAATTAAAGATATGTGCTATTATTACAAGTATTCTATTTTTATTTATCTTTATATTTTGGGCCAGAGTCAATTAGATGAGAAAAGACATCTCCTAATTCAATTCCAGATTTTCCCATAAGGGAATAAGAAAAGCTTATCTCACTGTTTATTATGTGAAACGCTACTGGTCTAAAAGAAAAAAACTGGAACTGAATTAGGAGGAAACATTTTTGTCTTCAATTCGAATCTCACCCATAAGTTAACACTTGATAAACCATAAAATAATGTTTTCCTGTTTAATTGAATCTGGCCCTGGGAATGTAAACCCTTAAGAATTCATAAGTACAGAATGCTAAAACTTGGATTAAAAATATGATTGTGTTATGTAGAACTTTTTGAGATGGAGAAAATATGGTATATAGAGAAGAAAAGATGTGTAACAGGTATAATGCTGGACAGCTATATACAGTATAAGAGATTTTCTGAATACAGCAGGCTGTCTTTCCAAGCTTCTTAAAACAGAAGATATTCACGTACCTCTTGCAAAACATATAGAGGCAGATTTATCAAAGGTCAAAGTGAAGCTTCGAAGTTAAAAACTTCAAATTTTGAAGTAATTTTTGGATACTTCGACCATCGAATAGTCCAATTTCAATTCGAAGGTCGAATTTTTTTGAAGTACTGTCTCTTTAAAACTTCGACTTCAACCATTCGCCACCTAAAAGCTGCCGAAGTGCTGTTTTAGCCTATGGGGGACCTCCTAGAACCTGTATGGAGGCAATTGGGGAGTTGGGGAGATTGAAGGTCGAAGTTAAAAAAACTTTGAATCGAAGTACCGTAGCTCTACTTTTGTATTGTACGTTTCAAAGTAGGCCAACTTCGACCCCAAAAAACTTCGACCACCATTTGGATGGTCTTTTTGAACTCGAAGTTCAAAGTTTTTTTAACTTCGAACTTCGACCTTTGATAAATATGCTCCTTAGCGTTGCTTTAATCACCAAAATAGAATGCTTTAACTCTCACATCAGGTATTATGGTCTGGAAAATACAAATGACTACTTTATGTCTCAGTTGTCAACTTTGCATCCAGGACCACCGGTTTAATAGCTCAGACAGTTTTGATTTTTTTAGATCTCATCTAAAAGGGATGGAACATGGCTTCTGAGTGGCAGGGCCAAACCTGACTCCTAAGTGCTAGGTATAATGTTGTATGATATGTAGCTTCTTATTTTCAGAAATAATTATACAGGTGCAACTATCAATGGCTAAAAAGTATGAATGAAAGGGATACTGTCATGGGAAAACATGTTTTTTCCAAAACACATCAGTTAATAGTGCTGCTCCAACAGACTTCTTGTAATAAACGTACCCAGGGGACGGCAGGGACGCCTGCCGCCCCCTCGACGGGGACGCCCGTCTCGCATCGCATCCGCCGATGCGGCTAGGCCCCAGGCGCCGGCTCCTATGGAGCGCGTGGCGCGCATGCACTAGTATTAAAGGGGCAGGCACGCTGGCGCGATTGCGCTGGCGTGCTTGCGCAGGTGCTGGCGCTGATTTGCCAGCGTCCAATGGCGCCAAATTCAAGTGTTTAAAGGGCCATCAGTCCTTTTGTGCCTAGCCCAATGTAGGTTCTGTATATGGTTCCTGGGTGCGATTATTCTGTGATTCTTGTTGTGACCTTTGGCTATCCCTGATTCCTGTTTGACTTCCGCCTGCCCTGACCCTTTGGCTTGTCCCTGACTACTCTTTGGATTCCTTTCTGTACTTCGACCCTGTTAGTTGCTGACCTGGCCTGTGACCTCGACTACTCTGCTGCTTACCGATTTTGTACTGCATTCCCGATTGGTTTCGACTCGGCCCGTTCCTGGACTTTGATAACCTTTACGTTAAGTTCCCTTGCTCGCCCAGAGTTCTTCCCTCAGTCTCCTCACTATTAAGTCCTGGCGGCATCCGAGTAGCGGAGGGCTCCACCCGACTTGAAAGGCGGCGGTTATAGGCCGAAGCGTGAGCCGAGCCCGGGACATTGGGTTTTACTCTGGGTTGTGGGATACTGGACGTTACACTTCTGCACTGAAATCCATTTCTCAAAAGAGCAAACAGATTTTTTATATACAATTTTGAAATCTGACATGGGGCTAGACATTTTGCCAGTTTCCCAGCTGCACCAGTCATGTGACTTGTGACTGCACTTTAGGATGGAACTACTTTCTGGCAGGCTGTTATTTCTCCTACTTAATGTAACTGTCCCAGTCTCAGTGGGACTTGGCTTTTACTATTGATTGCTGTTCTTAGTTCTTCCAGGCAGCTGTTATATTGTGTTAGGGAGCTGCTATCTGGTTACCTTTCCATTGTTCTGCTGTTAGGCTGCTGGGGGGGGGAAGGGAGGGGGTGATATCACTCCAACTTGCAGTACAGCAGCAAAGAGTGATTGACGTTTATTGCAGCAAAAGTCACATGACTGGTGCAGCTGGGAAATTGACAATATGTCTAGCCCCATGTCAGATTTCAAAATTGACTATAACAAAATCTGTTTGCTCTTTTGAAAAATGGATTTCAGTGCAGAATTCTGCTGGGGCAGCACGATTAACGGATGCATTTTGAAAAAAAACATGTTTTGCCATGACTGTATCCCTTTAAGGTAAAACATCAACTAAAAAAAAAAAATAGCTAGAAACAGACAACAAGGGACAGAGTTGTCAAAGGTATTATCTAAAATAACTCCTGAATATTTTCTCTGTTATAGAGGCTGCAACATGATTTCATTTAGTGCAGAACATTTCTATTGTTGAAATGCATAACCCTGACCCTCTTTTGCCAGTTTGCTGTCTAGTATCCCAGTTCATTCAAATTATCTGCAAAGTGGAATCTTTCCGCATGGAACCTATAGTTCTGCACAAATGCATTATTAGCAAATTCATAGGTAACATTTTTAATTAAGGTATGATTAATCTTCAGAAATTGAATTGCTGTAATGTAATGCTATTGTATCAGGCTAAACAAATAAGGGCTCGTTCACAACCACAAGAGTAGAATGCATTGATGTAATTAATTAAATGTATTTTGCACACAGCACTTATGTTCCTAACTGATCCCTATAATATGTGTAAATATAGCTAAGTTGGTTATTTATCAATGCCCTAATTTTTCTGATTTTTTAAATTAAAATAGTCCGACCAAACTAGAATCCACGAGTTACCCTTTTTTATCAATAAAAAAAACCTATTTTTCGGATTGTTGCAAGAAAACCATGACTTTTTTGGATTGTTGCTCGAAAAATCTGATTCTGATTTGAAGCCTGAAATGTTCGGATTATCAAACGAAACCAATCACAGATAATAATTTCTTCAAATTGCAAATAGGACCTCTGCCACTGACTTCTTCATAGGGTTGCCACCTTTTTTGGAAAAAATATACCGGCCTTATATTCTTGCCATTTTTTCATATTAATAACATTGGCTTCGAGCATAATTTTTACTGGCCAGGCCGGTAAAATACCATTCAGGGGGCAACCTTACTTCTACAGGACCTCAACTAGTTGAAAATGGAGTGTTTTCGGATTCTGGCTTTTTGCAGCCTCGGGTTATAATAAATCTCGAAAAATGCAAGTTTTTTTTTTTCACTTAGGGGCAGATTTACTAAATTCGAGTGAAGGGTTCGAATTAAAAAAACTTCAAATTTCGAAGTGTTTTTTGGGCTACTTCGACCATCAAATGGGCTACTTCGACCTTCGACTACGACTATCGAACGATTCAAACTAAAAATCGTTCGACTATTCGACCATTCGATAGTCGAAGTACTGTCTCTTTAAAAAAAACTTTTTTTTTGATCGAAGGATAGTCATTCGATCGTTGGATTAAAATCCTTAGAATCGTTCGATTCGAAAGATTTAATCGTTCGATCGAATGAATAATCCTTCGATCGATCGATCACATTTTCTGCGCTAAATCCTTTGACTTCGATATTCGAAGTCGAAGGATTTAAATTCCTAGTTGAATATCGAGGGTTAATTAACCCTCGATATTCGACCCATAGTAAATCTGCCCCTTAAAATCTGGATTATATAGTAAAAAACCTGGATTTTTTTTAGTTTTTAGTAGTCGGACTTAACCCCCTAATTAACACCCTAGATAAACTATACTGAAATGGTACTATACCGAAAAAGCTGTGTGCTCAATTGCATGTGTAGGTAAAAAGTTAATGTTCTATAGTTAGCAGGTTCAACCATATGTGATGCTTAAAGAAGGCATATGGTTTTATAATAAACTACCTTTAGTTTTTCCATTTCTCAAATTGTGGATCTGAATTACCTTGAAACTCAGGGGAAAAATGTAACATCTTTAAAGGACATGTAAAGCCTACATTTTTCTACCATGTATATAAGTTGGGCGTACCTTCCCCACCCAAGCCACATCTTTTGTACTGCATATGCCTACTCTATCTGCCAGCTCAATCACATTTTCCTAAAACGAATAGCAGATTTCACCCGGCAGCCATTTTCCCTCTGACACATCATCAGTAACATTGACATCTGCAAACAGGACTTGAATGCTGTAAAGTTCATGCAATGCAGAATGGGGGTTTACACAGGCGCAACATACTTTGATAAAAAAAAAGTTCTGCTGGGGTTGAGCTCTGTAATGGTTAAGCTGAGCTCAGGAGAGGTGGTTAGGGAAAAAAATAGGATCAGACAGCTAGAGTTTCTATGGGAAACAGCAATACTATATCTTCATTGGTTGCCAGACTGGAGGATGTGTTTAGTAATGTGAACTGAGAAGAACTGAGCATGCTACTGAGCCACTAGCCAAAGTAAATTCCTAAATTAGGGGGCAGCGTGGGTTAGAGGAGGAGAAGGAATGCTTAGTGATTAAGGCTATGCTGCATTCTTACAGTTAACATTTTAGATACCTTTGGCAGGTATCTAAAGATTTCAAAGAGGCTGTTCACTGATTACATTTTTGTGTGGAGGGTTTACATATCCTTTAAGACATATAATTCTATTATCTCAAAAGCTTGCAGTTTGTACTTACTTAGTTAGCCAACAAAAGGTATTGATTAACCACACATTTTTTGCATTTTTGGGAAAACAAGGCCTCTATGGAACTAGCAATGACTAGTGCACAATTTATGACCGCTAGCTTTCTGTACTGACCAAACGCCACATATGCCGTATGTCAGCTCTTCTTATTATATACAACTTTGTGTACAAAATAAACAATGCCCTCATGTTATATTCATTTTTCTGTAAAGTCTTAGAAATGAATAGAGACAAACCCCTCTTGTTTGAGCATTCAATAAATGTGAGCATTAGCACAATATCCCTTAATAATTATTGGACCTATTTCCTACCTGCTGTGACATATATAAAAACCAGAGTGGGTGAATGCCTGTTTACATAAAAGGTGTTTAATTTTACGTTGTCCTTTTTCTAAAAATATTCTTTCGATTTCTAAAGAGTGAAACTCAACGTTCAGTCCCCAGGAAGTCAACTTAAATGTCTGTAAAAATTCCATCTTTATTACTTTACTCATTAATCTCTAAATGAAAAACAACTCCAAATACCATGAATTATACATGACAGTTTTGGTTTGCTAACTAACATCTCTGCAGTCTACATTTTAGCAGCTGGGAAAGCCACAGGATCTGAGAGGAGAATGTGGTTGCCACTGTGAGAGGAGCAGATTATTCCAATGTTAAAAGGGACTGCAATTTAGTTACTTACAGAATATTGACCATCACTACAGCAATAAATGCTTAACGGTCAATAGATATTAGATTAAATATCACTCTTCAAATGGCACTTCCAATGAAAATGTTAAGCATACTCATTGTAATAGCAGTGTAAACCTTCTAGCATATTACTGCATTCCTAGATTTGTTTTACTAGGTTTTACTAGGTGGAAGTACTAATTATACTTAGGTAACACAAGTATACCGTACACAGTTCCATAGAAAAGGAAAATACTTGTTTTACCTCTGGCACAGTTCCTATGACAAACATTTTTGACCACATTTTCTCCTGGGGCCAAACATAATTCAAAAGCTATTCATAATCACTGGTTGATACTACAAAAGGACAACTCTCTCCCCCTCATTTTTTAGGGAATCACCAAGAATAGCTTACAGGAGAGGCAGCAGTTTGTGAGATTGTCTGCTGAAAACAGAACCAATACACTATCAAAATACCGCTGCCATTATTTGGTTGCTCTACTGAGTTGGGATGCTACCAATTTACAGCTTGTACCACTTGTAGGCAGATGCTGACCGGCTCTTTTTAACCACCCAAATTCTGGTAAGGCCATCTCCATCAAGCATAGAGTGACCTGTACATAAAAGTTTATTGTATATGTCATTACGTGTACTTGCGGTTTGGTATATGTGGGGAAAACTGTGACTGTCACAATTAGCTCACTAAATCCAGAACTAGAGCTAGGCTCATGGTCTTGGCACAATCTTCCATATTTAGAAACCGCCTTTGGCTTTGGGAGGAGCCCTCAGCTAATCAGATGCGCCAGGTCTTAATATAAGAGGAGCAAAGCAAGTGTGCACCGGAGGAAGAGGATCAGGGCATCCCAGCCAGCCCCTCAATATCTATAGACCACCAGGGTAAGTCTTCACAGTGACCTGCTTTTGAGAGAGGATGACCAATCATCGCTCTGTTAATCATTCTGCATTAACCACAGGCAAGGATGACACCCAGGTGTGCAAACATTTTGTTGAACAGAAACATTCTTGAGCTTGTTTATATTTTGGAACTAACTAATACCTTTTGGCTGGTGTTTGGACGGCTTTATTATTCAATGCCTTTAAGTGATCTTTGGACAAAGTTTAAGTAACTTTTTAGTTTGGATTTTACCCTCACTATTCATTCACTCCTATCACACCAAATATTGGTCTACTTGTTCATTCTTCCAACATCACTTTTGCCTTATTTTCACCTATTATTTTTTATCCTTGGACATCATCTATCCCTTGTGGTATACCTTAAACATCAAATTTGTAAAGGGTTGTGAGGTTTTTTCTACAAACAATTTAAAAAAAACTTGAATGTTTGCTTATTTATGAACAAATCTGAATGTATAAAATGGATACAATCATGAAAAAAACTCTAATACCGTGATTTTTGAATTTGTGAGTTTTTGTGCAAAAAAAATTTGAATTGTGGCAAAAATTCACATTCGAACCTTGATAAATCACCCATATTGTGTGTTCCGTCCTTATATGTATGTTTTTTTAATCAGCAACCTACAAAAAAAGACAGGGGCTGCGTTATATAGTTTGCCTAAACGAACTAGGACGGGTGTAGTGTAGCATACCCTGATGTCTATGATTACAAGTTTACTCCCACAGGTCATGAACCAAATATAGTATTCCCAATATCTTACAGTTCCCTGAATACTGTGGTCTAATTGATGAGCCTAATGAATTTACAATGATTTGTACAATTCCCATTCCCACATTAGTGATCTTGCCACTGTAAACACAGGACAGTTCTTGTCCCTTGCTATGCAACAGTGCATTGATCTTATATCTGCAGACTTTTATCTGGTAGAGCACAGTAATATTATTTATCTGTTTTTATTGTGCATGCACTCTCTGCATTTTAATCACTGTCAAGCTGCCTTCTAAACTGGGCAACTATCTGTGGTTATGCAAATTTTTTATACCCCTTTAGCCCTCGTCCGACCCAAGTTTAAAAACAAATGTCTAATTAGCTGATATAAATTTCTAGACCTGGTAAAATTCAGTGTTACCCCTTTAAGCTCCCAGGTTACTAGAACATGTTTAAAAGTTCCCCCATGTCACACAAGCAATTATACACATAGGGGCAAATTTACTTAAGGTCGAATATCGAGGGTTAATTAACCCTCGATATTCGACTGCCGAATTGAAATCCTTTGGCTTCGAATATCGAAGTCGAAGGATTTACCGCAATTCGTTTGATCGAACGAAAAATTGTTAGAGCGAACGATTAAATCCTTTGAATCGTTCGATTTGAAGGATTTTAATCCATCGATCAAACGATTTTTCTTTGACCAAAAAAAGATAGCAAAGCCTATGGGGACCTTCCCCGTAGGCTAACATTGACTTCGGTGGGTTTTAGGTGGCGAACTAGGGGGTCAAAGTTTTTTTTAAAGAGACATTACTTCGACTATCGAATGGTCGAATAGTCGAACGATTTTTAGTTTGCACCGTTCGATTCGAAGTCGAAGGTCAAAGTAGCCCATGCAATGGTCGAAGTAGCCAAAAAAAACATTCAAAATACGAAGTTTTTTTTCCTCTATTCCTTTTACTCAAGTAAATGGGCCCCATACTGTATATATAAATTGTATTCAAATTGTGTTTAAAGAAAAACTATACCCACATATGAAAACGTATGCAACAGATTGGCTTGTGTGACCTAACATGTATGATTTGTTTATTTTATTTGTGTGCACCGTGAATCCTCGGATCCCAGGGGATGGCCCTTATTTTTTAAAATAAAAAGAAATTCTATGTATTATTACCCAATGACACCTACTAATAAAAAAAGTATATTAGGTACATTAGGTATAGGATCCATTATCCAGAAACCCATTATCCAGAAAGCTCAGAATTATGGAAAGGCTGCCTCCAATAGACTCCATTGTAATCAAATAATCCAGATTTTAATCCTGATTTCCCTTTTCTCTGTAATAATAAAACAGTACCTTGTACTTGATTCCAACTAAGATATAATTAATCCTTATTGGAAGCAAAACAAGTAGTGATGGGCGAATTTATTCGCCAGACGCGAATTCGCGGGATTCGCCGCCAGCGAATAAATTCGCAAAACACCCGCGAAAATTCGCAGAAAAAATTCACCGGCGTCAAAAAAAATTTTTTCGCAAAAAGCGGGCGCCGCCGTCAAAAACGGTTTCGCAAATTTTTCGACGGCGCAAATTCGCCCATCACTAAAAACAAGCCTACTGGGTATATTTAATGTTTAAATGATTTTCTAGAAGACATAAGGTAGGAAGATCCAAATTACGGAAAAATCCGTTATCCGGACAACCTGAACCTGGTCCTGTATTATGAAATTATAAAAATGGTTTATTTACATGAAGCATGAGTTTTATATGCACTGTTTTATGCAATATATTTTTATAGAGACCTACATTGTTTGGAGGTATAGTTTTCCTTTAATGTGCACCTGAACTGCATTGGATTATCGAGATATGCAAATGATAATGTCATTTTGTAACTTTTTTTGTAACTGGAGATATCTAAGGCTAAATTCTTTTCAATTACTCACTTGATAAATATCTTTGATAAACATGGACCAAAATGTTGAAATGCACAATGAGTGAAGTACAAACTAAAAACACTTTTTTTAAGTAAATGGTATGTGGATCTTTCTGCTAATATCCATCTACATTGATCCAGCACCTTAATGAGGCAGTTCAGGTGCACATTAAAGGAAAAAATATACCCCCTAACAATGTATGTCTCTATAAAATATATTGCATTGCTTTATGTAAATAAACCATTTTCATAATTTCATAATAATGTACTTTTTTAGTAGTATGTGCCATATATATATACACACACACACACACACACACACACACACACACACACACACACAGTGTGAGTCCGTAAAACTTTACTTTAACAGGACAGAGTTTCAGGCATATTTAAAAGTATTATAATTTTCAGGTACATACAGTATATTTAAAATATAACAACATATTTATGAAGAACTATAAACTCAGTAACAGATACTTCTCACCAGGCATCGTTATATCTTGTTGTGGTATGAAAATGAATTGTGAACACAAACCACACTAATAGATTGCTGGCTCTTCCCTGTACAAATTTAGATTTTTCTGCAATTGATCATAGTACAGAGCGATATTCTAGGCAGAGAATGCCAAGAGGAGAAGTAAATTTTCATATGACATGTACTGTATTTCACTTTATCAAAAGGAGACATTCTCATTCTCATCAGCATAGAAAATGTCTTCCATCCCCACCCAGCCTACAGCATGTTCTGCTAATAGAATTAGTCACTAGAGGCATAAGACATAATTGGCTTTGGGAATAAGATGATGAGAAGTAGTTGGGCAAAGTAAAAGACAAGGTACTGTAGATCTTCAAGGGTTTGCTAACAGACTGTTTTAGTGTCCATAATGTCCATAATCATCTATTCACATTAGTATAGTTTACCCTTCTTCATTAAAGGAATAGTTGTATCTATAATCAACTCTCTTGCCTTTCTTTAACTACCGCTACCAGCATTACTGAGGCTGAGAGAATCTTGGGGACTGAAGTTTAACTATCACTTAAGGGTAACAGGTATGTCATCTCCCATTGCTCACTACTCTTCTGTACTATGTGCTATCTTAAGCATTTAGTTCCCATGCTAATATTCTATCCAGAATATATATATATATATATATATATATATATATATATATATATATATATACTGTGTGTGTGTATATATATATATATATATATATATATATATATATATATATATATATATATAACAAGGGAAAGTTGTGCTCACCACTATTTTTTAAAACCATTAGGCGGGGGTGCAATGAGGGTGTGACCACAAAATACATATAGTCAAATACAAGAGTCCTCTGCACTCAACCCATTATCAATATATTTAAGACAGAGACATTTTGTGCATACTGCTACTAAAAAATGCCTTACCCTTTAAACAACACAGGGATTGTTTGTCCATATATTGCAATATATTTATGCTGACCAACTATGTCAAAGTCATCCCATATCTGGCCAGTCCTACGCTTAATTTTCATCTGATTCATTAAGAATTCAATTGCTTAATTATACATCTTACAAAGGGACTAATTGCTTAATTATACATTTTACAAAGGGACCTCTTGTAGTTGAATATATATATATATATATATATATATACAACAAAGAGAATCCCTAGAAAAAGAAATTAGGCAAAAACATGGTAATACTGTTGAGTTGTTCATTTAAACAATTATATTTTTTGGGGCCCCCAACCTTGCCTTTACATGTTACAGGAATGCTCATTGCTTTTTAAATAAAAAAATATTTTCGTTATTGCATTCTCCTTGATTTGTTTGTATTCACCTGTTCAAAAGAAAATTTGCCCCATTTGCAATGTATTGTTCTTGGTTGGAGTAGTATGACAGATGAATAGACAAAAGATCGATAGGTAGATTGATAGAAGTAAAGTGATATCTGGGAAATTATACACTGATTATAAGCAATAATAAATTCCCCTGTAAAAATGCAATGCTAAGTTGAGATGGTTATAAGGAGCAGCAAGGGAATATATAATTGAATTTCTTTGTCCAGCACACAACTGAAAAGTATATATTTATTTACTCGTAAACTAGTTATGCTCAGATTTTCTACTGCATTGGGGAGTGCATTTCCCAGTTGTCATATGTCTTCTTTACTGTTCGGTGATAATAAAGGGTCATTTTGATATTTGTTGAGATTCTGGAAATCAGCATTTTCTCTGGATACAGAAGAACATGATAAAAA
The DNA here is from genome assembly GCA_038501925.1 of Xenopus petersii. Classification (NCBI taxonomy): domain Eukaryota; kingdom Metazoa; phylum Chordata; class Amphibia; order Anura; family Pipidae; genus Xenopus; species Xenopus petersii. The sequence goes on along the minus strand of CM076675.1, from coordinate 75,821,689 downwards.
TTCTGACCTATGTGAACGGTGTCAACTTCTGTCTTTCTGTTTACATTTCGTGCTAGATTTATTCCGGTATCCTCAGATACATATTATTTTAAAATGCAATTAGACCTTGCTCTATGCGTAGGCCTAATGTATCAACTGCTGCACCCAAAAGTAGCTGGACTGCAATAGATAAGTTTGATAAATTCTGAACTTTGAAAGTGATAGTGATATAATAATGCTCTTATAGGCTGGGGCAGTGTTTACATTTCTCCTCCAGCCTATCAGAACACTGCCATACCCAATAGCACACAATAGCTTAAGAAGTTTCTCTTCTTCTCTCCTTTATTACAAAATAACAGTTGGCAAGCAAAAACTGCACTACAGCCATTTGTGCTGCCTACATAAGTGATCTACGAGGTGTGAAAAAAATCAAGGCGATATGTAATTCAAGTAGCTAAGCTTAGGCAGTTTGGAACAGTAAATTAATCATTTTTGGTTTCTGTCTCTCCCTCCCGACCTTATCTTGTACATAGAGACAGAATCAGATTTTGGGCAAACTAGTATGTAAAAAGGCTACCTTTCCCATATCTCTCATGAATTGAATTACAGAACATTCAGCATCTGGGCTTTTATAAGATAAACAAGAAATGTCATATGCCTTTCATATTAGCTTTAAGAAGGCAAAGTCTCCTTATCAATTATTTTCTGTGTTTAGTATTGGTGTCAGCTTCTAAAGTTACAGAACCACAGGGCAGATAAACATGCATTAATATTAGTATAACTGTGCAGTGGAATAGGGATGGGTGAATTTTTTCGCCTTGTTTCGCTGCGGAAATGACGCCCTAAGACTTGTATGGCGTTGTGCGTCAAAATAAAAAAGACGCACGTCAAAAAAAATTTGCGGTGGGACAACATTTTTTTGACCGCCATGGACTTTAATGGGTGTTGGTGACATTTCGCTGGCGGAAAAATTTTTGCAAAGTAAAACGGGTCAAATTCACCCATCCCTACAGTGGAATGCATAAAAATGCACAGATGCATGGGCAGATGCAAAATGAAATACCTGTTGATACAGGGATGGAACTTTTTTCAGAATGCTTCGGGACCTGAGGTTTTCCGGATAACGAAAGAGTATAAGAAAGTTTTTATTGAGTAATTTACCAGTGAAAGTTGACTATTCTTTATAAAGATGCAAGTCTGTTTAAAGGTGTAGCTGACCATTTTGCAAAACAAAGGATCAAGCAAGTCAGACTGTTGCAGATGGTTTTATACCACATTATGCACTGATATAGGCATAGTCAGTTGCACAGCAGAGATACTTATCTAAACTTCTGTCTTCCCAAATGTATAGCAAGCTACAGACAAGGATTCACATATCATATGCCATGCGCAATTTAAGGCTGCCGGGAACAGGAGATTAAACCTCTATAAATGCAATAAATCTGCCATAAAATGAGTTACTGGATTCTGATTTTACATAGTAAATGATTTCTGCAGCATAGCAGAACAGTACTGTTATTAATGTGTTAATGTGCTTTTTACAGGCATACACATTATTTTTAGTTTTATATTTACTTGTGTTTTTTTAGGTAAATAGTTTGTTTTAACCCCACGCTGCTTCTATATCTTTCAGATTAAGGGGGCTAGAGACTTCACTGAATTAATCTATACCGCCCACTGTTTTGAATTGTGAGTTTTGTCTACAGATAACAATGATGGAAAAACTATTTAAATTTCTGGTGTAGTGAACCTAAAAAAAGGTAGAAAATAAAACATTTTATTGGTTTAAGAACAAATGCTTTGTGAGTAATGTTTTCTGGACATTTCTGAATTGCATGTAAAAATGAAGCAATTATCTTTTTATTTGACTATAGATAATGTAATATCAAGGTTTCAGAGATCCTTTAGTTTTCTTTCAGTGGCTTGAGATTGCCTTTTGTTATTAATGTAGCTTGCAGATTCCAATTTTGCCAAGACAACGTACAAAAATCACTCTATGAAAATCTTTTTTTAGTGCATGGGCCTCAATTTGATTTTCTGCCTTGGAATCTCCTGTAATACATATTTTAATCTCTCTGAGTTAATCTAAATTCCTAGCATTGCAGTAGCAGCACTGTGGATTAATTCTTGAAAGTTAAAACTCCTTGGTTATAGCGTGTTGAAGTTGGAGGAACAAAATCTGATACTTAGGAGCATATTTATTATACTATGTAAAAAACATCAGGATTATACACCACGTGTAAAAAATGGCATCATTTTGTTTACACGTTATTTCTTAGAGTGACTTCTGCAGGAAGCTATGTAAAATATCGGTGTCAAATCTCGCGTTGGCATAGCATAAATTACACACACCTTGATAAACTGGCCATGCATTTTACACAGCTTTTTACACCATTTTTTTGCCGGAGTTTATTTACACAGCATAATAAATATGCCCCTTAGAGAATTTCAGCTTTACAGATGGCTAGGGTAGATAGGGTTATGCTGTCCATTTAGTAAAGCTTGTAACAATTATCTATAAGTCACACATATGAGGGATCTGGCCCAATTGAGTGGAATTTTGGTGAGATGGGCAAGAGGAGAGAGACAGGAGGGTTGACCTGGAAGCAGGGTCTGGGGGCAAAATGAAAGGCAATTCCAAATTTACCTGCAAATGCTTTGTGGCATTCATTTAGGCCAACTGCATAATGTGTTATACATGTAGATTTTTTTGGTGCCACATGTAGGGTTGGCACCTTTTTAGAAATAATATACTGGCCAGCTGGTGGTGACAAAGGGGGATGGCCTGTGATGTCACAGGGGTGGGGTGATGAAATAGGGTGGAGCTATGGGATCACACCTGTAACCTTGGAACACGAGGTATGGACGACTTTCTCATAAACAGTTCAAGTTTGTTCTTCTTTTTAAAAGGTAAATGGTAAAAGTCTTTCTCCTCACGTTTCCCTGACATAGACTGCTATCCTATCACTGCCAAAATGGCCAGCGTATTTCCTGTTCCTTATTGCTTTATTCACCTTTCAAAAACCTTGCACTTTGCAGTTTAAGTTTAGACTCACTCACTCACTCAAACTAAAAATACATTAACCCTTAACTTAACAATTCATATTTTGCCTCCTTACACACTGCACTGAGCCTGGGTGGAGTGGGTATAGAGAAGAATTAATTTGTTTGCATAGAGCAACAGGGAAGAGGAAAAGGGTACGCTTTTACTAGAATCTAGGCGGAATGTAGGTTCAGAGGGGGCGATCCAGGAAATTTGTGTCTTCCTCATCCCCTTCATCAATTTCCGTCTCTTTCGGCGCATGTGCAGTTGTCGCAAACCGGAAGATTGCTTCAACTGTGCACGTGCCATTACACCGATCACTTCACAAAGATTACCGAAGAGAAGAAGATGGCACTCGAGAGCTCCACTGCGCTCACTCTGCATGTGTGGTTACTATTTCAAAAGGGGACAGAATTCTGGTGCAGAAGGGAGCCCGGGTGGGGGGCCAGTGGAGACTAAACATTGCAGGGTTTAATTCTCCTTTAACTGTAAAAATCCCAGTAAGGATTGTAACTTGTGGAAAGGGGCAGTTTTGCCCTATCCTGTGCTTAATGGAGTATTCAAACCTTAACTAAAAAAAACCCTACCCCCCTACTCTACATAGACCCCCTCCCTCCTTCCTCCCAGCCTAGCTGCCCCTCTGGGAAATGCCCTTAACTTTTTACTTACCCCTCGCTGCAGATTCCCGTGATCGCAGTTCACTGCAGCCATCTTCCTGGTCTTCGTAATCTTCGTCTGAGGCCGTTGATTTGGCGCATGCGCAGTTGGAGCAATTTCCCGGTTTGTGACAAGCTGCGCAAGGGAGGGGGGTCTACTTAGGGTAGGGGCCTAGGATTTTTTTAGTAAAGGGTTGAATTCTCCTTTAAGCTGAGTTAGTACCACTCTATACACACATGTTAACTGAAACATATGTAGGAACACACACTGTATTTCTGTCAGTTAATTATTTTAATTGATACTATTTGAACCTTTCAAACACACTAAATAAGGCCTGTTGATATGAAGTAAAAGGAATGGCTGTTGCAGAAGTGTCACATGGGTTGACATGGATAATCATTTAAATATATATTTATATATGTATTATTGCATTTAAAATGCAATGGGCTGTACTGATTGAATATAAGCTTTCCCCTAAGCAGGGACACCCCCAGAAATGACAGATTACTGAGCCACTCAGAGGGAGCTTAACATCTGGCCCATCAGTTAATGCTGGTCGGTGGCCAGTGTGAGCACATGGTCACTAGAGAACAAAGCAAATGTTAAGGCAGCTCCTCTCTGGCCTGATCTGGGGATGGTGGGTACAGTAATATGTGAACTGAGCCTGGGTGGAGTGGGTACAGAGAAGAATTAATTTGTTTGCATAGAGCCTGGCAGTGTGTAGTTATGCCACTGTTCTAAAACGTATCTCTACACAACATTCCTGTGAAGCACCATGCCCATTTCTGTATGTGTTCATTATCAAGTTAATTAAATAAACCCCCAGGAGATAAATGTCCTTATGGTGGTCTATTGCCATAGCCAAAGTCAAACACACTAAACAGGCAACCAATAAAATAAATGTATCCTGTTACCGAGAAAAACATGCAGAAAAAGCACACTTTACTTGTTACTGTCAGGGAGCCGGGAGCCCCCTCTGGGGAGTAGTCCGGATCTAGGAGGAAGCCCCTCAGGAGGGATCAGGGTCGTGGTATCCAGGGGTAAGACAAGAGAATAATCAAAGTCCAGGCACAGGTCAAAAGGCAGGCAGAGAATCAGCAAAGTCCAGGTCCAGGCAAGGGGTCACAACAAGGAATCAGGCAGATATAGCAGGGGAAACAGCAAGGGAACCCAGGAATCACTTAGGGAACAGGATCCTATTTTCGGGCGCCATCTTGGTGCCTCAGGCGTCCTTTTAAAGGAGTTTTTTGGCGCCCTTGCGTCGGCGTCAGCACGTCTGCGACCGACGCACTGCGCCTGCGTCCGTCGCGCCGTAGTGACGTCTTCGCGCCTGCGCACTTGCGCGTAGGCGTCTTTGCTCCGGCGCCGCTACCCACGTGGCGGCCATGGGCGCCGCCATCTTGGGAGCGGCGTCGGAAGAGGTAGCTGCGCCGCCCGGAGCTCCTGGTCCTGCTCCGGGCGGCGATCGTGACAGTACCCCCCCCCTCACGGGGGGCCTCAGGACCACCGGGACAAGGCTTCCGGGGAAACTTGGCGTGAAAATCCCTCACCAGACGAGGAGCGTGAACATCGCGGTGTCCTTCCCAGGAGCATTCTTCAGGGCCAAAGCCCTTCCACTGAATGAGATACTGAAGGGACCCTCTGGAGATTCTGGAGTCTAGGATTTTCTCCACCTCGTACTCGAGTTGACCCTCCACAGAGATGGCAGGAGGAGGAGACTGACCGCCCGAGAACCGGTTGGTGATGGCGGGTTTCACCAGAGACACGTGGAAGACGTTGGGGATTCTCATCTCTGGTGGAAGCTGGAGTCTGACAGCCACAGGGTTGATTATTTCCAAGATGGGAAATGGACCCACGAATTTTGGACCCAACTTGGGAGAAGGTATCTTCAACCGGATATTCCTGGAAGAGAGCCAGACATTATCACCCACCTTGTAGGGAGGAGAGGATCTTCGACGACGATCCGCGAAAGTCTTATGAACAAGAGCGCTCTTCTCTAGGTTCAACTTGGTAGCAGCCCAAATAGCAGACATATGGGCTGCGGAATCGTCAGCAGCCGGGACGTCAGATAGCACAAAGTCTTGAGGAAAAGCTTGAGGATGCTGACCATACACCGACATGAACGGAGACCTTCCTGTAGAGGAATGACAAGCATTATTATGAGCGAATTCCGCCCATGGGAGGAGATCAGACCAGTCATCCTGGCAAAGGGATACGTGGTTCCTCAGGAACTGTTCCAGGGCTTGGTTAACACGTTCAGCTGCCCCATTCGTCTGTGGGTGGTATGCAGATGAAAACTGAAGAACAATTCCCAGGTCTTTACATAGGGAACGCCAGAACTTGGCAGTAAATTGGGTGCCTCTATCGGAGACGATCTCCACCGGGAAACCATGCAGGCGGAAGATGTACTGGATAAATAGCTGGGACAACTCCACCGCAGAGGGCAACTTTTTCAGAGGGATGAAATGGGCCATTTTGGAGAAACGATCAATGACAACCCAGATCACAGTGTTCCCACAGGAGGGAGGAAGTTCGACAATGAAGTCCATGGACAGGTGGGTCCAGGGACGGGAAGGAACCGGCAAGGGCTGTAGCAACCCACTGGGACGGGAGTGGCTAGACTTAGATGTGGCACAAACATTACAAGCAGCAACAAAGTCCTTCACATCTTTGCGGATATCAGGCCACCAGACCAGGCGTCGTAAGAGTTCAAGAGTCTTAGTTGGGCCAGGGTGTCCGGCTTGCCTGGAGCAATGGGTCTGTTGCAGCATAGGCAGACGCAGCTCAGGAGGAACAAATGCCATTCCAATGGGAGTATCTGAAGGAGCAGAAGACTGACCAGCCAGGATTTGGTCGGCCAACTGTGGATACAGGGAGGCAATAATCTTGACTGGAGGGATGATTGACTCTTGTCTCTCAGGAGAGCGATCCACCGGAGTGAAGCTACGAGACAAGGCATCGGCCTTCCGATTCTTGGAGCCTGGGCGATAAGTCAAGATAAAATTAAATCGAGAGAAGAAGAGAGCCCACCTTGCTTGTCTGGGGTTTAGCCTCTTGAGGGACTGGATGAACTCGAGATTCTTATGATCGGTGTAAATCTGAACCGGAATCAGAGAACCCTCCAGGAGGTGACGCCACTCTTCAAGGGCAAGTTTAACAGCCAAGAGTTCTCGGTTCCCGACATCGTAGTTCTGCTCTGCGGACGAGAACTTCTTGGAGAAATAAGCACAGGGGTGCAACTTCCCATCAGCGGGGTGTCTCTGAGACAGGATGGCTCCGGCTCCGACTTCAGAAGCATCAACTTCGATGCAGAAGGGTAGTTCAGGATTGGGGTGTCGGAGGACAGAAGCGGACGTGAAGGCCTCTTTTAAGGACTGAAAAGCTTCAATGGCAGATGGAGGCCACAAGCTGGGTTTACCCCCTTTCCGGATGAGGGCCAGGATAGGTGCAATGCGGGAAGAGAACCCCCGGATGAACTGCCGATAGTAGTTAGCAAATCCGATAAATCTCTGGATTGCCTTGGTACTCAGCGGAAGAGGCCACTCCTGGATGGCAGACACTTTCACGGGATCCATCTCAAATCCCTCAGGAGAGATAATGTATCCTAGGAAGGGGATCTTGGACACCTCGAAGACGCACTTCTCCAGCTTGGCGAAGAGAGAGTTCTTCCTCAGACGAGAGAGTACCTCCTTCACCTGGGAGCGATGGCTTTCTAGGTCTTTAGAAAAGATCAGGATGTCGTCCAGGTACACGACTACGAACCTTCCTAGGAGATCCCGGAACACATCGTTAACAAACTCCTGGAAGACGGCAGGGGCATTGCAAAGGCCGAAGGGCATGAAGAGATATTCATAGTGCCCGTCACGAGTGTTGAAAGCCGTCTTCCATTCGTCACCCTCACGGATGCGAATGAGGTTGTACGCCCCCCGGAGATCCAACTTAGAGAAAATCTTCGCCCCCTTCAGCTGGTCGAAGAGCTCTGCAATCAAGGGCAGTGGGTACCTGTTTTTTACAGTGATTTTATTCAGGCCCCGGTAGTCTATACATGGCCGAAGGCCTCCGTCCTTCTTCTCCACGAAGAAGAACCCAGCCCCTGCTGGAGAGGTAGAAGGGCGGATGAACCCCCGCTGGAGATTTTCTTGGATATATTCCTTCATTGCGGTAGTCTCTGCAGGAGAGAGAGGGCGGCCTCTGGGGGGCATGGCTCCTGGCAGGAGTTCGACAGGACAGTCGTAGGAGCGATGAGGAGGAAGGAATTCCGCAGACTTCTTACAGAACACATCGGAGAATTCTTTATAACAAGAGGGAAGAGACTTTAACTCGGTTGAGGAGATAGTTACTTTCCTGAGGGGTTTAGCAGGAAGGCAATGCCGTTGGCAGAATGGGCTCCAACGAGAAATCTGCCCTGTGGACCAGTCTATGGTGGGGTTGTGCAGGCGCAGCCAGGGGAGACCCAAAACAACTGGAACAGCGGGACAAGAAATAATAAGAAACGAAAGTCTCTCTTTATGCAGGGTCCCAACCTGCACAGGTAGTTCGCCAGTGGTCATCGTGAGTACAGATTCCAGAGGTTTATCATCTATGGCGACGATCCGCATGGGAGAAGGCAAAGGAAATAAGGGAATTACCATGTACTTAGCAAAGAGAGCGTCCATGAAGTTACCCCCAGCTCCGGAATCGATGAAAGCATTCCCGAAGATGGTCTTATCAGACAGACGAACCTGGAAGGGAAGGAGAAACCTGTGTGAGTTTTCTTGGGTCTTCTCCTGAGACTTATCTCGAGACTTTTGAGTAGTGCCCCCTACATGAGTTACCATAGACATACCTCGGGGTACAAAACTCTTAGCCTTTGCAGGACAGGCATTGGCGAAGTGAGAATGTCCGCCACAATACAGACACAGGCCTGACATCCGTCTGCGGAATCTCTCTTGTTCAGTGAGGCGAGTTCTTCCCACTTGCATGGGTTCCTCCTGAAGAGAAATGGATGCTTGGGCAGGCGGGGTGACAGGAGCCTGCAGGATAGGCCTCTGGAAGCGGGGTGCCAACATGGGTTGAAACTTCCTGACACGATCCCTCAGGGTTTGATGCTCTCTCAGAAGAGTGTCCACCTTGACAGCCAAGGCGATGAGGTCCTCAAGTTGCGTGGGTAATTCACGGGAGACCAGGTCATCCTTGATGCGGAGGGAGAGACCATTATAAAATGCAGTATGATATGCGTCGTTGTTCCAACGAGTCTCAGCGGCAAGGGTACGGAATTCGATAGCATATTCCGCTACACTGCGACTCCCTTGGCGGATTTGGAACAGACGGGAAGCAGCGGATGTCACCCGGCCGGGAGCATCGAAGACAATCCGGAACTCTTTGAGAAATGCTTCTGCGTCATCCATCAGTGGGGACTGCTTCTCCCAGTGTGGAGATGCCCACTCGAGAGCTTTCCCTGCCAGACGAGTAATCACGAACCCCACCTTGGCACGTTCAGAGTCAAATTCAGTGGGGTGTAGGGCAAAGCGAATCTGGCACTGATTCACGAATCCTCGGCAGGCTTGAGGATCGCCATCGTAGAGAGGCGGAGCAGGAATATGTGGACCAGAAGTGGATACCTGGGTAGTCATGGCGGCAGCCGCTAGTGGAGGAGGTGCCGGCAGGGGGGTCGCTGGTGTCAACAAGGAGAGCTTTTCCAGGATCGCCTCCAGCGTGTGTCCCACGTAATTCTGCCGGGCTTCATACGCCTCCATGCGGGAATGCAGGCCCCGAAAGGCCCTGCCGAAATCTGGCTGAGCTTCCTCAGTGGGATCCATGGCCCGAAAATAATGTCAGGGAGCCAGGAGCCCCCTCTGGGGAGTAGTCCGGATCTAGGAGGAAGCCCCTCAGGAGGGATCAGGGTCGTGGTATCCAGGGGTAAGACAAGAGAATAATCAAAGTCCAGGCACAGGTCAAAAGGCAGGCAGAGAATCAGCAAAGTCCAGGTCCAGGCAAGGGGTCACAACAAGGAATCAGGCAGATATAGCAGGGGAAACAGCAAGGGAACCCAGGAATCACTTAGGGAACAGGATCCTATTTTCGGGCGCCATCTTGGTGCCTCAGGCGTCCTTTTAAAGGAGTTTTTTGGCGCCCTTGCGTCGGCGTCAGCACGTCTGCGACCGACGCACTGCGCCTGCATCCGTCGCGCCGTAGTGACGTCTTCGCGCCTGCGCACTTGCGCGTAGGCGTCTTTGCTCCGGCGCCGCTACCCACGTGGCGGCCATGGGCGCCGCCATCTTGGGAGCGGCGTCGGAAGAGGTAGCTGCGCCGCCCGGAGCTCCTGGTCCTGCTCCGGGCGGCGATCGTGACAGTTACACGTACTATAATAACCAGAACCAAATAAATGGTGAGTCTCGTGTAGCTTGTGAGCCAGTAGAAAGAATATTATGTTTGATCTGCATATATTGCTGAAATCCTCTCAATTACAGGATTCATTTTTTATTGTATAGCCCTATATTTTTTTCATGTACCTAAATGTATGTTACGAAAGTGAATGAAAAAATGATTATGTGTATGCAGTTGCCTGACAACAAAGCATAATTGAAAATACACTTAAGATGCCAAGATTACTCCTTATCCACTTAACACATATCCAGACACTCTCACACAGATGCACACACCAGTGACATTTAATTTACAATGCACAAGGCTCTTAAGTACAGTCATACACCCAACCATTTAATCCAGGTCAGATCTGTTGGCTCCTAGAAATTTACACTCACAGGAAATAATTGAAACAGGCAGTTCATTAAGTATGCTCCACTCCAAGTGCATTAAGGTTTGAACTCACTGTTATTAAACTGCAGGCTGCAAATGGTCTACACTGTACAAGAAATTCTAGAAACTAGATCTCATATTAATGATTAGTGCAAGCAAGAAGATGGTTGCCATACTGAAAAAAAAACCTCTCCTTAACTTCATTGTATTTTGTTGATTTTTCAGCAAAGTAAAATTGGACAGTTCCCCTTTATAACTAGTGGTTCAGTCTCGCAAACCATTTTAATATTTGACAGTAGAACTGTGAAGTCGTTTTTATGCTAAAATAGCTTCAGGTGAAAGATATAATTAAATCTAGATCATTCCTTCTTCTAGTGGTGCTCAAAGGAGATCTTCATTTGTAGGAATTATTCACACCAAATTGAAACTTGAAGAAACGTTTTCACATTTCGACAGATGGTCAAAATGCAAGTCATCATACCTACAGACCTACAGCGTGCCATTTAACTTAATATATAAATATATGGCACTATTGCATTATAGGTAAATGTGAATTATGAGGTAGGGTCTCATATTTTAAAAAAAGGGTGTGAGGTTCCAAATATTCTGTTGCTGAAGGATAGAGGGACAGACTGCAAGTGTGATATTGGTAAGTAAATCAGCAAAAAAGGCTAAATAAGTAATTCAGTTAAATAACAATGAGACGATTGGCATATCACTCAGACTACTGTAGCCAGCTACTAACTGGCCTCCCTAACTCCGATCTCTCCCCACTACAGTTTCTATTAGATACTGTGCTAGAATTCACCTCCTCCCAACCAAGAGAGTGCAGGCCCCTACCACTGCTAAAATCCATATAATTCTAAGGTTTCCATGTGTCAATACCTGTACTTACATAATTCATCAAAACTGGAAGGGTGCATCTGCACTCTCTGCAAGTTGGAGAAGCACATGTATGAATGCAATTTCTTAATGTGCTCTCAATTTTGCATTGAAACTAGTCTTTTTCACTTGCGCTTGTATTTGTAAATGAGCCATCTTATTTGTCTAATGTCTAACCTCTATAAATTTTGCCAGGGTGAAGCATTCCACCTTTCCATTTTTCTTTTTTTAAATGAGCCACAATTTAGAAGATCAAGCTTTTTTTCTGTTCACAAAGGCTCATTCACAGACATTCTTTGAATTCTGAAATACAGACAGAAGACAGTTTTCTGATGGAGACAGCAATAAAAAGGGTCAAGCCCTGCAGACTTTGAGATTTTTTCAAATTGATTTTTTCTCAATTATAGGTAACATTATTGAAAAATCAAGCAAAGTCAAATGTAATATTATTTAACTTTAAATGCAGATACATCATGGGCACCAAAAATAACTTTAGTTGCATGTGCATATAAGACCAGATTACATTCAATAAGAAAAAGTTAGCACCCAAATCATTTTCACTAGTGATGGGCGAATAAATTTAGCAGGCATGGATTTGCGGCAAATTTCTGCATTTTGCCGCCAGCGAATAAATTTGCGGAACTGCTGCAAAAATTTGTCGCCGGAGAATCCACCGCAACAAAAAAAAATTGTCACACAGAATGGTTGAGCACATAAAAATTGTTGCGCGTCAAAATTATCCGATTCAAAATTTTGAGCGTCAAAATTATTTTGACACCCACTGACTTTTGCGAAGATATAAAATAATGTTTTTCTTTTGGAATCAAATTTGGCCCAATATTTTCTCATGGAATCAATCAGGCCTTTAGGGTAGATTTATCAAAATTCAAATTTGTTTAAGAAAACAAAATATAATTTTTCTTGAATGTTAGTATATTTAAAGAGATACTGTCATGGGAAATTTTTTTTTTTTCAAAATGAATCAGTTAATAGTGCTGCTCCAGCAGAATTCTGCATTGAATCCATTTCTCAAAAGAGCAAACAGATTTTTTTATATTCAATTTTGAAATCTAACATGGGGCTGGGAAATTGACAAAGTGTCTAGCCCCATGTCAAATTTCAAAATTGAATATAAAAAAATCTGTTTGCTCTTTTGAGAAATAGATTTCAGTGCAGAATTCTGCTGGAGTAGCACTATTAACTGATGCGTTTTGAAAAAAAACATGTTTTCCGATGACAGGATCCCTTTAATAACAAAATAGTCCTGTGTGTTTTTTTTGGGGGGAAAAAAAAGTGCATGCCAATGGGAAACACATTGTTCCATTTATTTTCAATGAGGTTGAATGTTTTAATAAACTGGGAAAATAAATTAAGTAAAGTTAGAGAATATTTCCATTGACTTCTATAGAATCTTGTCAGCTTTTGCTTTCCAAGGGGTTTCTGGTGTCTTTTTTTTTCCCTTAATAGAAAATACGTGCACTTTTTCATTTTATGATAAATCAACTTCTTTGTGTTCTGCTACTGTGACTTATCATGAGAAAAGCCATGACAGAATCCACACATCTCACTTGCCTTACATACAGTACTCAGCAACATGCCATGGACAATAATATTCCTCATACAATTAAGCATACACATAACATTACCCTGTTTGGTGGATAACTCTCCAAAGGGAGAAACAACTATTAAACCAAGAAAGACGAAACTCAATTTCAGGGCAAAAGAAAAATGTTGCTTCTTAAGGGCAGAATCTGTGTCGAAACTTGTTCATTTGCATTTATTAGAAATAAAAATCAAGTAAGGAGAATGGGCAGGCAAAATGGTTATGATTGATTGTAACTGTTTATAAGTCACATACAGCTATAAGTATTTTCTTTCTTCTGGGAAATATATGTGTTAGGAACTTTGCTGTGTGTGATTGATTAATAATACATCCACTCGTCTGCATTCACTTTGAATATGACTGTAAATTATATTTTGGTAAAATGCTGATGTAATAATGATTATGTTGTTTTTTTGTGGTTCCAGCAAATAAGCCAGACAAAAGATTAGCCTAGGGTGGAATATTTTACAACAGAAACATTTATTTACAACAGAAACAGTGAAAAATGGAGAGATCAACACACCTCAAGGAATGCTTTTTGACCCAACTCTTCAGTGGGATATTAGCCTACATATACATATAAAGAGAATCTCTATCAGCAAGCTAAATTGCAAAATGCCCCCATGTTAGATAATAATGATTTTGTTGATGCATTGATGGTAGGTGTACTTTTCTCACTTTAATCTTTTTGCATGTTCTTCAACTTCCTCTCTTTAAATCTGTAATGTCTACCGTTTAATGCAAACAGTTTTAAGGGGTTGTAAACACTTTGTAAAACTATCCAGCTGTGTCCACTAGGAATCTAAAGTAAGTGAGTCCTACTTAATTATGGATGTGTAAAATCTCCCCAACCAATATCTTGTCAGTGAACCATCAGTTCTTGTTGCTTTCTATAGATAGATATATATAGAAAGATAACGGATCTCAGATGAGGGGAGGGCAATATACTGCTGACATTGGGAGAAAAAAACTAGAGAAAATGTATTGATTGCAATACTGTTACTAGTTTCTTAATTATATGTAACTATAAATTATATTAGGAAACATGTATTGCTGAGATTTTCTGTGCCCACTGTGATAAAAGGTTTTGCTTTATGTGTGGATAGGCCACGCTCTGTTTGATGCCTTTTTCTTGTATATTACTAGTGCTTGAAAATGCACTATTTTCTCCAGTTTCATGGTTGCTAATATTGCTATTGAATGTCTGAATGCTTATAGGAAGCTGATCTTCCATGCTATAATGGCATCACAGGCAGAAAAATGAAAGAGAAAATTAAGGGTTTTGATAAGGAAAGAACAAATATTAAAAAAGCACTAGCGATCACATTGGGAAAAGTTATCTTTAAAATTATCTTTTTTTAGAAAGGGTAATTATCTTTTTTATTTTTGGGAGATCAACAAAAGATTTTGGTTTGTTGGACCATGCATGTCAGGGAGTGCAATCAAACTGAAAAGGTCATTATACTATAAAGCCATATGGTAATACAATACATTGGTATTTTAGAGATTCTGGTCTAGTCTGGCTACGTTAATTATGCTGGGCCAACCTTGCACATTCTAGGACATTCCCAACTGCTTGCCAGTTAAACAAAACTGTAAAGCTTAGCTAAAAATAACAGGACTGCAGGCAATGCGGATGGCTATTGATTACTCTGGGACAGTAGATCGGTAGAATATTGTGTGGTGCCTGTGTAAAGCTCAGGGTTATCTGGGGCTGTTAGGAAGTCAAAAAATATTTCTCATGCTGTCACTCTTCAGAATGATTTACATCAAGACAGCAATGTTTTGCCGATAAACCCTATTAAGAGCTCAGAGTTTGCTTCTATACTGTTCTGGCCTGAAATCAGATTATTCACTTCAGAAATGTTTCCTTTGTATTACCGGTAATCACTGTTTCATTTACTCTTTCATGTTGGTTTTTAACAAAGACTTGGGTTGCTAGAATTAGAAATCGGTTCTTTAATGATGAGCCATGTTTTTTTACTTAAACAACAGGTAAATTAAAATAAGAAACTAACCAACTAACCACAGTTTATTTTGTACAAACAGAAGAAGATTCAACTGTAAAATAGCAGTTGTAAATCAAGTCACTTATTTACATGGATCAGGTATCAGGTTTGCAGGATGAGGAATCATCAATATCTCTACAGTTAATACATTTCAAACATTTCCAAATGTTGTGGGTGATGTTGCATTCTGTAGGCTGGCAAATTTTATGGGTCATTAATGGCCATTTCCTTTTGGGATACACTGCCTTAAATGGCTGGTTATGTCATTGCTTCCATGGTTTTTAGGTTCATTGTCAGATATTTGATTCTTCTGGTTTATTTGTTGGTTTAAAATTAGGACAGAAGGACATCTGGGCCCCTTTTCCAGAATACACAAATTATGAGCCCAGATGCCCCACTGTTAAAAGAAACATACACCTTCCCTGAAATGTTATACCTTCTAATTCAGCTATTTCAGTCATCATTGTTATGTAACATGTTCAGAATACTGTACAACTTAGGTTGTTCAGTTACACTGTAATCAAACATGAGGTTCTATATATAAAATGGTTTCAGCAAAAATGATATGAAGCAAGAAAACAAAAGGGTGTGGAGATAGGATATTTACTTGCAGATCCTCTAAGATTTGTTGGGCCATGAGTTGGAGATACGTTTTATAGGATAGAAAAATGATCCTTGATTTTGATGGACTACCTCTAACCAGCATATGATATCCCTTGATAGTATGCCAGAGCTCCTTTTTGGATACGCAAAATGGCTAAGGTAAGTTTTACTTATTTTTGTCTTAAAAATAAGTATGGTTGCTAGCTTGCCAACCCATGAGTGATCACAGAAATTCTGTCAGATGGGGCTTTCAGCTGTCTTTCAAATAAATCTTTCTTACATGAAATGTCTTCAGCAGAGTGAGAGTTAGAGGTTTGCTCTTGTAGATGTTAAGAGTAGTGATGGGCTAATTTGTGGTGTTTCGCTTCGCCCAAAAATTAGTGAATTTTCAGTGAAATTCGCAAAATGGCGCTGGCGTCTCGTTTTTGATGCTGGTGTCCGTTTTTGATGCCGGCGTCCATTTTTTTGGAGGCCAGCAAATTTTCGCTGCAGTTTCACATATTTATTTACCGGCGGTGAATCGAGGGAATTCACAGCGAATTTGCGCCTGACGAATAAATTCACCCATCACTAGTTAAGAGGTCATGTTCTTCTTCAGGGTGCAAGCAACAATTCTTATGGGTGTCAGTTTGCAATTCTCTGTGTAAAATCTGAAATAAGGTTTTTACCATACCCTAGGATTTTGCAGGGCTGCAGGTTTCACAGCTGGGAGTCAAAGGTAAATGCATTGCACAATATTATATATTGAGCATACAAAGAGTATGTTTAACAATTCAATAAGAAAAAGGCTTATTATGTGAAAATACATGAACAAGATTCAATTTGAGTTGCAATTCAATTCAGAAAAACGTCTCTCACTGTTTATCACGTGAAAACTGGAATTGAATTAGGAGAAAAGTTTTCATCCATGAGCTTTCACGTGATAAATTGGAAGATTACTTTTTTTACCGCATACCAGGGATCATGGATCAGTTTCAAAACATCAAAATACTTTAAGAGGTCATGTTGCATTATGTCTAAGAGGAAATGTCATTGAAATGGATGTTTCAACAAGACAACAATCCCACACCAGTAAATGAGCAACATTTTGGTTCCAGACTAACAGGATTGACTTTATGAAGTGGCCAGTAGAGATGGCGCGAACTGTTCGCCGGCGAACTTGTTCGCGCGAACATCGGGTGTTCGCGCTCGCCGGAAGTTCGCGAACGTCGCGCGACGTTCGCCATTTTGGGTTCGCCATTGTTGGCGCTTTTTTTTGCCCTCTCACCCCAGACAAGCAGGTACATGGCAGCCAATCAGGAAGCTCTCCCCTGGACCACTCCCCTTCCCTATAAAAACCGAAGCCCTGCAGCGTTTTTTTCACTCTGCCTGTGTGTGCTGAAGAGATAGTGTAGGGAGAGAGCTGCTGCCTGTTAGTGATTTCAGGGACAGTTGAAAGTTTGCTGGCTAGTAATCGTGTTGATACTGCTCTGTTATTGGAGGGACAGAAGTCTGCAGGGGTTTGAGGGACATTTAAGCTTAGGTAGCTTTGCTGGCTAGTAATCTACCTTCTACTGCAGTGCTCTGTATGTAGCTGCAGTGGGCAGCTGTCCTGCTTCTGATCTCATCTGCTGACTGCTGCAATAACAGTAGTCCTTGTAAGGACTGCTTTTATTTATTTTTTTGTTGTTTTACTACTACTACTACTACTACTACTACTACTACTACTATAAGAGCCCAGTGCTATTAGTCTAGCAGTGTTGGGGAGTGGGACTGGTGTGCTAATCTGCTGCTCCTAGTAGTTCAGCAGCACCAACTGTAATTTTTTTTTTTTAATATTCATTTTTTTTTTATTTTACTTTTTTTTATTTTACTATCGCTGTAGTAGTGTATAAGTTGACCTTTTAGGCATTATTTGCCCTGTAGGCATTTTTTGCCCAGTGTGTTATTCAACCAACAGCCATCTAGCTGTGTGACCTTGTTCACATTCTGTCTAAATATCCATAATATTACCGTCTCCAGAAAAAACACCGGAGTGACTTTTTTCAAGCAGCCATAATAAATTTTACGTAATCCGTATCCATCGCTGTAGTAGTGTATAAGTTGACCTTTTAGGCATTATTTGCCCTGTAGGCATTTTTTGCCCAGTGTGTTATTCAACCAACAGCCATCTAGCTGTGTGACCTTGTTCACATTCTGTCTAAATATCCATAATATTACCGTCTCCAGAAAAAACACCGGAGTGACTTTTTTCAAGCAGCCATAATAAATTTTACGTAATCCGTATCCATCGCTGTAGTAGTGTATAAGTTGACCTTTTAGGCATTATTTGCCCTGTAGGCATTTTTTGCCCAGTGTGTTATTCAACCAACAGCCATCTAGCTGTGTGACCTTGTTCACATTCTGTCTAAATATCCATAATATTACCGTCTCCAGAAAAAACACCGGAGTGACTTTTTTCAAGCAGCCATAATAAATTTTACGTAATCCGTATCCATCGCTGTAGTAGTGTATAAGTTGACCTTTTAGGCATTATTTGCCCTGTAGGCATTTTTTGCCCAGTGTGTTATTCAACCAACAGCCATCTAGCTGTGTGACCTTGTTCACATTCTGTCTAAATATCCATAATATTACCGTCTCCAGAAAAAACACCGGAGTGACTTTTTTCAAGCAGCCATAATATATTTTACGTAATCCGTATCCACCGCTGTAGTAGTGTATACGTTGATCTTGTGGGCATTATTTGCACAGTGTTTTCTTCAAACCGCCATCTAGCTGTGTGAGCTTGTTCACATTTTGTCTAAATATTGATAATATTATCGTCTCTAGAAAAACCACTTGAGTTACGTTTTTTCAAGCAGCATTCTTATATTTTACGTAATCCGTATCCACCGCTGTGTATACGTTGACCTTGTAGGCATTATTTGCACTGTGTTTTCTTCAAACCGCCATCTAGCTGTGTGAGCTTGTTCACATTTTGTGTAAATATTGATAATATTATCGTCTCTAGAAAAACCACTTGAGTTACGTTTTTTCAAGCAGCATTCTTATATTTTACGTAATCCGTATCCACCGCTGTGTATACGTTGACCTTGTAGGCATTATTTGCACAGTGTTTTCTTCAAACCGCCATCTAGCTGTGTGAGCTTGTTCACATTTTGTCTAAATATTGATAATATTATCGTCTCTAGAAAAACCACTTGAGTTACGTTTTTTCAAGCAGCATTCTTATATTTTACGTAATCCGTATCCACCGCTGTGTATACGTTGACCTTGTAGGCATTATTTGCACAGTGTTTTCTTCAAACCGCCATCTAGCTGTGTGAGCTTGTTCACATTTTGTCTAAATATTGATAATATTATCGTCTCTAGAAAAACCACTTGAGTTACGTTTTTTCAAGCAGCATTCTTATATTTTACGTAATCCGTATCCACCGCTGTGTATACGTTGACCTTGTAGGCATTATTTGCACAGTGTTTTCTTCAAACCGCCATCTAGCTGTGTGAGCTTGTTCACATTTTGTCTAAATATTGATAATATTATCGTCTCTAGAAAAACCACTTGAGTTACTTTTTTTCAAGCAGCATTCTTATATTTTACGTAATCCGTATCCACCGCTGTGTATACGTTGACCTTGTAGGCATTATTTGCACAGTGTTTTCTTCAAACCGCCATCTAGCTGTGTGAGCTTGTTCACATTTTGTCTAAATATTGATAATATTATCGTCTCTAGAAAAACCACTTGAGTTACTTTTTTTCAAGCAGCATTCTTATATTTTACGTAATCCGTATCCACCGCTGTGTATACGTTGACCTTGTAGGCATTATTTGCACAGTGTTTTCTTCAAACCGCCATCTAGCTGTGTGTATTATCGTTTCCAGGAAAACCAACTGAGTTTTTGTTGTAGCAAATTGCCCAGTTTTAAAAAGCCAATGACCCTGAACTCCCAAAATGCTGAAGAGGTAGTTGACTGGCTTACACAGCACACCCCATCCTCTACCGTTTCTAACTTTACCACAACATCCTCCTCATCCTCCACTGCTATGGCCACCCCACGTAACACTTCCTCCACCACCGGTGCCCCTTCTTCACTGGAGTCAGAGGAGTTATTTTCCCATGAGTTTCTTGAACTGAGTAATGCGCAACCATTATTGGCAGAAGAAGATGAAGGAGATGAGGACATTACACCAGATTTAATTCTGGCAGAGAACACGACAGAGATGGACATAATGATGAGTGATGAGGAGGAGGTCCCCGCTGCTGCTTCCTTCTGTGATGTGTCAGAAGAAATTGATGCATCTGAGGAGAATGATGATGAGGAGATTGATGTTTTGTGGGTGCCTAGTAGAAGAGAGCAAGAGGAGGGTAGTTCAGATGGAGAGACGGAGAGTCAGAGAGGCAGTAGGAGAATAAGACTTAGAAGAAGCAGGGAGGACAGCCCGCAGGGATCAGTAGGGCAACAACATGTATCGGCACCTGTGTTCAGCCAGCCAACGCACCCGCCATTGCCGCCAATGCCGCCAACTTCTACTGTTACCGCCAGATCGCACACTTCCAAAAAGTCAGCAGTGTGGGATTTTTTTAATGTGTGTGCCTCTGACAAAAGCATTGTAATTTGCAATGAGTGCAGTCAGAAACTGAGCCTTGGTAAGCCCAACAGCCACATAGGTACAACTTCTATGCGAAGGCACATGAGCGGCAAGCACAAAGCACTTTGGGAGCAACACCTCAAAGGCAACAGGCAAACTAAAAGCCACACTCCTTCTGGTCCAGCATCTTACTGCTCTACCTCTGCTCTCCTTGACCCATCTGAACCACCCTCCACTCCGCCTTCCACCTTGACCACCTGTTCCCATTCCCAGTCATCTGCCACCAGCCAAGTTTCTGTGAAGGCCATGTTTGAGCGTAAGAAGCCAATGTCTGACTGTCACCCCCTTGCCCGGCGTCTGACAGCTGGCTTGTCTGCACTCTTAGCCCGCCAGCTTTTACCATACCAGCTGGTGGACTCTGAGGCCTTCCGCAAATTTGTAGCAATTGGGACACCGCAGTGGAAGGTACCCAGCCGCAATTTTTTTTCTAAAAAGGGAATACCACACCTGTACCAACATGTGCAGAGCCAAGTTACCGCATCTCTGTCACTTAGTGTTGGGCCAAAGGTCCATATGACTACTGACGCATGGTCCTCCAAGCATGGTCAGGGCAGGTATGTCACCTACACTGCCCACTGGGTGAACTTGGTAATGGCTGGGAATGGGAAGCAGGGAATGGGTAGCTCAACAACAACAACAACAGTGGAGTTGGTGTCACCGCCACGGATTGCACGCGGTTCTGCCACCACCTCTACTCCTCCATCGCTCTCTACCTCGTCTTCTTCCTCTTCTTCTTCTTACTCTGCTGCTGGGTCCTCCTTCTCCTCCTCCACACCTGTGCACCCCCAGCTCCCCCTAGGCTATTCGACGTGCCAGGTACGCCGTTGTCACGCTGTCTTGGGGATGACGTGCCTGGAAAGCAAAAACCATACCGGATCTGTACTCCTGTCATCTCTGCAGTCACAGGCCGATCGGTGGCTGACCCCACACCAACTGCAGATCGGAAAAGTGGTGTGTGACAATGGAAGCAATCTGTTGGCAGCGTTGAGACTGGGAAATTTAACACATGTGCCCTGCATGGCACATGTGTTAAATTTAATAGTCCAACGTTTTGTCTCCAAGTACCCAGGATTCCAGGACGTTCTCACCCAGTCCAGAAAGGTGTCGGCCCATTTCAGACGTTCCTACACAGCCATGGCACGCCTTGCTGACATTCAGCAGCGCTACAACATGCCAGTCAGGCGTTTGATTTCTGACAGCCAGACTCGCTGGAATTCAACGCTCCTTATGTTGGAACGTCTGCTGCAACAACAAAGGGCCGTCAACGAGTACCTTTTTGAACTGGGTGGTAGGACTGGATCTGCAGAGCTGGGGATTTTTTTCCCCCGTTACTGGGTGCTTATGCGCGATGCCTGCAGGCTCATGCGACCTTTTGAAGAGGTGACAAATATGGTCAGTCGCACCGAAGGCACCATCAGCGACCTAATACCCTTCGCTTTCTTCCTGGAGCGTGCCGTGCGACGAGTGACAGATGAGGCTGTAGACCAGCGTGACGAGGAGCTGGAAGCGCACGATTTATGGTCGGAATCACCAGAACGAACCCAGGCACCTGCTGCAACGCAGGGAGAGGTGCCAGAAGTGGAGTCAGAGGAGGAAGGTGGCTTTGTGGAGGAGGAGGAGGAGGACCAACAGGAGCAGGCTTCCCAGGGGGCTAGTGGTGACCTTTTGGGGACCCCTGGTCTTGTACGTGGCTGGGGGGAGGAGACCGTGGATGATGCAGTCCTTGATAATGAGGAAGCGGAGATGGATAGCTCTGCATCCAACCTTGTGAGAATGGGGTCTTTCATGCTGTCATGCCTGTTGAAGGACCCCCGTATCAAGAGGCTTAAGGAGAAGGACCTGTACTGGGTCGCAACGCTACTAGACCCTCGGTACAAGCATAAAGTGGCAGAAATGTTACCAACATACCACAAGTCCGAAAAGATGCGGCATTTACAAACCAGCCTGCAAAACATGTTGTACAATGCTTTTAAGGGTGATGTCACTTCAGGAACTCATCAACATTCCAGGGGCAGAGGTGCCAGTAATCCTGCCACGAGCACACCTGCAAGGACAAAGCCCTTTGGCCGGTCTGTAACATCAGACATGCAAATGTTTTTCTGTCCAAGGCAGCGCCACAACCCTTCTGGATCCACCCTCAAAGAACGCCTCGACCGGCAGGTAGCGGACTACCTGGCATTAACTGCAGATATCGACACTCTGAGGAGCGATGAACCCCTGGACTACTGGGTGCGCAGGCTTGATCTGTGGCCAGAGCTGTCACAATTTGCCATGAACCTCTTGTCTTGCCCAGCCTCAAGTGTGCTCTCAGAAAGGACCTTCAGTGCAGCAGGAGGGATTGTAACTGAGAAGAGAACTCGCCTAGGTCACAAAAGTGTCGATTACCTGACCTTTATTAAAATGAATGAGGGGTGGATCTCGGAGGGTTACTGCACGCCGGAAGACTTGTTCTGACTTCTATGCAGCTGTCCTTCTCTTCAAGCCTCATGACTCCACACACAGCTGTCCTTTAGCGTCCTCCTCCCTCCGCCACCGTTACAAACTAGGGTGCAAACCCTACTGGTTTAATTTTTTCTGGCCTCTGTGCTTCAGTGGCTGCGTCCAAAAAAACTGGGCAAACAATGTCTACAAGGTCAACGTATGGCGAAAAATTACTATTTTCAGCATTTATATGGCATATTTTTTCTGGCAACTGTGCTTCAGTGGCTGCGTCCAAAAAAATGCATATTTTCTGCATTTATATGGCATAATTTTTCTGGCCTCTGTGCTTCAGTGGCTGCAACCAAAAAAATGCATATTTTCTGCATTTATATAGCATAATTTTTCTGGCCTCTGTGCTTCAGTGGCTGCAACCAAAAAAATGCATATTTTGTCCATTTATATGGCATAATTTTTCTAGCCTCTGTGCTTCAGTGGCTGCAACCAAAAAAATTTATATTTTCAGCATTTATATGGCATAATTTTTCTTTCAACTGTGCTTCAGTGGCTGCGACCAAAAAAATGCATATTTTCTGCATTTATATGGCATAATTTTTCTGGCCTCTGTGCTTCAGTGGCTGCAACCAAAAAAATTTATATTTTCAGCATTTATATGGCATAATTTTTCTGGCAACTGTGCTTCAGTGGCTGCGACCAAAAAAATGACCATTTTCAGCATTTATATGGCATATTTTTTCTGGCCTCTGTGCTTCAGTGGCTGCGGCCAAAAAAACTGGGCAAACAATGCCTACAAGGTCAACGACGTTGACCTTGTAGGCATTGTTTGCCCAGTTTTTTTGGCCGCAGCCACTGAAGCACAGAGGCCAGAAAAAATATGCCACATAAATGCTGAAAATAGTCATTTTTTGCCATACGTTGACTCAACGTATATGGCAAAAAATGACTATTTTCAGCATTTATATGGCATATTTTTTCTGGCAACTGTGCTTCAGTGGCTGCAACCAAAAAAACTGGGCAAACAATGTCTACAAGGTCAACGTATGGCGAAAAATTACTATTTTCAGCATTTATATGGCATATTTTTTCTGGCAACTGTGCTTCAGTGGCTGCGTCCAAAAAAACTGGGCAAACAATGTCTACAAGGTCAACGTATGGCGAAAAATGACTATTTTCAGCATTTATATGGCATATTTTTTCTGGCAACTGTGCTTCAGTGGCTGCGTCCAAAAAAACTGGGCAAACAATGCCTACAAGGTCAATGTATGGCAGTTGTTTAAAGAGAACAGTAGATTACTAGCCAGCAAAGCTACCTAAGCTAAAATGTCCCTCAAATCCCTGCAGACTTCTGTCCCTCCAATACAGAGCAGTATCAAGCAGATTACTAGCCAGCAAACTTACTATCATCTGTCCCTGAAATCACTAACAGCTCTCCCCCTACACTATCTCTTCCAAGCACACACAGGCAGATTTTTCAGATACATTTTTGCCCTTGATCCCCCTCTGGCATGCCACTGTCCAGGTCGTTGCACCCTTTAAACAACTTTAAAATCATTTTTCTGGCCAGAAATGTCTTTTTTAGATGTTAAAGTTCGCCTTCCCATTGAAGTCTATGGGGTTCGCGAACCGTTCGCGAACCGCTCGCATTTTTGCGCAAGTTCGCGAATATGTTCGCGAAATTTTTTTCCGACGTTCGCTACATCCCTAGTGGCCAGACCTTAATCCAATGTGGGGTGACATCAAAAATGCTGTTTTTGAGGCAAAACCAAAAAATGCAGAAAAATTCTGGAATGTAACAGGTGCCAGAAGTTGGTCAACTCCATGCAACACATGTTCAGAAGATCTCAGAAACAGTTTTTATGAAAAATGCTATTTTTTTGGAACAGCTTAATATTCACTTTTCTTCACTTTTCTTTGTTTTCTTGATATGAAATAGAATGTGCACCGTTCCCAATACATTTGTGTGTAAGGAAATAAAAGCTATTATAAGAATTTTGAGCTTCGTTCAATTTTTTAAACACACTGCTATTATCCTGAACACAACTGTGTATACATATATAACTGCAGTCTCTACCCTCTAAGAAAGTTACCAGGAGAGGCTCATGGTAGCAGCACCCGAGGATATACCTTAATAAAGGGGACAAATAATCTAGAAATGTTGCAGTTTCCAATATTTTTATATAAAGATGTGGTACTGCAGTTTTCATGTATACCTTCATAGTGCTTCTAGGATTTGCAGTGCTGTACAATTTTACAATACAGAAAAGCACACACAAGAAAAACATGCATTGTAATTGTATACTGTATGTATATTTGTTTTTTGCCTTACCTGCAAATGAGTTTTTCAAAACTTTAAGATGAAAACTAAGGGTATGAAATTTTAGTTGGTACAATGCCATAATAGAAAAAAAGTTCCCTCCTCATATCTCCCAAGTCAATTTTAGAGTCTAAAGTGCTTTTCCCCCTGCACAACAAGATTGGAAAAGGAATCATAAACTCTTAATTCAGAGAGTTCAAAACATCTGATCTGTAATCCTGTCATTAATCAGTTTAGAATTGTGTGGCACAGCTGTCTCCAGAGTAAGATGTGATAAATGAATGAGTATTCTTCATACCCTAAAGCGTATTTTCATATATATTCTGACTAAGTACAAGCTGCATTCAAGCTGACATTGCCAAACCACAGGTTAATTTTAATAGCAGTGCTGCATAAAGTATAAATTGCAGGTTTATTTACTACTTGTACAACCCCCATCCCTGCAGGTTTTGAAACTTTTTTTTTTCATTTATAAATCTGGACTGTCCAATAAAGTCAAAGACACAGAACATAGAAAAGGCATTAAATAAACTATGTTCAAGTGTATCTACATGTAAAAACATTATAATAAAGGGATTCTGTCATGATTGTTGATGATGATGATGTCATTTTCATTTCTAAATTACACTGTTTACATGGCAGACAATTCACTCTATAATATAAAATTGAATTCCTGAACCAACAAGTGCATTGTAATATTGGTGTGTAGGCAGCCATTTCAGGTCATTTTGCCTGGTCATGTGCTTTCAGAAAGAGCCAGCACTTTAGGATGGAAATGCTTTCTGGCAGGCTATTGGTTCTCCTACTCAATGTAACTGAATGTGTTGCAGTGGGACCTGGATTTTACTATTGAGTGCTGTTCTTAGTTCTACCAGGCAGCGATATCTTGTGTCAAGAAACTGCTATCTGGTTTCTAGTGAAGGGCGAATCTGTCCTGTTTTGCTGAAAAATTTGCGAGACTCTGACAACAGTGATAAATTTGCAAAACGCATTGAAGTCAATGGGCACCAAATAATTTTGACGCGTAACAATTTCTAAGCACTCAACAATTTTTATTCGCTTGACTTTTTTGCTCAAATGCATTAAAGTCAATGGACGTCCAAATAATTTTGATGCACAACTATTTTTTATGTCACAGCAAATTTTTCCGTGAACAAATTTTCACAGCAGTTTCGCAAAAACATTTGTGGGCAGTGAAGTGCGGAAATTCACCTCGAAACCAAGCCTGGCAAATAAATTCACCCATCACTACTGGTTACCTTCACATTATTCTGCTGATGGGCTGCTGGAGGGTGATATCACTCCAACTTGCAGTTCAGAATTGAAGAGTGACTGAAGTTTATCAGAGCACAAGTCACATGACTGGCGGCAGCTGGGAAACTGACAATGTATCTAGTCCCATGTCAGATTTCAAAATTAAATATATAAAATGTGTTTGCTCTTTTGTGAAATTAATTTCAGTGTAGAATTCTGCTAGAGCAGCACTATTAACTGCGTTTTGGGAAAAAAACATTTCCCATGATAGTATCCCTTTAAGCTTAAAGGGAATCTGGCGTCATTTTAAACTTTTTTTTTTTTTTGCATTTTTATAAAAAAACACACATCCATAAACACTGTCTGGCAAATAAAATGTTAATCCACAAATCCATGCATAAGTTATATTAATTTGTATTTTGTCATGGGGGCTTCCATTTCTGCTCATTACACATTCATCCTGTGCTGCTATAACAGCAGGCACAGCATTACCTGTGTGCTTGGAGGCAGCCACTCTGTAATGAAAAGCCAGGTCGCACTACGACATGAGAATCTAATTGTACCCTCCCCCTACCCTCTCTGCCCATGCTTGTGATGTTTGGATGAGAGCGGTCACATGGTTTGCAGGGAAGCAATTACTTTCACTTTCCTACGTTCTGCTCTACAGCTGCACTAGCAGCCCCTCCTCCCACAGACACTATCAAAGCTCCTGCCATGGGCGTCCACAGAGGGGGGCAAGAGGGGGCAGTGCCCCCCCTGGGACTGTGCACAGCTGCTTACTGTGGTTTCTGTTGCGATCCCTCGAAGATTTTTCTTCTGTGCAGCAGAGTTTTCTTTTAGCTCCTTCCCTAGGTGCTCGCTCCCCCCTCCCTTGTCACAGTGCTGCCCATCGGATCGTATTACTTCAGCTGTGACAGAGAGAGAGAGAGCAGCCAGGGAGCATCTGATTGGCCAGTAGCACAGATTGCAGCGAGGGAGAAAACGAAGAAAGGAAAGCCCTGTCTATTGCAGTCTGCAGCCTTGTACTTGTGAGTTCTGGGGGTATTTATACATGAACTTGCCACTTTGCCATCTTTGTGTGAACTAGGGTTGCCACTTGTCAGACAACCGGTTTTTGAAGGGTTGCCCGGGTCAAAACTTCCTGGATGGTTTTTCAAATTTGGGAAACTGTGCAGGATTCCCTTGATTGACCCGGCGATCGGCTGATCGCCGTGGCATAGCTCCACCCCCTGATGGCAGTGACACACCCACCTATCTCACAGGCCCGCCCACAGATGCCTCCTTGCCCCACCCTGGAAAATTTTCTGCGGACACCCATGTCTCCTGCCCTTCTGTAAGTTTGATCTCTGCTTTCCTTTGGAGGGGGGAACTTTCTCTCCTTGCTGCCTTCCTAGTTTGTTTTACTGGTTACTAGATGAGGTAAAGGATCTGTGAGTTCCCTCTGCTATCCACCTCACACACACTGCGCTCCTTTCCTGCCTGCAATACTTCTTTTTTCATTAACTACTTACTGTCTCCTTTCTCCTGAGCTATTTTAACCCTTCCTAGACTTCCTCCTAAGTTTTCCTGGTTTTCAAGTATGTCCTCCTTATTTTTTTTCTATTCCCTGTCATCAGTGCTGGGAGTGTACTCCTGTGTTTCTGCCATTCATTTTTGTGTAAACAAATATAATAAACTATAATCTATATAAAATATTTTTTCCAGTGCCCAAAATGAATTGTGTGTGTGTGTGTATATATATATATATATATATATATATATATATATATATATATATATATATATATATATATATATATATATATTTATTTTTTTAAACGTAAGTGGGGGCAGTGATCACAGGACTTATTTCTTATTTCAGTCCTTCTGAAGTGGTGTCAGTGGGAGCTTATCTTGATTCCTGCCTATTGTTCAACTGACAGGCTCAGCAGACAAGGCTCTATTTACATTACAGCAGCTTGTAGGAGGGAGGGGTAATGACAATCACTCCAACTTGCAGTGCAGCAGTAAAGTGTGACTGAAGTTTATCAGAGCACAAGTCACATGACCTGAGGGCAGCTGGGAAATGTCAAAATGTCTAGCCCCATAGCTAATTTTAAAATTAGATATAAAAAAATCCATTTCTTGTTTTGAAAAACGGATTTCAATGCAGGATTCTGCTGTAGTAGCACTATTAACTGATACATTTTGTAAAAAACATGTTTTTCCATGACAGTATCCCTTTAAGTAGAGATTTTACAAAAGCCAAATCATTATCTTCACATTCAATCAATCCATCTCCAATAATAATGAACTACTGTACTTAAATCTAACGAATAATGTTCAATTATTGCATGCAGTCAATTTTCTTTGTGGTGTCACCCACCCAAAAGACTGAGGCCCTGTGAGTGATCGCATTTGTAGGAAAGTTTGACATTCAATTTCATGGTTTATACCGTTGCAGTTTAAAGGACATCAACTCAAAAAAATAATAAAAGAAAACACAATTATAAGCAACTTTCCAATATAAAAAATGTAGTGCTTTAAATATAATTGCTATTGAAAGCTGCATTTGCTTTACTCCTGGTTGTTACTTTTTAAATAATTTTGCAAAAGCCAGTCTGCTCCAGCAAGACAGGTCTCTTAATCCATTGTTTTATGTTACATTGTTTCAATAGCTGAGCCACCAGAGCAGAGAATAGAATGGGGCAGAAAAACACTGCTTTCAAGCCAATACACATAAAAATAACTTAAAAACACATAGAGAATGTCTAATAAATATATATTGCAAAGTCGCTTAGAATAATGTTTTCTTTTAATAGGCAAAAAACATTTTTATTGGGTTGACATGTCCTTTAGGATAAAACAACCTATTCATTTGTATTCAAATTCTGTGTATTTCTGATAGGTGCATCAATATGCTTTACTACTTGCATAATTAAACCACATTCATTGTGCATGTGTACAGTGCATTTTAACTTGACACAACTATGCCCCGCCCAATATACTGTGTAAGCATCTCACTACCCAATACATATTGTGATCTTTAAGGATAACTACAGCTCAACAAAGGAGTAGGGCATAATGTTGTACATTATATTTTGGGCTTCTAAACCAGCCCATTATATAAAAAAAATTGCATTTTCCTTTAAAGGAGTACTAAACCCTGAAAATGAATAGGACTAAAAACGCCATAATTTATATGCTGAACTTATGGCACCAGCCTAAAGTTTCAGCTTCTCATTAGCAGCAATGATCTAGGACTTCAAACTTATCACAGGGGGGGGGTCCCCATTTTGGAAAGTGTCTGCGACACTCACATGCTCAGTGGGCTCTGAGCAGCTGTTAAGGAAGTTAAGCTTAGGGTTTGTCACAAATTATCAAGCAGAAAACAAGGTTGGCCTGAAATATAAGCTACAGGGCTGATTATTAAATTCTGGTGCAAATTGCACTGGTTTCTGTGCTGTCATTTAGTAATTATCTGTATTAATTACTAATCAGCCTTATATTGTGACATTTATATTCTATGTGTACTGTATATTGTGAGCTCAGTAAGTGACAGCAGCACAGAGCATGTGCAGTGAATCAGCAGAAAAGAAAATTGGGGAGCTACTGGGACATCTTTGAATGCACATATCTTCCCTGCTAAAGGGCTGTGGCTTCCTCGGGCTGGTACAGAAGCTCAAATCATCATGTACAACATTTGAAGCCTACTTCTTTAGGTTAACTTTCCTTGTCCTTTAACCCCAATGACCCATAATAGCATAAGGAAGCAGGGTATGACGGTTAGGAAACAGGCACCCCCCATCCCATCTCTAGGTCCATGCTGAGTGTGATTGGCTAAAGCCACAGTGGGTAAGCTTCATGGTGTTAATAGGAATTGGTCACCATAGTTTTCATCAAAAAATAGTTTAGGCTTACATTTAGCTAAGTTAGTATAACCCTGTCAGTGGGGTAATTCCATGGGAGCTTTGGACGTGGAAGGCATGAGAACTTGGAGGCAGTTATGGTAGATTTGTTTGGCAGAATGGGGTTAAAAGCTTGACGGGAGGTGTAGTTGTAGGAGAGAGTATTTTGTGTTAGGCGGTAATAGTGTTTGGCCTGGATATTTTTTATACAAGCAATTGCACATGTATATGTTATCTTCAATATAGTGAATGTGCATTTGTTTAATGAAATGCTCTTTGCTCTTTTAATTCCAAAAAAGCATGTCCTAGTGCATGTCCTGGTATTTGTAGCTGCAAAGCTGTTACTACAAATTGCCTCTGCTATCAATTTCTAAAGGATTTAAAATGAATCTTAGTGCACTAATCCCTCTTATACATTTCAGTTTTTGGAAACTGACATAAAATGGAGAAGGTTACTCGTTAATGTTCATGTAACAGATCTACCATAGAAATGATTCCTCACGAACAATAGTTTATTTAAAATGATTCACTGAGTAATAGTAGTTTAAGCTGTGATTGTGATCTTTAATGACTATACTGACTGTTGAGGTCTGTGTTTGCACAAGATAAATACAGTCCTCTTTGTTCCCCTGAAATAATAAAGCCAGTACTGTACTTTTATTCTTCTATTTCATTTTTTTTGTAGCAGCAAGATATAGTACTCAACATTGAGGACAGATCTGTGGTCCCAAACAATCAAGAGAATGGGTTCCAAACAGTACCTGTACTGCAAATACTTGCAGAATAAAATAGTTTTCTTTTTCTAAGGGTAAAAAAAACCAAACAAAAAAGGATTGCTATTGGTTGCTATATATTCATCCTATTTATCAAAATTCTAATTTGTGAATTTTAGCGGGCTTTTTAAAATTCTAAAAATTAAAGAAGTGCTCAATCGATTAAAACTGTACAGAAAGAAAAACTCTAGTCAATGAAATTTACAATGGGTCTACAAAGCCTTGAAATTTTTTTGAAAAACATGATTTGAAATAAATTGCTTACACTTTGCCAACGATAACTCCCATTGACGTCTACATGAATTTGCAAGCCTTTAGATGCCAATGTTTTACATCTGAGTTTCTCAAATTTCGAATTTGAAAAACTTTGAAATACGAATTCAAAAAGACCAACCGATATTAAGTCAAACTTTTTTTTTAGCCAAATAGGTCCTTTTTTGACTGAATAGGTTTGTATTGGGCCAAATTCAAATGGTACAAATCGAAGTAATAGTGCATTCGAACGAATTGGAATCAAAGTTTTTCCCAAAAAAAAACCTTACATTTTTCAAAGTCCACCAATTGACTCCAAATAAGTTCTAGGAGGTCCCCCATAGGCTAAAACAGCAATTCAGCAGGTTTTATATGGCGAATGGTTGAAGTTGAATTTTTAAAGAGACAGTACATGATAAATTTCGATATTCAAATTTTTTTCAAATTCGAATCAAATTTGGACTATTTCCTAGTTGAGGTACACAAAAATAGCTCAAAATTAGTATTTTATTAATTCAAAAATTCACCTTGACCTTTGATAAATCTGTCCCTAGAATTCTGGAAACTCTTAATTCAAATTTGTGAGTTTAAGCGAAAAAAAGTTATAAAAATTTGAATTCACCCATTCTTAAATCAGTCCTGGAAGGTCTAATCATTAAAATTCAGATTTGTGTGAACTTAGGGGCCCGTTTACTAGAAATTGTATTGCATTTTTTTCCACGACCCTTCAAAAAAAGTAATAATCTCTCATTGACTTCTACATGACCTTGTAAGCTTTTAGATGCCAAAGTTTTCCATTTTATTGTGTATAATAAATATAAAAACAATGTGTTTCTTAAACCATTATTAACTTTTATGATTTTCAGATATTTATAGATATATATAATAAATAACCCCCATGGAGTCTAGCGAGAAAATAGATGTCCCAGGTTGCAGAAGATTGTTAGTTGGGACCTAGTAGTTCTTGCTGAGCTTCCTAACTAACAATAACATTATTATACCTCTGAGGCATAGAGCACCTTTATTAAAGAGAGATATTGTCACAATAAATAGTATATGAATTAATTTAGGGGTTCATTTGTAAAATACCAGGGAAGAAGTATTGGTATTATCACTTCTATGGGTTTATTTATCAAAATACAATCTTTTCTGATTTTTTAAAATAAAAATGTCTGACCAAACTAGAATCTTTGGTTGTGACCTTATTTATTATTAAAAAAGCACAATTTATCGAATCGAGGACAAACTTGATAAAATCGAGCAAAACCCAGAATTGTGCGATTTTTTCAGGCTTTTTCTTGAAAAGCCAGAATTTTTTGGATTTTTGCAACAAGTTCAAAATAATTGGATTTTTGGGCTAATTCCAAAGCAGACGACAGAAACTTCCAAATAGGATAGGGAACTCTCTTATTGACTTATATACAACCTCGACAGGTCTGAGATGCTGGAGTTTCAGATTCTGGCTTTTTGCAGCGTCGGGCTTTAATAAATTACAGGTTTTTTTTCCCACTAAAAATCAGATTTTTTTAATAAAAAGACTGGTTTTTGCAACGTTTTTACCATTCAGACTTTTATAAATAACCGCCCTAGAGTTATATATCAATTTCATCAGCAAGTTCACAGTATTTTAAAACCAAATAGATAAACTATTGTAAATCAAAAAGGTCTGTCTGCATTAACAGTCATCGAAATTGTCATTCAATGTTTTTGTGTTTAAAACAAAGATAGATACTTTATAATTTGTGCCAGCAAGTTTTATGCTCAATAGAGCGTGTCACACAAATTTAATTACCTTCTATGAGTAGGTAATAGGTGAACAGAAACCTAGACATTGCGGTGGCAGTGAATGTGATCTACTAAGATTTTACTAAGGCTGTAGCACAACCACAGGGAAATTTCGGATCAAATTTAAGGAGTGAGTGATCTTTAAGTTAATGTTAAGTTTAAGTTAATGTTAAGCATGTTATAGACTGACCTATTCCTATCAACTTTGCAATTGATTTTCATTATTTATTTTTATTGTTTTTTTGATTATGTGCCTTCTTCTTCTACATCATCCCAGATTTCATAGTGATCACTGACCCCAGCAGCCAAGAAAAAAATATTACTCTTTGTGCTAATTTTAATATGTTACTTTTTACTCTTTATCGTTGCATTCAGTCTCTTATCTTTACTCCTTATCTTTGCATTCGGTCCGTCTGCTAGTTATATTACAGTATGTCTCTAAATCCGCTAAACTAAATAACTGAAATACCATTAGTTTAAAACATGTAAACCAATTACAAATTGTCTTGGATCAATGTCTATGTCATTTTAAAAGACTATTTAAAGTTGAACAACCTTTTTAACCCCATGTGTTTAACTATGGGTAATGGTAATCACAAGTAATTACTGCCTACATTATACTTGCATCTAAAGAATTGTAAATAGATATAATTTTTATGCCTAGCACCAAAAAGACCCAGGGACAGATTTAGATGTGTGAAATTAAAGCTCAACAGAGTAAAATGCCACCACATTTTTATATTTATCAAATGTGAATTCTAATGGTGAAATGGTTAATTTAACCATGAATTAATTGTTTAACATAAACGATGGGAAACTATCATGAAAACAAAAATATAATATAAGCTTTATCACACAAAAATAAGAAACTTTATACATGTAATCAATTAAAAATCGGAAATAATTAACTTAATCCCTCTCTCAACAATCTGTCTCTCTACATGCAGCTCTGTGTTGGTTAGTTCGTTAGTTTTAATTGTATTTAATGGGAGACATTAAGGAAGCTTTTAAAATAAACAGCGCAGGCTAGAATACAGAAGGGAGAATGCAGTAAAGGAATATTGTGATCTATGACAAAAAAAAATCCTTTTCTTATTTACACCCATGTAGGATATGAATAGCAAAGGCCCTTTACACAAGCATCAACAACCCAAATAAAACAAGATAATCTTTGTATTAGCAGTAATGAACTTTTCAAAGTGTTGTATAAAAAATTCTACTGCATCTGCACTATCAGATGTTATTCTGTTTTCCAAGTGACTTCCATCTGTCGCGATCAAATACAGAACAAACGAGGCATTATAGCGTCTGATTACTTCTGTGTGCATCTTGATTCATCAGGGACTGTTTTCCAAGGCAAGTGTTAATGTTAAAAATGTTATGCACATGCTACTAGATTTACCATGAACAGCTGACACAAATCTTGTTAATTCTGATCGAAATTGCACTTAATTAAGTTCCTAATTTATGCATTTATTTTTTTTTTTTGAATAATATGCTTGAGCAATAGTGAAACAAGCCTAGATCTGTGGAAGGTGTAACTATATAATTATTAGGTGTTACGTTTAGAATCAGTATGTCAGGAAAGAAAATACTGTAGAGGGGATCAATATGTACTATAAAATACTTTCGGGGGAATGTAATAAAAGTCGGTAACGGAAAAACTATTAGCAATGCGAAAAGTTATGTTGCGTGAACAATATTTGCTTTTCGTGAATTTAACCCTTTAAGTGCCAGCAGAATTTCACATTTTGGTTACGCGAAATGCCAGCCGTTTTTAAGCATTTTGTGCTCTCTCGCTTTAGGGGCATTTTCTGAGGGGAAACCTATAGTTTACCTAGGAAAACTATACATTGTTTTTTTCGGTAGAAACTGAGCTTTCTAAATCTGCCTGAGTTTTCATGTATTTCCACCTGTGCAAAAAAAATTATAGTGCTAAATACCAAAAAAAAATGAAAAATTACCATTTTTCATCGTATATCAATTTATACCAGA
This sequence comes from Xenopus petersii, assembly GCA_038501925.1. Classification (NCBI taxonomy): domain Eukaryota; kingdom Metazoa; phylum Chordata; class Amphibia; order Anura; family Pipidae; genus Xenopus; species Xenopus petersii. The sequence continues at coordinate 75,786,846 of CM076675.1, read as the reverse complement.
AAAATATTTAATTTTACGGATGAAAATCCAACTGATTTGGAAAGCCTTATGTCTCTCGAACGTGCCAATACCAGATATGTATAGTTTTAGGGAGATTTAGGACTTCTGTACCTCAAAAACTCCCGGCAGTATATTACCAAATTTTGAAAGCACTAAGGCAGAAAACGGCATGCTTTAGATTCCAAGGCAAAAAATCCTGAAACCGTAGGTTTACCCCAGAAAACCATACATTTTTGAAAAGTACACATTCTTCCGATTACAAAATGGGTAACTGTGTCTCTCTACTCCCAACTACTAAACATAAAAGCTTGTCTGAACATAGTGGTTTTTCAAAAAAAAATTCAAAATTCTGAAAAATCATTTCAAAGGTTTTATTTTGCTGCTCCGCATATCCCAAACTATATTAGGTACCAAGAAAAAGCACCTGAAATATGATTGCCAGGGGTCCACTGAACAGTTTGATACCCATTATGCATAGGTTTACCAAAGTATCTGGCATTTAGAGACACCAATATGTAGTTAGCACATCCAAATTGTTCAGGACTTTACTTCAGCTACTGAGAAATCAACACATTGACTGCATTTTTTGTGGGGTAAAAACACAGAAATATATGTTTACCCCCCAAACCCATATATTTTTGGAAAGTACACATTCTACAGAATCTAAAATAGGTACCCATGCCTTTCTGCTCCAAACTACTGAGTCGCAAGGCTTTCCCACAATTGTCGGTTTTGGTGAAATATCTGAAAATTGCCTCAAAGCTTCAACTTCTCAGCACCATATTACCCATGTATCGTTACGCACCAATTAAAAGCACCCTAAATATGATTGCCAGGGTTCCTCCAAACAGTTTGGTGCCCATTGTTCATAGGTTTACCAAAGTATCTGGCATTTAGAGGCCTCAAAATGAAGTTAGCGCATACAAATAGTCCTGTGGGTAACATCATCTAATGAAAAATCAACACATTGACTGCATTTTTCTGTGGTAAAAACACAGAAATATATGTTTACCCCCCAAACCTATATATTTTTGGAAAGTACACATCTAAAATGGGTACCCATGCCTTATTGCTCCAAACTACTGAGTCGCAAGGCTTTCACAAAGTTGTCGGTTTTGGTGAAATATCTGAAAATTGCCTCAAAGCTTCAACTTCCCAGCACCATATCACCCATGTGTCATTACGTACTAATAAAAAGCACCCTAAATATGATTGCCAGGGTTCCTCTGAACATTTTGGTGGCCATTGTTCATAAGTTTACCAAAGTATCTGGCATTTAGAGGCCCCAAAATGAAGTTAGCGCATACAAACAGTCCTGTGGGTAACTTCAGCTAATGAAAAATCAACACATTGACTGCATTTTTGTGGGGTAAAAACACAGAAATATATGTTTACCCCCCAAAAACCATATATTTTTGGAAAGTACACATTCTACAGAATCTAAAATGGGTACCCATGCCTTTCTGCTCCAAACTACTGAGTCGCAAGGCTTTCCCACAATTGTCGGTTTTGGTGAAATATCTGAAAATTGGCTCAAAGCTTCAACTTCTCAGCACTATATCACCCATGTATCGTTATGCACCAAGAAAAAGCACCCTAAATATGATTGCCAGGGTTCCTCTGAACATTTTGGTGGCCATTGTTCATAAGTTTACCAAAGTATCTGGCATTTAGAGGTCCCAAAATGAAGTTAACGCATACAAACAGTCCTGTGGGTAACTTCAGCTAATGAAAAATCAACACATTGACTGCATTTTTGTGGGGTAAAAACACAGAAATATATGTTTACCCCCCAAAAACCATATATTTTTGGAAAGTACACATTCTACAGAATCTAAAATGGGTACCCATGCCTTTCTGCTCCAAACTACTGAGTCGCAAGGCTTTCCCACAATTGTCGGTTTTGGTGAAATATCTGAAAATTGGCTCAAAGCTTCAACTTCTCAGCACTATATCACCCATGTATCGTTATGCACCAAGAAAAAGCACCCTAAATATGATTGCCAGGGTTCCTCTGAACATTTTGGTGGCCATTGTTCATAAGTTTACCAAAGTATCTGGCATTTAGAGGCCCCAAAATGAAGTTAACGCATACAAACAGTCCTGTGGGTAACTTCAGCTAATGAAAAATCAACACATTGACTGCATTTTTGTGGGGTAAAAACACAGAAATATATGTTTACCCCCCAAAAACCATATATTTTTGGAAAGTACACATTCTACAGAATCTAAAATGGGTACCCATGCCTTTCTGCTCCAAACTACTGAGTCGCAAGGCTTTCCCACAATTGTCGGTTTTGGTGAAATATGTGAAAATTGGCTCAAAGCTTCAACTTCTCAGCACTATATCACCCATGTATCGTTATGCACCAAGAAAAAGCACCCTAAATATGATTGCCAGGGTTCCTCTGAACATTTTGGTGGCCATTGTTCATAAGTTTACCAAAGTATCTGGCATTTAGAGCCCCAAAATGAAGTTAGCACATACAAACAGTCCTGTGGGTAACTTCAGCTAATGAAAAATCAACACATTGACTGCATTTTTGTGGGGTAAAAACACAGAAATATATGTTTACCCCCCAAAAACCATATATTTTTGGAAAGTACACATTCTACAGAATCTAAAATGGGTACCCATGCCTTTCTGCTCCAAACTACTGAGTCGCAAGGCTTTCCCACAATTGTCGGTTTTGGTGAAATATCTGAAAATTGGCTCAAAGCTTCAACTTCTCAGCACCATATCACCCATGTATCGTTATGCACCAAGAAAAAGCACCCTAAATATGATTGCCAGGGTTCCTCTGAACATTTTGGTGGCCATTGTTCATAAGTTTACCAAAGTATCTGGCATTTAGAGGCCCCAAAATGAAGTTAGCGCATACAAACAGTCCTGTGGGTAACTTCAGCTAATGAAAAATCAACACATTGACTGCATTTTTGTGGGGTAAAAACACAGAAATATATGTTTACCCCCCAAAAACCATATATTTTTGGAAAGTACACATTCTACAGAATCTAAAATGGGTACCCATGCCTTTCTGCTCCAAACTACTGAGTCGCAAGGCTTTCCCACAATTGTCGGTTTTGGTGAAATATCTGAAAATTGGCTCATAGCTTCAACTTCTCAGCACCATATCACCCATGTATCGTTATGCACCAAGAAAAAGCACCCTAAATATGATTGCCAGGGTTCCTCCGAACAGTTTGGTGGCCATTGTTCATAGGTTTACCAAAGTATCTGGCATTTAGAGGCCCCAAAATGAAGTTAGCGCATACAAACAGTCCTGTGGGTAACTTCAGCTAATGAAAAATCAACACATTGACTGCATTTTTCTGGGGTAAAAACACAGAAATATATGTTTACCCCCCAAAAACCATATATTTTTGGAAAGTACACATTCTACAGAATCTAAAATGGGTACCCATGCCTTTCTGCTCCAAACTACTGAGTCGCAAGGCTTTCCCACAATTGTCGGTTTTGGTGAAATATCTGAAAATTGGCTCATAGCTTCAACTTCTCAGCACCATATCACCCATGTATCGTTATGCACCAAGAAAAAGCACCCTAAATATGATTGCCAGGGTTCCTCCGAACAGTTTGGTGGCCATTGTTCATAGGTTTACCAAAGTATCTGGCATTTAGAGGCCCCAAAATGAAGTTAGCGCATACAGTCCTGTGGGTAACTTCAGCTAATGAAAAATCAACACATTGACTGCATTTTTGTGGGGTAAAAACACAGAAATATATGTTTACCCCCCAAACCCATACATTTTTGGAACGTACACATTCTACTGAATCTAAAATGGGTACCCATGCCTTATTGCTCCAAACTACTGAGTCGCAACGCTTTCCCAAAATTGACGGTTTTTGTGAAATATCTGTAAATTGCCTGAATGCTTCAACTTTCCAGCATCATATCGCCCATGTATCATTACGTATCACAAAAAAGCACCCAAATTGTGATTGCCAGGGGTCCTCCAAACAGTTTGGTGCCCACTGTGCATAGGTTTACCAAAGTATATGGCATTTAGAGGCCCCAAAATGAAATTAGCGCATACAAATTGTCCTGTGGGTAACTTCAGCTAATGAAAAATCAACACATTGACTGCATTTTTGTGGGGTAAAAACACAGAAATATATGTTTACCCCCCAAACCCATACATATTTGGAAAGTACACATTCTACAGAATCTAAAATGGGTACCCATGCCTTTCTGCTCCAAACTACTGAGTCGCAAGGCTTTGCCAAATTTGGCGGTTTTGGTGAAATATCTGAAAATTGCCTCAAAGCTTCAACTTTCCAGCATCGTATTGACCATGTATCATTACCAGCATAAAGCATCCTAAATATAAACATAGGGATCTACTAAATAGTTTGATGCCCAATGTGCATAGATATACCAAACTATGTGGCGCACAGAGACCCCCAAATGACAATATATATATATAGACATTTTCACGGCTGACGCGCTGGCTGCTGCAACATAACCACCCGGTGTGTGTATTATGCAACATTAGACCACCTAACAGTACAGAGACCCCAGAAAACCATATATTTTCAGAAAGTACACATTCTGACGAATCCAATATGGGTAAATAAGTGTTTCTACTGCAAACTGCCAAACTGCAAAGCAATGCTGAACATAACGTTTTTTATCAAATTTCTGAAAATCGTCAGAAAGCTTGAATTTTACCCCATTATATGCCCCACATTTCGTAACTTATCAGCATAAAACATCCTAAATATGAACGCCCGGGGTCTACTAAACACGTTGATGCCCAATATGCATAGATATACCAAACTATGTGGCGCACAGAGACCCCCAAATGACAATAGTGTATATACATTTTCACGGCTGACGCGCTGGCTGCTGCAATATAAGCACCTGGTGTGTGTATTATGCAACATTAGACCCCCCTAACAGTACAGAGACCCCAGAAAACCATATATTTTCAGAAAGTACACATTCTGACGAATCCAATATGGGTAAATAAGTGTTTCTACTGCAAACTGCCAAACTGCAAAGCAATGCTGAACATAATGGTTTTTATCAAATTTCTGAAAATCGTCACAAAGCTTGAATTTTACCCCATTATATGCCCCACATTTCGTAACTTATCAGCATAAAACATCCTAAATATGAACGCCCGGGGTCTACTGAACACTTTGATGCCCAATATGCATAGATATACCAAACTATGTGGCGCACAGAGACCCCCAAATGACAATAGTGTAGATACATTTTCACGGCTGATGCGCTGGCTGCTGCAATATAAGCACCTGGTGTGTGTATTATGCGACATTAGACCCCCCTAAAAGTACAGAGACCCCAGAAAACCATATATTTTCAGAAAGTACACATTCAGACGAATCCAATATGGGTAAATAAGTGTTTCTACTACAAACTGCCAAACTGCAAAGCAATGCTGAACATAACTGTTTTTATCAAATTTATGAAAATCGTCACAAAGCTTGAATTTTACCCCATTATATGCCCCACATTTCATAACTTATCAGCATAAAACATCCTAAATATGAATGCCAGGGGTCTACTGAACACTTTGATGCCCAATATGCATAGATATACCAAACTATGTGGCGCACAGAGACCACCAAATGACAATAGTGTATATACATTTTCACAGCTGACGCGCTGGCTGCTGCAATATAAGCACCTGGTGTGTGTATTATGCAACATTAGACCCCCCTAACAGTACAGAGACCCCAGAAAACCATATATTTTTAGAAAGTACACATTCTGACGAATCCAATATGGGTAAATAAGTGTTTCTACTACAAACTGCCAAACTGCAAAGCAATGCTGAACATAACTGTTTTTATCAAATTTCTGAAAATCGTCACAAAGCTTGAATTTTACCCCATTATATGCCCCACATTTCGTAACGTATCAGCATAAAACATCCTAAATATGAATGCCAGGGGTCTACTGAACACTTTGATGCCCAATATGCATAGATATACCAAACTATGTGGCGCACAGAGACCACCAAATGACAATAGTGTATATACATTTTCACAGCTGATGCGCTGGCTGCTGCAATATAAGCACCTGGTGTGTGTATTATGCAACATTAGACCCCCCTAACAGTACAGAGACCCCAGAAAACCATATATTATTAGAAAGTACACATTCTGACAAATCCAATATGGGTAAATATGTGTTTCTACTGCAAACTGCCAAACTGCAAAGCAATGCTGAACATAACGGTTTTTATCAAATTTCTGAAAATCGTCAGAAAGCTTGAATTTTACCCCATTATATGCCCCACATTTCGTAACGTATCAGCATAAAACATCCTAAATATGAACGCCAGGGGTCTACTGAACACTTTGATGCCCAATATGTATAGATATACCAAACTATGTGGCGCACAGAGACCCCCAAATGAATCTATAGCAGACAAAATTTCCATTGGCAAAACGAAGTAACATAGAACTGAGCCAAATGGTATAAAATCAGTAAAATCCAACAAAACCACAAAAATCAATGGCTTTTTTTTTTTAGCCTAATGTAATTAACGGTCAGAATCAAAGTTTGATTATTTTAGCATAGCTAAATAGGTTTTACAGATAGAAATAAGCAAACAACACCTACGCAAAGCTGAAAATGAAAAAAATGGCTAAACATGCAATAAAATGGCTAAAAATGTACAAATATCACTGAAATTGCAATATAATCACCGAAATAACATACAAAAGGTATTGCGCGGTGCAATTAGCAAATACGCTATTCGCAATGGCAATAAAACAGTTTTTACAGGCAAAAATACAGACGATGCGATAAAAGAAAATAAAAACACACAAAATAGCGTATGTGTGTGTACAACAGGCAAATTGTGTGTTGTATGCGTGTTGTTTGCATGTGCAAGTGTGTGCAAGCATGTGTAAGGGCTGTGAATATATGTGACCCCCCTGATCCCCCAAAATTGAATGTATGTGTGTGTAAGTGTGAATATAAGTGGGAATGTAAGTGTATTAGTACAATAGGTGTGTGTGTGTGTTTGTGTGCTTGTGTGTGTGTGGGGGGGGCACTAACCTGGGGTGGCAGGCTGTAGGTCGTCCAGGAGGGCTGCATGAAGAGCTGGAATCGTCTTGATTGCTGGATCTGGTTAATGGGCGGTGCTGTAGGGCTAGGAAGCACAGGCAGCAGCAGGGCACCTAGATTTCATTGTGCCTGCTGCTGCCTTGGGGCCCCTGGGCGATCGCGCCTCAGGGGCCACTCGTTCCCCGCTTCTGCTCGTTGCCTAGGGGCTGGGGGACGAGTATGAACGGAGCGAGCGGCTTTTTTAGCCGCTCCTCCGTTCAGAAAAAGCAGGCAGCAGGCAAACAGCAGCAGAGCACGTATATTTTGCGTGCCTGCTGCTGCATTGGGGGCCCCTGGGCGATCGCGACCCAGGGGCCCATTTTCCCTGCCTAGGCTCGTTGCCTAGGGGAAGGGGAAGCTGCCAGGTACATGAAGAACGGAGCGAGCGGCTTGTAAAGCCGCTCCTCCGTTCTGAAAGTGCAGGCAGCAGCAGGGCACATATGCTGCACGTGCCTGCTGCTGCCTTGGGGCCCCTGGGCGATCGCGACCCAGGGGCCACTTGTTCCCCGCCTAGGCTCGTTGCCTAGGGGCTGGGGAACAAGCAGGAACAGAGCGAGCGGCTTTACAAGCCGCTCCTCCGTTCCCAAATCTGCAAATGCTGCAGAACGTAGAATCTACGATCTGTGGCATTTCAAGTTACTTTGCTACAGAACGTAGATTCTACATTCTGTGGCATTTAAAGGGTTAATATAGCTTTTGCGAACTCAGAAACTGTTTAGCGATCACTTCCGACAGTGGAAGATCGTTTGCGATTTTTTTTGCGCCAATGCGCAGTCAATGTAATAAAACTTCTTACTGAAAAAGTCGTTATGTTTGCTCCAAAAGATTACGACACCTTCAAGCACTTCTTAAGAGTGCGCAATTACAATTCACAATGCGCAATTACAATTGGCAATGCAATAACAGTTGTAAGGAACAATATTACATTGCGAGATGTGGATTTTTATTCTTATTGGTGCGAATTGTTTTGCTCTTTGCAACTTTAATTACATTCCCTCATTTGGGTGTATATAGACGTGGCCACATATCCATATGGTCCTGGGATAAGACACAATAAGACACAATAACACAATATTTATCAAAATCAGAATTTTTCTGTTTTCTTAAATAAAAAAAAGTCAGACCAAACTAGAAACCATGAATTTGGCCTTATTTATCAATAAAAAAAACTGGGAAAAAAATCGGATCATGAGAAATCGCAACTTTTTCGGATTGTCGTTTTTTCAAATCTGACCCCTGAAAATCACAAAAAAGAAAAACCCCGAACATTTTGTGAGAGTTAAAACATCTTCAAATGGTTATGGGTACATCGGTCATTGTGGGACATTCACTAAGAATCGTAGTTGCGCTAGAGTTAATTCGCCAAGCGAAGTTACGCTACCGATGGTTGAATACGGCGCCAAATTCAAGTTACAATGGAGGTATATGTAGCAGAACTACACAAGCCTGGGAAACCTTCAAAACAGCAAATAAAATTTTTATTTTGCCCTACACATGTGCCCACTGTATAGTTAAGGTGCCATGAGTTAGGAAATGTAGGGGGGAAGGAGGGGAGCCCCAAAAATTCTTTCCGTTTTTTTCAGCCTATCACCCATAATAAAGAAAAAACGCCAGCATTTTTTGGGACTTAGAAAATGTTTTAACTTTTTTTGAAGCAATCCCTATCTACTCTATTGCACTTCGCCTGGTCTGAGGTGGCAAAGGAAGTCTAGGAAGTTAGCGTTCAGAACAATGCGCGCGTTAGTGAATTTGCGTAGTTACGTCTGTTGCGCAAATTCGCCAGGTGTAAGCGTGCAAAGTAACACTAGCGAAGTTACGCCAGCGTCCGTTAGTGAATTTGTGAAGTAATGAAAATGCCCAACGCTAGCTTTAGGCGCTTCGGCGCTTAGTGAATTTGCCCCATTGACTTTAACATAAATTCAGTAGGTTTTAGATGAAGTATTTTATTTTTTGGATTTGAACTCTCAAAAAAAATTTTCTATTTTACTGCAACTTTTTTGGGTTTTTGCTGTCAAGACAGACGCCGCCAAAAAATCCTGCCTTAATAAATAACCTCATACATGTCTTAGCTACACATTAGCATTCACTGGCAATATCCTTTAGCAGTCTTGGCTAACTTTTTTTGATCGAAGGATCATCCGATTCGAAGGATTTTATCGTTCGATCGAAGGAATTATCGTTCGATCAAAGGAATTATCGTTCGATAGAAGGAATTATCCTTTGATCGTTCCATCGAACTATCTGCGCTAAATCCTGCGCTAAATTTTAATTCCTAGTCGAATATCGAGGGTTAATTAACCCTCAATATTTGACCCTTAGTGAATCGGCCCCTAAGTTTGCCCAGGAGCAGTATCACATAGCATCCAATCAGAAGATAGCATTTACTGGCTGAGTTTCTTTAAGACTGTGCCTTTAAATAAACTTGCCTGCAGCGTATAATTGTTAGTCAGAGACGCAAGTTAAACAGTATCACCCCCTTTTACAATATATCCAAGCAGCTAGAGAACCAGAGCTATAAACTTTGGCCATCCAAAGGAACACCTTAGCTACCTCAATAGAATTGCTGCTGGACACAAGATTTACACAATAAAACTTGTTTGCTCCGGCAATGAGTGTATGGAGGAAGGGCCTATAAAAACCTGGTTGCTCGTAGGAAAGGAGACAACAGGTAAGTTAACTCTACCATTGCTGGACAAAAGAGCCCTGACCCCGACATACAAAAGAAAAACTACTGATCTATATGGATACAATTTTATTATTAAAGATATTTGTTTTACTTATGTTCTATTCATTTCTTCTTCTATTCATATTCCAGTCTCTCTTCGAAACACTGCTTTGTTGCTATGGTAAAAAATTTCCCTAGCAACTAGAAACACTGCTATGGAAAAAGTTAAATTTAAAAACCACAACAAAATAATACTGAAGACCAATTTCAAATAGTTTCAGATTATCACTACCAACTTCATACTAAATGTAACCAGCATTTTATTATAAAGGGTACAGGGAAAAATGTTACCCAGCAACTGTAAATAGAATCTTAAAGGAGAATTCAACCCTAAAGTTAAATAAACCCTACCCCCCCTCACACTACATGAGGTTTGCGTTAAACAAAGCTGTATATTGCCCCTTTAAAGGATTATTAACACCAAAAAAAGCATGAAAATATAATGTAGTGTTTCCCTGTATTGGTAAAACTGGTGTATTTGCTGCAGAAACTCTATAGCAGTTTATATAAACAAGCTGCTGTGTTCAGCTATTCACAGCTGAAAAAGGAGAAACGGCACAGGATACACAGCAGATAACCGATGGGATTCTTCAGATCTTATCTGTTATCTATTGTGTATCCTGTGCTTGAATGGCTTCCCCCATGGCTACACAGCAGCTTGTTTATATAAACTATAGTTGTGTTTCTGAAGCAAACACATTAGTTTTATCAGTGCAGGGAAACAGTCCATTATATTATCATTCCTTTTAAACACTTAAATAGTTTGGTGTTACTGTACCTTTAAGTTTGGGATAACTGATTTGATGAGCTAGGTGGGTATAAAAACAACCTAATGGAAGGTTTATGTCCCCTTTAAGGTAAAATTCAGAGTCATAGTCTAGACTAAAATTGCAGTTAGACTTTGAAAATACTTGTTATTATTCTATTTTCATACTTTTCATTTTTTTTTTTCATTTGGGACCTTGTAGAACAAAAAGGTAGCAGGGAATAGGCACTCCTGGGAATGCATGTACAGGAAAAGAGGCATAACTAATAATGAATGTTGTCACAAAGAAGATGAAGTTAAAGACAGTAATAACTAATTCAAGAACTGGCTGAGAAGTAGCCTAGATAAGAACAAGATAGAATAGGTGTCACATACTATAATATATACAGGAATATGCTGCAACTGACAAAAATATGCAAGGGATAGTTCTAATTATAAATTACCTAAGATATATATCATCAGGCACTTTCACAATACTCTAAAATGTTTCCTTTGTAAGTCATGCTTAATACAGGGGAAAAGCTATGTTAGGATTACTATACATTACCATAGGAAAGTTGTGTAAAGAGAAAAAAAAGATTTGTACATTCTAAGAATATTTCCTGTAGAAAAATACAGATGTAATATAAAAGCATAGGCTTGGGGTTATTTCCAACAGATAGATTAATTCTTTCTATTTGTAGGTAGCTAAAATGATGTTTTTTTCCTATGGGGGGGGGGAATCATATACAATTTACCAAACAAAAACATGGAATCAATTTTACCATTAGCATCTACTTACTGTATCTTCTTGTGCAGCATAGGTCTTAAGGCTAATGTCACACAAGCATTTAGACTGCCATTAGCTGAGAAAGAAACATCGGCTGATTTTTTTATTAATTTCTGATATCAAGGCTTGATGGTCAGATTTAACAGCTCCATGTTCATGTTTTCACATATCTACAGTCATATGAAATTTTGGGAACCCCGCTCAGCCTGCATAATAATCTACTCCACTTTCAACAAAAAAAGTGGTATATGTTTCAGGAATTTCCAGGAATATCCAATAATACAGAGCTAATTATATCTAGTAGTGATGGGCGAATACATTTGGCAGACTAAAATTCACGGTGGCCAGACTAAAATTCTCACATTTCGCCTCAAGCAAACTAATTAGCAAAACGGCAATGACAATTCGCCAGCGGAAAATCAGCACTGTCAAAAAAACATTTGACGTGCAACAAAATTGGCGCACGCATACAAATTGCCATGCGTCTAAACTATTCAGACGCCCATTGACTTTTATGCATCTGGACCAAATAGTCACGCGTATAAAAATTGACGCTTGCTTCAACATTGACATGCGTCAAAATTATTCTGGCACCCATTGACTTCAATGCGTTTCACAAATTTTTGCCGTTTTGTGAGTTTCTCGAAACTGCACAGATTCGCCATCACTACTATATAAACATTTTTGATTGTCAAGCTATGAATCATTTTCATGCAGGGTGGGTATATAAAATGAATGAAATATTAGTTGATAATTCAATAAATAAATCAATTCAATACATTATTTTTTTGTTAAAGGGGTTGTTCAACTTTAAATTATATTTAAATAATTTAATTCAGCAACTGGAGACTGGAATAGAAAGATGGGTAATAAAAAGTAGCAATAACAATAAATTAATTTAGGCAATTTACGATTTGTTTTTTTTAGATATGGTCAGTGAACCCATGTGAAAGCTGGAATTATTCAAAAGAAGTAGACAAAAAAATTAAAAATGAAAGGATGCTTAGAATTAGCTATTCAATAAAATACTATATGGGGGAATGTAAAGTCACAAAGAGCAAAACAATTAGCACACATAAGAATAAAAAGTCTCATTCCGCAATATAATACTCTTCCTTAAACTGTTATTACATTGCGAATTTTAATTGTGTATTGCAAATTTTAATTGCGCATTGCCCACTTTTAAGAAGTGCTTGAAGGTGTCGTAATCTTTTGGAGCAAACGTAACAACTTTTTCAGTAAGAAGTTTTATTATATTCACTGCGCACTGGCGCTAACTATATAATTTGCAAACCTTCGTCCACTGTCGGAAGTGGTCGCTAAACAGTTTCCGGGTTTGCAAAAGCTATATTAAATTTGCACAAAGGCAAATTTGTTTGCACAGAGGCTTAACTTTTGGCATTTCTAATATTTTTTTCCATTACCGACTTTTATTTCATTCCCCAATCAAAGTTAACTTACAGATGGACTAACTCTTTAATGAAAGAATTAAAGCTGATTTATTAAATTTAATGAAATGTAATTGATAATGAACCCCATGTGCCCCAGTCTGACACTGGCCAGGTAAATAAATAAGAGGATCTTTGCACAATTTTGTTACTCAGGCTCAGTTGACCAACCAATGTCTACATGTATTGGCACTTTTACTCAGCTACAGACAGTGGAATACTCAGTGGGCACCGCCCCCCCCCTGCAAAAACTGCCCTCCCGTCTGCTTGTGCCACTGGCTACAGAGTTTTCTAACCACAGTATAATACGAGGCTATATTAATGCAGCAGTTTTCTAAAGTGCTTTTTTAATATTCAGCGATTAATCAGCATTTCCTGCTATATATTAACACCCCCTGGAATTCACGAAATAAGCCAAGAAAAAAAATATCCAAGAAAAAGTTCAATGCTGTGTCAGATATTTAAAAGATGAAATAAACACTTGATAAAAATATATTGTGAGAAGATAGCACTGATCCAAACTTCAAATAATCAGTTCAAAGTGTTGGGTGAAACAGATTTATCAATGTCAGCTTCACTAGCAATTTTAAGTACCAATAAGCTCTGCATTTTTGTTATTTATATGTAAATTTATTTAAGAAGAGGGAGCTGTGGGATTACGTAAAATGTCAAATTTCTGCTGTTTCAGATTCTACAAGGAATTTTTATGTAAGGGGAAAACTGCAAGAAGGCCTTCATTGCTGCATAACTTATGGATATTTCATGTAGCTCTACTGACAAATTATTTAAAATAGACGGCAAGATAAATGTCTGTATTCCATGCTATTAATCAGTTTGAAGTGCTAGACTTAACATACACTGCATGCCTCAAATCTCCATTCACTTAAGGGTTTATTCATTACACTGCTGATTAGGGGAACATGGGAATTTCCACTTAAATCAGCAGGAGTTTCCTGTGTTTTATTACAATATATGCACAGTACCAATATGGATTTAACTGTTACTATATCAATGTATTTTCAAGTGGAAATTCTCTCTGGGAGAGGATTGCCAAACAGGTAGTTGTAAGATCTGTACCCGATTATTATTGGAATTTTAGTCCTTAATGTGCCATTTAACCTGTAAACATGAAGAGTACATTGATTCACTTAATAGTGTTATCATGCAGTTAAAAACTGTCATAAAGCATCACCTTCATCGAGGTGGTGGTAGCACCAGGGTTGCTTTGTGTGCAATTCGTCCAAACAGATTGGTGGCAAGTAACGGCGGCCATCTTTGCATGACTGCAAGTGCAGTTGCACTTTGTAAACAAGCCCTGAGGTCTGGAATTCAGTCAGATTGGTGGGTATATGATGCTTAGTTCATACTTAAATAAAAATAAATAGACTCTAATTATATTTAAGTATAATTAAAAAGGCAAATGTAAAGCTTTAATTAAGATATAAGAAAAATAAATATATCTATAGCAGATCCAAGTGTATAACACTTAACAAGTCTTGATAATAGCAGTAAAAAATGATTTTATTGGTAGACCGACATTTTGGTCACTACCTGTGACACACAATATTTCTCTCTACAAAGGTCAAGGTTAGTGATCAAAATGTTGGACTATGTTTATTAGCACCCAGGCATTTATGTTGGGAGTGTACTTCTCGGGACAATATTATATACAAACACACACATATAGCTTCATGGGGCCTGCAGTAGGAAATGCAAATAGGTGTGTTTGTATGTGTTGGTAGCACTGACAGCCCCTGCAAATTTTTGCATACTGGAGTTGTGACATATAGGAAAGGAGGCAGACAACCCATTGCCTTTTCTTATGCATCATGGAACAAAAGCCCATTCTGTATAATTCTGTGCCTCTTAGATATCCAGCACTGGTCCCCCTGTCCCGAATTAATGAACCTTAGTGAGCTCCAGGGCTATAATTAAGTCAACATTGTAGTTAGTTTGGCTATGTTAGTAGTTAATAGCCATCAATCCAATAGCAACATCTTTATTTTAAAATAAAAGTGGGAAAAAAGCAAAAGAGCTACAATACCTGCATTGCCAGTTGAGATGTTGATTTCAGCAAACTCGTTGGCATACAGGCTAAAATCAGATACTCCGTTCACAGACTCCACCCGAATTGTGTAGTTAACATGTGGGAATAAATTCACCAAGGTAACAGTTCGATCAACTAATCCAGTTTGCTGAGGCACATAGCCAATGCTGCTGCCGCAGGCCTCACACTGCTGGAAGGCCACAGAACATTTGTCACAGAAGATATTATAGGTAATATCACCCCTCCCTCCTGTGTCCACTGGAGTGTTCCATTCTAGAATCAATGTTGTTTGCTTCATGCTATAAACCAAATTTCTTGGAGCTGATGGTGGTCCTAAAAGGGAGAAAATGCAAATTGTTGGTTATTTAGCTTTACATTGCCAGAATAATTCCTATAATACCTACTTCAAATCCTCATTAAATTGTACAATCAGTGTCATGATCCAAAAATTGGTTTAGAACCAGTTTTGCACTTTTTCGTTTTTTAAAGTTATTTTCTTTTACTGTGGGAATATTGATTCAGAACAAAGCACAATATATTTCCTGTTTTGATATATAGGAAACAGCAATAGACACTCAATGAGTAAACAAATTTACTCTATAACAGACTCCACAGTTCAGTTATATCTTAAAATATTTATTTACTAATAACAAGATCATAAGAATATTCATACAAATGGGAAACGGAACCTTGTAGCATTACTCAAGAGGGATTTTGCATCTCATGGTAATAAATATTTTAATTTGTAAGCAGGGGGTTAATGGAAACCCACCACTACCAGCAGGTGACCCATTTCCTTATATAGGTTAAACATTCCTACTGTAAACCTTTAAAGCAAAATGTAATCATGGATCATCATGAATCTGAAAGATAATGCTTATATTATTATATATATAATAAAAAGATAAACCAAAACCGTCACAATCTGAATTTAGAGATTTAAAGGCAAACTTTACCTTCAGAATGAATACATAACCAATAGATAATTTATATCCTAGTGACCTAATGCCGACCTATTAAAATATGGTTTTATTTGTAAGCAACAGTGTTTTACATGTGGTCTGTTTTATGTGATATATCTATATAAACATGCAATTTTCAAGGGTAGAGTATCATTTTGAAAATATCTTGAAAAGTTAACAAAACATAGAAGACTTTGATAGAAGTATCTGATGAAACTTACTTGTACATGAAGTGGAGGGAGAGTCCAGTGGTGAGCGAAAGTAGTTTCTTTCACAGGGGCAGAGAGTGGATGACTCTTGGTTTGTGTAACTATGTTGAGGACAGGGGACACAAAGCTGGAGTCTACTGGACATCTTGTAAAAGCCAGGTGGACAAGCTGCAAAGAGAGGTACACATTTAGATACTGGTTACATAGTATACAGTATCAAATACTGGTGTGCATAGAAAAAGCAAAATGTTATCTCCCATGAATAGTTATGTATTGGCATGCCTTGAAATATTTGAACTAAACAGAGACAAAAAAAGCTATATTTTATAAATAATTGCTAATATATCTTTTTATGTTTTACTGAACATATGGACAGTACTATGTTATTCATTAAAGTGTAAGCTTTATCACACTAGAGTTAAGTACTTGCTGTCATTCACTGCTGCAAGTGCAGTCACATTTGTGCAAAAGTTAATGCATTAGTGTACAAAGCTGGTCCTTGATGAAGCATAGTTGCCCGGTGTCCATCCCACCTCACCCCACACTGTTACAAATGGTTGTGTCCCCCTTTTATAATTTCAAAGTAACAGGTAATTGAGGGAGAGAGAGAGAGAGAGAGAGAGAGAGAGAGAGAGAGACTAAAGCAGTAGGGAATTCAGTGACAATATTTTGAGTATAGTTTTAATTACTATTCAAATATGCTACCCCTTAACGAGCAGAGCAGTTTAGTTTTAATTTGAGACTCATTGCTTAATTGATATCTAATGCTGCCAATCACAATTTCAATAATCTAAATGTAAAAGCCGAGCAGAAGGAATAGCCCTTTTAATGCTTTCTCCTTGTCCCTTGCTTCCATCTTTATTGTCCCTCTGTTTCACCCAAACTTTGTGCATCAGGTATCAATTACATTTATACTGCAGTATGCAGAAAATGGCAAAATAAGGGGTTAGTGTTTTCTTTTAATCCGAGACCGTGTGTATTTGCAAGGATTTTGTAAGTATGCAAGCACACATATTACTTTCACTGTATTTTTAGTGATATAAATGAAAATGCAACAGTGGACCTATGTACAGAGTATGCTGTCATGGAGGGGTTAAATGATTTAGGCAGTTATGAAGGGTCTACAATAATTCTCTTATATATTTATAACAGTCTCCTTGACTGCTTTCTGTGTTGATTTTGCTGCAGATCAGTATCTGCTTCTCAGAAACCACAGATTATTAGAGAATATTCTTCTGAGCGTAGATTTCAGTTGCCAGGAAAGCAGCTCTTGACAATTTGGGGTCAATGTTGAAGCAGAAAGTCAAGTAAACAAACATTGATTTTACTGGTAGATATAATCGGCTTGTCACAAGTAGTTGCCCTTTTCCTACCTACTCTAAAACTGGAACTATATACTTACAGTAAATATTCAGAAAAGGGAATGCTCATGTCGAGCAATGCTGGTCTCTACCTTATTAAGTTAACAACTAATGACACATTTACCAAAGCAAATAGATGCTTCAGCTCTTGCGATAAGGCCTTCTGATCCTATTTTTAATCTATAACCCTTGTTTGTTAAATTATTTTAAGTCCCCTGTTTGATATTTATTTATGTAAAGTGTTGCACAACTTGCTGGTGCTATATAAGTAAATGATGATTTGCTAATTCCCTTCAGAATCATTACTCCCTGCCTATTGCGTGCAGTGATAAATGTTTTTCTGCATTGGAATAAATGGGTTTCAATTCTACATTTGTTGCAAGGGTCTAAAGAGAACATAGAAAGCAAAGAATCTACATCAATTGTTTCACCACAAGTGTCTGAGAAATGAAGGAGCCGGCATTGTTTTGAAGGAAAACTATACCCCCAAAATGAATACTTAAGCAACAGATAATTTATCAAATTGAATGACATATTAAGAATCTTACGAAACTGGAATATATATTTACATAAATATTGCCCTTTTACATCTCTTGCCTTGAACCACCATTTCGTGGCTCTTATCTGTGCTGCCTCAGAGATCACCTGACCAGAAATACTACAACTCTAATTGTAACAGGAAGAAGTGAGGAAGCAAAAGGCAGAACTCTGTCTGTTAATTGGCTCATGTGACCTTACATGTGGTTTGTATGTGTGCACAGTGAATCTTACGATCTCAGGGGACGGCCCTTATTTTTTAAAATGGCAATTTTCTATTTATGGCACATACTACTAAAAAAGTATATTATTATGATAATGGTTCATTTACATGAATCAGGGTTTTACACATGAGCTGTTTTACTCAGTATCTTTTAATAGAGACCTACATTGCTTGGGGGGTATAGTTTTCCTTTAACCCCATTTTTTGCGAAAAGCACAAATTTATCACTGAAAAAGTTTTCGTTATCCCTTTAATTCATAAGCTTATTCTCTCATTACTCTCTTTCTTTTATTACACTGGATGTGCAGTTAAAGCTACAAAATAGCTTTTTTTAGCACTGGCAATTAGGGATGCACCGAATCCACTATTTGGGATTCGGCCGCATCCCCGAATCCTTGGTGAAAGATTCGGCCGAATACTGAACTGAATCCGAATCCTAATTTGCATATGCAAATTAGCGGCAGGAAAGGAAAAAGTGGAAAAAATTCTTCTTTTGTGACAAAAAGTCATGCGATTTCCCTAAACACCGATAATTTACATATGCAAATTAGGATTCGGTTCGGCCAGGCATAAGGATTCGGCCAAATCCTGCTGAAAAAGGCAGAATCTTTGCGAATCCCGAACCGAATCCTGGATTCGGTGCATCCCTACTGGCAATAAAGAGTATAATTCTGACAACCACATTTCTACAATGAGCAACCAATATCAATATTTTTTCAGGTTAGAAAGAGGTTTTGATTGTTCTGTGTCAGATTTCTCCCTTGCTCTTTCGGTGGAAGCTTACTAAATCTATATGAGGTTCATGTATTGCTAGCATGGCATCATTACATAACTGTCAAGCACTTGACCACATAAAATGTTTAAAGCAATGTTGCCCCCTAGCCCTCTTAAAGGAGAACTAACCCCTAAAAATGATTATGACTAGAGACACCATATTTTATATACTTAGCCTGCCTAAAGGTTCAGCATCTTTATAGCAGTAATGATCCAGGCCTTCTAAGTTGCCATTGGAGTTTCCCATCTTGTATATTGTTAGGAGTGTCTGTGACACTCACATGCTCAGTGGGCTTTGAACAGCTGTTGAGAAGCTAAGCTTATGGGTCATAGAAAACCATCAAGCAGAATATTAGGTTTGCCTGTCATAAAAGCTGACATTACAGTGATGATTATTCAATTCTGATGCAAATTGTGCTGGTTTCTGAACTGCCATGTACCAATAATCTGAATTATTTACTAATCAGCCTTATATTAAGACATTAGCATTATAAATATTCAGTATATTGTGTGTCCGATCCATAAGCTCAGTAAGTGACCACAGCACAGAGCATGTGCAGTGAATCAGCAGGAAAAAGATGGGGAGCTACTGGGACATATTTGGAGGCACAGATCATCCCTGGTAAAGGGATATTGATGCCTTGGGCTGTTATAGAACCCCGGAATGTACAACATTTCTGCACTAGTTCTATAGTTTAAGATTTAGTTCTCCTTTAAGGGTAACATTGCTTAGAATGCTGCACAGCAGAGCTAGTGATCTGGGCAAATTCAAAACACACTAGATTGACCTGCTCAAGTTAGTATAGTAATATAACATGTTATAACAAGTAAACTGCATTATGTTTGTCTCTTCCCAGAAAAGAAACCTAAAACTATTGTTTATCTATGAAAACTAGGCATCTATGTACATGCGCAGAAACCTATGACCCATTAGTGATTAGTAAGTAAAACTATTTGATGGAGCTCATCTAAAATGAGCCCCATCAAGAGTCTGTTATTAATTCTTACAGGCTGATGTACACTTTGAGTGAATGATAGACATAGGTGTCATTTGTCTCAAAATTAGAGAATACCTGTTAATAAAAGTAAAATGAGCACCAGGTCTAATTAATTTTGTTTGCTTTAAAATGTTTATTACTTTAAATTTACCACGTCCCTAACTTTAATAGCAGTACAACTCCTATCATTCCCAACATATCATCTTAGCTAAGGTGTTGGAGTATTTGCTAATGCTATTACTCGATCCAATTACTATCTATGTTTACTGGCTATACTTACACAAGGTCCCACCAAGACTGTGAAGTACAGTGGTGTTTGCTAACTGAAGACAATGGCCATTTATATTCTGGATATGTATTTTACAGCCTATCAAATTATATGAAATATTTAAAAATCTAAAGGTACATGTTCTGATATTGAATTGCCAACCCAAGAAACATAAAGGGATATTCTAATAATAAGATACACAGGGAATTGTATTTTAGAGTAATTGTTTTGTAAGATGATGGATTTTGTGATGTGAGAACATAGTTATTGGCAGCACTCGGCCCATCTCTTAAAATAGAATTTGAAATGCAATAAAGTCTGTCTGTTGTGCTTTCCTTTGTTCAGATACATTAATGTAAATTGGTTTGAAAGAAGCATTGAGAAGACTTACAAAGGAAATCTGAATGAAGATGTTTCATTCCTCTTGTGTTTAAAAATATCTATTCTTTGTACATTTGACCTGCAGCTTTGGAAAATTTAATGTATTGTGGACAGGAAAATACAATGTTCTCAAGTCTCACATATGCATTAAAGAGAAGATTGGTTTTATATTGCGCATGATACCAAATGGGGCTTCGTGTAGGGAATTTACACAATTCTAGCTCAGCTTTACATCTGACAAGGTGTTCACGGCATACTATTGCCAGTCATTTTCTTTTGTTACTGGCTCTAAAGGCCAGTGGCAGACAGGAAGACTAGTTGCCCAGTGACTAATCTCCTTTTCTGATGGCCACTAATCTCCCTGTACTCCCTTCCCGCCAGTTAAAATATGAATCGACATTTGGATTGTTTCGCATTTCCGAAGTCAACCGAGATCCTGCAGATGATTTGTATTTTAGCCGGCGGGAAGGCAGTATGTGGAGATTAGTCACCCGCATAAGAGGAGATTTGTCGCTAGGCAACTAATCTCCCCGTCTGCCACTAGACTAAAGGACATTGCACCAGCTAGTTATGTTCTCAAACGGAAATCTATACTTCCAAAATGAATATTTAAGCAACAGTTTATATCATAATTAGTGGCATATTACTGTTTAGAATCTTACAATAGACTGTATATTTAAGTAAATGTTGCCCTTTTACACATTTTTACTTGAGCCCCATTCGATGATATTCTCTGTGCTGCCTCAGATCACCTGACCAGAAATAATGCAGCTCTAACTGTAACAGGAAGAAGTGTCGGAGTAAAAGACAGAACATTGTCTGTTAATTGGCTTGTGTGACCTAACATGTATGGTTTGTTTGTGTGCACCGTGAATCCTAGGTTCCCAGGGGATGGCCCATATATTTTAAAATGGCAATTTTCTATTTAGGATTACCCAATGGCACATACGACTATAAAAGTATAAATGCTTTATTTGCATGAATCGTGGTTTTATATATGAACTGTTTTATGCAAATATATTTTCATGGAGACCTACATTGTCCGGGGTATAGTTTTGCTTTAACAATTACAAAAAAGTATCTTTGTTTTGGGCAGCATGCTGACAATTCCTATCCAAAATAGGCAATGGATATGATTTTTGAGGTGTATTTATTAATAGGTAAAAGTTAAGAGTCCACCATTTATAAAGTAAGGTGACAGCTATAGAAGTCACCATTAATGGAGAATTCCAGTGGTCAGCTAGTGACCTTGTTTATGCTTTAGTCTTCCAAGAACATGAGAACACCCTATCTCTCTCCGGTTCAACACCAACTACAGTATTTATAGGATACTTCTATGTAGATAGAATAAGCATTAGCACCCATGTGACAACAACAGCTTAGTTCACCTATTTTTCTACACATTTTTAAAAACTGTTGTTGGAATAGATTTCTCTGCGCTGTAACAGTCTGCTCAGAATCTGTATTTACTCCAAGCTCTAATCATTCAAAGCACAAAAAGAAGCCTGGAGAGCAGCTTGTAAACAAACACGCAAAGAAACAAACAGTGAATATCATGACATCCCCCTAATTCACTGGTGTCCAGATGAAGGAATAATTAAAGAATATACAAAAGCTATTTCTGGGAATCACACACAACAAGCCTCATTCTTTTCACTTATAAACAGAGCACCATATGCTGCATTCAAACGAAGCTTGAGACTGGCCAGGAATATACACTGTGACCAAGAAAACACAAGCTATTCATTTCTCTCCGTATGTCCCTGTTGTTTTGGGAAAACTATTTTTATATTCGTTATTTGAAGAAAAAAAGAATATATTTTAACCTGTGAAATCAAACAAACCTTTAATTATCTGTTACAATTAACACAGAGCAAATGAAGAAAGATTTTACAGAACATTCAAGGGGGTAGCTGAGTTAGAATAATGCTAATGTTGGATATTACTGAGAGTTTTTGGGGGTATATTGCAATATATTGCATATATCCATTTATATACCACAAATGTACTATATGCAATGCCTTACAAGGCGTAAACACAAGCGGGTATAGTTATTATAAATTAGACAGTAAGAAAAAAATACTTAAAGCGGTAGTTCACCTTTAAGTGAACTTTTCGTATGTTATGGAATCTTCTGTACTCAGCAACTTTTCATATGGTCATTACTTTTTATAGTTCTTGAATGATTTCCCACCCTCTTCTGCCTCTTCCAGCTTTCAAGCAGGGTTTACTGATGCGGCAGTCAAAATCAATTTTTCTGTGATACAACAATTTTATTTTTGTTGCTCCTTATATTACTTATCACTCTGTCTTGACCTTCTCCTATTTGCCCTTGTCTCCCAATCTCCCAATTCAGACCATTGTCTGATTGCTAGGGTAAATTGGACCCTTGCAGCCAGATAGCTGCTGAAATTGTAAGCTGGTGGGCTGTTAAGAAATATGTTAAATAATTTAAATAACTACAAAAGAAATAGGACCAATAACAAATTGTATCACTGTCTACATAATACGTAAAGGTTACTTGAGGGTAAAAATCCCATTAAGTACTAGGAGTTTCAATACACAGCTGGACTGAGGTCTCTGCCCTGAAAAACGTATTAACTTTAAGAAGAGGAGACAGACAAACAAACAGCTCTGTGACTTTCAATAGGGTGCAAATATAGCAATACAAATAAGGTATTAGAACTTGGGGAAAAGATAGATAATTGAATCTAGCACATCATATTCCCATACTTAAAAAGTAGCATTTATCCACATACAATTTCTTAGTAGCACAGCAGTTCTAAATTATTAAACACTTGTGAAAAGATTTGGCATACTAATGCTTGCCTTTTCTTCTACCCTCTAACTGTATTTGGAGAGCAAGGTCTGAATCCGGAATGCAGGCAAATGTATTCAATAAAGCCAAGGAAGGAAATTATGAATATTTGATGTAACAGCTGCAGCAAAGTGCAAACTTGAGGTAATAAGTGACAGCGTAGGGGGCTGATTGAATATATTTCTCTTGCTGTTTGTTCAATTTTACTTCTTCGATGGCTTCTGTAAAGCAGAATTCAAGCCAAATCAAAATCTCTTCTATTGCAGTAGTTAGCTCTACAGACATAGGCCAAGAAGAAAGTAAGAAGAAATACCACAATTTTAGACACTCATTCTCATTTATGCAATATGTATAATTGGGCAGCTGGTGCAGTCTGTGAGATGCAGCCTTTTTCACTTTATGGTCAGAAGTATAGCCAAAGTATACAATGCCTTTAACCCTATAGCAGAATTCATTCATTTTAATAATTTCAATAAATTCATCTTTATAATAATTAAAAGATCTGACCACATTAAAGGAAAACTATACCTCCAAAATGAATACTTAAGCAACATATAGTTTATATCAAATGATGTGGCATATTAAAGAATCTTACCAAACTGATATATATATATATATATATATATATATATATATATATATATATATATTGCCCTTTTAAATCTCTTGCCTTGAACCACCATTTTGTGATGGTCTGTGTGCTGTCTCAGAGATCATCTGACCAGAAATACTACAGCTCTAACTGTAACAGGAAGAAGTGTGGAAGCAAAAGACACAACTCTGTCTGTTAATTGGCTTAATTTGCAGGTCCTTACCAGGAACTCCATCATCTTTGTAATCTTTATGTATGCATTGTTTGACACTATACTAGTGAACCATTTTGCCCAAGGTAGAACTTTACCCCATTACTCACTGCTGTACAGTGACAAATGACTGGAGAAGAGGATGTAAAATCTCAAACCTGAGACATTGTGATAAATCTTTGCATTCTGTCTGACTTTTATTGGTAAAATGATTAACTAGCTTGCATTGATGGAACCAATAGAAAATTATAGAAAAGTGCAGGTCCAACAACAACCAGTCAAACTATACATACACAGATACTTGGGGGCAGATTTACATGGGGTCGAATATCGAGGGTTAATCAACCCTCGATATTCGACTGCCGAATGAAAATCCTTTGACTTCGAATATCGAAGTCGAAGGATTTACCGCAAATAGTTTGATCGAATGAAAACGATTGAATCCTTCGAATCGAAGGATTTTAATCCATCGTTCGAACGATTTTTATTCGACTAAAAAATTGTTACAAAGCCTATGGGGACCTTCCCATTGGCTAACATGGCACCTCGGTAGGTTTTAGGTGGCGAAGTAGGGGGTCAAAGTTTTTTTTAAAGAGACAGTACTTCGACTATCGAATGGTCGAATATTCGAACGATTTTCATTTGGAATCGTTTGATTCAAAGTCATAGTCGAAGGTCAAAGTAGCCAATTCGATGGTCGAAGTAGCCAAAAAAAAACATTCGAAATTCGAAGTTTTTTTTATTCTATTCCTTCACTCGAGCTAAGTAAATGGGCCCTTCAATGTTTTTTCAGCTACGTCATCTTGGATTATAGCCTTATTTGGTTTAAGATTCCATGAAGGTATGACAGGTGAAACGTTTACAGAGTCTGTATTTTGTATACCATATTCACATCTACAATAAGGCTGTACTTTTTGCCTAGGTGCACTAAACGATAGAACCAATAAGATGTTTGCAATTAAGGAAATGTTACCTGCTGATTGGTTGCTATGAGTTGCTATGAGTGTCTGTAACACACTTATTGTCTTTTATTATAATACTACAATGCAACAAACCATTAAGAATACAGTTTTAATATCTTACAATGATTTAGAATATATTATTAGGAACAATGGGTGCAAAGAAGATTAGATAAGATAGAATTAGGTCCACAAATGTAAGAAAGCTAGGAGCATTATATACTCATATTACTTATGAGTATATAATGCTCATGTTATGTATTCTAATAAATGACAGATAGAGAAATATAACATTTAGGTGGTTATTTACTAAAACTTGATTTTGTTTCGACCAAACTCCCAAACCAAAATTCCCTTTATTTACCAATAACTATTGGAAAAAATAAAAAAAAATCTTTGAAACAACAAAAAAAACCCTCAAAATTGTACGTCTTTTTCGATTTGACGCTCGAATCGTGCGTCTTTTTTGAGTTCTTGCACCAATAACAAACAGTAATAAATAAGTGCAAACAGCCTGAAACTATTTAGAATCCTGAAGGTAAAAAGCATGTTCCAATTGTTAAAGGCATCATCTGACATTTACTTCTACATAATTTCAACACTAGGGATGTAGCGAACTGTTCGCCGGCGAACTAGTTTGCGCGAACTTCGACTGTTCGCGTCCGCCGCAAGTTCGCGAACGTCGCGCGACGTTCGCCAATAGACGTTCGCGTCAAAATCGTTCGACCATTCGACCATTCGATCGCTAAAATCGAACGATTTTCGTTCGAATCGAACGATCGAAGCCATTGGATTGAATGAAATCATTCGATCCAATGGCTCCGATCGTTCGATTCGAACGGAAATCGTTCGATCGAACGATTAAAATCCTTCGATCGTTCGAATCGAATGATTTTCGGATGTTCGAAGTTCGCGAACTGTTCGCGAACTGTTCGCATTTTTTGCCGGTGTTCGCGAACGGCGTTCGCGAACACATTGTCGGCGGTTCGCTACATCCCTATTCAACATGTTTAGCTGGAGTATTTTCAGATTAAAATCTAAAGCAGTTTCAGAGCATAATAAATCGGAAAAAATTTGGTTTTCCTCTAAAAAATTCAAGTTTTTCCCCTTTAAAAACTCAACCAGAAAAATTGGAGGTTTAATAAATAGGCCACTCAGTGTCCTTCTGTGGAATCTACTCTCTCTATGGCACCAGAAAGAAGGTTTAAATAGCCTGTCATTGCTACCCACATTGCACACTTTTCATTTTACAGTCTGCTGGCATTCATCTATAATTACATGTAGTGCATCAACTCTTAATGATATTTCTATTACTGGAATCTTACTGCAGAGTTGGCTGCTGCTGAAACAATTTTTCATGCGGCAATATGAGATGTCAAATATACATTACATTTTCTATTCTAACACTGTAATCTATCTCAGCAAATGTACCATTAAAGAAATGCATCTTGTATATAGTGATGTCAAATGCACCTGGCATGTAGAAACCATGCAGTGAAAGCTTAAGATTCTTTGCTAAATAAGTTTAGGGCAGTGAGGACTAGGGTTAATTTTCAAAGCCCTTTAAGCCCTGCTATGGCACCACATGCTGGATTAAAGGTCTGGTTTAAAGCAGAGAACACCACACTATAAAATGCAAGGGAGCCATAAGTTAAAGCCTAGAGGGGTTCTAAATAAAGTGGAAGCTACGTGTGTTCCATGGGACACCCAAAGGTTGCCTACCTCTCACTCCTCTCAAGGTTACAGAGCTACAAAATGTATTTGTATTCACCTAGTATCGCGCATGAACAGAAATGTGCCCTGGTGCAGTAACCCATAGCAACCAATCAGTCATTTGCTTCCATCATTGTTCCTTCAGTAGACTGAACAATACTAATTGCTGATTGGATGCTATGGGTTAATTCACTGGAGCAAATGTGGCCAGTGTTAGTAAATGAGCCCAGACATCATTTTGAGAGACAGACATGCACATATTAGGATAATAAGTGCATCATTAACTACATTTCATTTATCAAGTATAATGGAAATATATATATATATATATATATATATATATATATATATATATATATATATATATATATATATATATATATATATATATATATATATATATATGGTAAGTGTCCTCAAACTATACCGGTGACAAGACCAGCTGCTATAAAATGTGTATGATCTGTCCAAGTGCAAACAGATGCAACCAGCATGTGTCCATTTAGTACTATATAGTGGTTGACACAGCTTTTTCAGTACAGGTATGGGACCTGTTATCCAGAATGATTAGGACCTGAACTTTCTCTAATTTGGATCTCCATACCTTAAGTCTACTAACAAATCATTTAAACATTAATTAAACCCAATAGGATTATTTTGCTTCCGATAGGGATTAATTATATCTTAGCTGGGAGAAAGTACTGTTTTATTATTACTACAGAGAAAAAAGGGAATCATTTTTACAATTCTAATTATTTGGGAGATTGCCTTCCCATAATTCGGAGCTTTCTGGATAATGGTTTTCCAGATAACGGATCCCATACCTTAACTACAGTGCTATTCCGGATATATATAACTGCTCTTGCTGTACATTTGTTTGATTCCATGTAATTGAGGTTTAGATGTCCTGAACAGAAGGAGGGTGCATACATATATACATATTCTTTATATGTAAAATACCAGCCAAAACAGAAGTAGGGACTTATACATTTCTTCCATATAAAAAAAAAAAACTGAAAACAACTACACTACACAAAAGAAATAAGTTGTTTTATTGCATATCTTGACAACTCTCATTTTGAGGATACAATAATTTAATTAAAATAAGGAATTAACTATTTTATTTAAGTTCACTAAACCACTAACTTACCAAGAGTACCAACGTTTTTCACCCACAGTCCATTACAGAACTGCTCATTTCCCCACATTCACCCCATGTATCAATGTCAAATGATCCATTTACATGCCTTTTTGGGACTGTGCAGATCAATGTTTCACAAACAGTTTATTTTCTGCTAGTAGTTAACCAATTGCAAGATTGATTTTTCTCATTTTGTAACATTGTCAAAACTGGCAAAAATGACAGGGTCAGAGAAACAGGTTTCACTTTTAGTAAAGTCATCCAAACTTTGTAGTGATGACTATAATCTCAGCAGGGCAGGGCATTTTCCCAGTGGTTAGCACTGGCATTTACCAAGGACTGAAAGGTGCATCATTTTATCTGAATTGCTGAGCTATGAACGAGGGCTGATTAGTACAGCAGACCTTTTTGTCACTGTTTAATGACATATTGATTGTTCGCAGCCGGCAGATGCTCAATACTGACCTTCACTTGTTTATAAATGCTTTTGGTTAAAGCAAGTGAAAAATAGCTTAACATCCGCTGCTTTGTAGGAATTGTCCTTGTAGAAGATCCAGGCTGATTTCTGTACCTGATCAAAAGATTAGGACTTTTATAGTCCCATGTAACTTGTTGCAATATGTAAAAAAACAAAAAAATAGAACACACACAGGATTATAAAAAAGTGATGGCTAAAATCAGATTGTGTTTATACAGGCAGTCCCTGGGTTAAGTACGAGATAGGGTCTGTAGGTTTGTTCTTAAAGGGGAACTAAAGTCTAAAATAGAATAATGCTAGAAATGCTGTATTTTGTATACTAAACATAAACACGAACTTACTGTACCAGAAGCCTAATTAAACAATGATTTATGTTTTCAAAGTTGGCCGCAGGGGGCTGTCATCTTGTAACTTTGTTAATAATCTTTGCAAGAACAAGACTACACACATGCTCATAGTGGTCTGGGCTTCAGTTGGGAGCACAAGTCAAATCATTTCTGCCATAGAAGCCAATACAGCAAGACTGATTAATATGAACACCGCACTGGGTCTGCATATACAAATCTTTATACAGTCGCCGACTGCTCTACATGGAAACAAACAAAGCTGCTGTAGGTCAGGAAAGTAAGGTGGGGGCTCCATCCTGCTGTTTGAAAGTATGAGTGTTTCACTGCAGAGCAGTTAGGGACCCATCTTCAGCTGTCAAAGCAAGTAAAACAAAGGGGGAATTTCACTGCATACATTCAGGTTTCGTATAAAAGTGGTACATATGTTTTAAGTATATTGAAGATTTCTTTTTCATTAAAGAAAGTAAAAATGGGATTTTATTCTTTTTGCCTTTACATCCCCTTTAAGTTGAATTTGTATGTAAGTTGAAACATGTACATTTACTTATTAAATGCAACAGATTTTTGTCTTAACATAGTATTTATTTTCTGTGCATATTTATTTTACAGATTGAAAACCTTAAATATATTGAAAAATTGCCTCATCTACAATACCCAAGCAAAAAACAACAGATATGAAGCTTAAAAGGTTGAGGGGATTACACACACTAAACCCATGCAAACCCTGAGACTATGGCAAAGTACAGTAGGTGGTTTCATTGATGGTACATTTCCTAAGAAATCTAGCAGAATCACAACATCAGTATTTGTGGAGGGCTTCTTTCCCATTAACTGCAAAGGGGTAGCACAGGTTTATTAACTTCTGCCTATTGGCTTTTGCATTTGGTTGTCCCCAGGGGTTTAGGGTTCTCTATCACTACTTATCATGTGATCTAGGATATAATAAAATTCCCAGTCTTTCAACATGCTTGGACTGGATGCTGATTGTGTCATTGGCCATGTGCCAGTATCAATTCCTTCTTGTGATTGGCAGTTGTCATTGAGAGACAAATGATTCTCCAGTGCCACTAAACAACAATACTTCCAAAGGGATATGTGCTCAAAAACCAATATGATCTTCGTTAACATGTTTATGGGACTTTACTGAATTACGATCAGTTTAGAGCAGTGTTTAATTCAAAGATCAATAAAGACAACAGCATTTTGCAATCTTCTGGCATAAATGCTAGCAGCCCTATGCAGGGATTATTTCCAAGTAAAATAGACGGAGCCAGTGGCTGCTCTAGGGTGCATAGCATATTTAAAACTATACCCCAAAATGAACACTTAAGCAACAGATATTTCATATTATATTAAGTGGCATATTAAAGAATCTTACCAAACTGGAATATATATTTAAGTAAATATTGCCCTTTTAAATCTCTTGCCTTGAGCCACCATTTCGTGATGGTCTCTGTGCTGTCTCAGAGATCACCTGACCAGAAATACTACAACTCTAACTGTAACAGGAAGAAGTGTGGAAGCAAAAGACACAACTCTGTCTGTTAATTGGCTCATGTGACCTAACATGTATAGTTTGTTTGTGAGTACGGTGAATCCTACGATCCCAGGGGGCGGCCCTTATTTTTTAAAATGGCAATTTTCTATTTATGATTACCCAATGACACATACTACTGGAAAAGTATATTATTATGAAAATGGTTTATTTACATGAAGCAGGGTTTTACATATGAGCTGTTTTATGTGATATCTTTTTATAGAGACCTACATTGTTTGGGGGGTATAGTTTTCCTTTAAGAGACTGAATTGCATTAAAAAAAAAAATACAAACTAACGATATAATTATGGCAAAAACTGTATTATTCATCTTGCAGTTGCCTGTAGTATTCCCAACAGACAGAATGTTCTTGTATGAATAAAATGAATATGTGTAACTTTTACTAAACTATTTGGAGTCTTGCCAGAGTGATTTTAGCATGAACTGTGTAGTACTGTTATTTATACAAACTGTGCTTAATTTGGCTTTTCCACTGAAGCAACATAAAACATTAAAATGAAAACCTCTGGGCACTAGACACATGCTTGAAGCTATTATCTTATACCTCAGCCCCTATGCATGCCAGAACACAAATTGTAATTCATTGTTTCAAATTTTGCTGTTATAAAGATTTGAATTCAGTGTTTTGGCTGTTGTTCTATTCCTCTGCTACCTGGCAGAAAGCATTTACAGACTCAAAAATTGTGACAGTTTTGATGAGTCCATGGAGTAGATTCACTAAAGGGCAATTCACCAGCATTGCCACCTGCAGGGACTTCGCCAATTCAATAACAGGTGCAAGCACCAATTTGCTAGCAAAAGAGACCGTCGCTAGCGTTCTTTCGCACTTTTTGCTCTGGTGAAAGGTCATTATTCCGCAAATTCAGTAAAGTGCGGACTTCGCCACCTCAGACCAGGCGAAGTGCTAAAAATAAGCTAGATCTTCCTCATGCTTCTGTAACATACATAATTTACTGTGTGCCGAAAATGCATTAAAGTTCCAAAACAGCTGGCGACTTTACCTTTTTTGCCTGCAAAAGTCCTAACTTAAACTTTTTTTTTGGGTAACCGGTTTTCTCCAGACATTTCATAATATATGGAACATTCATTATACGGTGGGCTCATGTGGCGGGCATTATATTAACTTTCTTGTCTTTATTAAGGCTCCCTGGACATTTGTAATAAAAAGTGATAATTTCATTATATATATGAATTAAGGCCTCATGAAGCCCCTATACCTCTTGTGCCTCCTGCAGCCGCACAGTCTGGTTCCTCTGTAGTTATGCCCCTGTCTGTGCACTAAGGGCTTTTTTTTGTATGTATTTCACAATGGATTGAGTATATGTTCCTATTGTATTTTGCATTTCAATTTGCTTGTATGCAGTGTGGTCTGCATTGATTTATTTTACTTTGATTGTTTACTTTTGATATTTCCTGTACTTTTTTTATATTTTATATATATATATATATATATATATATATATATATATATATATATATATATATATATATATATATATAGAATAAAGTGTGAAATTGGTGTGCCCTCTTTAACTGCTATTAAATTCGGTATAATGTATGAGTTAGGAGAGCTTTTTACTACATTTACTCCGTATTTACAATTTCTTGACTCCAGTTTACTTTTGTCATTGCCTGTCCTGATTACTGTACATCTCTAATATCAAGAAAGGAATATATATATATATATATATATAATTAAAATTTTTTAGTATATTCGGATTTTTTTACAATGTAAGTACCACATCAGTTGCAATTATTTTCCATTCCTTCTGTTTTGTTTTTTGGGAATACTATGTGGCACATTTAATAAGGGTCGAATTTCGAAGTAAAATTTTTTTCGAAATTTGGCCATTGAATTTCGATATTCTACGTTTGTTTGGGCCATATATATGGCCATATTCAATCAAAGTAAAATCATTCGATCGATTGATTAAATCCTTCGATTCGAACGATTTAATCGATCGATCACCCTTAGGGGCAGATTTATCCAGGATCGAATTTCTAATTTTAAAAACTTAAATGAAATCGAAGTTTTTTGTTGGCTGAATAGGTCAGTTTTCAATCAAATTCGAATCGTACGATCAGGACCGCCATCAGAAATCGCAGGGCCCCATACAACAAAATTTCCTGGGCTGCACCCACTGCAAGCCCCACTTACAGGTTCGCCCTCCCCACCCCCACAGGTCCTCCCCCACCACACAGTAAAAAAACAAATAAATATTGGTGGCTAGGGTTCCCACATCTTAATAAAAAATAAAAAGATATTGGTGGTCAGGGCCCCCCATAAAAAAACATTTGTGGCCAGGGCCCCCCATTGGCTAGGACCCCACATGAGAAAAGAAAAATTGGTGGCCAGGGCCCCCCCCCACATTATGAGAAAATTCATGGCCAGGGCCCCTTGAATGTCCATGCCTTCCCGAAGTCAGCAGCTCTCAGAAAGATGGGGGGCCTGGCTAATCAAGTAAGTGTGGCTTGGCCCCCCTTACCCTCGGGCCCCCTACAATTCTCCCCCCTGTCCCCCCCTGATGGCTGCCCTGCGTACGATAGAAGTAACAGCGCATTCAAATCGTAGGATTCAAAGTTTTTCCCAAAAGTCCACCAATTGACTCCAAATAGTTTCTAGGAGGTCCCCCATAGGCTAAAACAGCAATTCAGAAGGTTTTAAATGGCGAATGGTCGAAGTGAAAATGATAAATTTTCAAATTTTCTTTTACTATTCAAATCAAATTTGGACTATTCCCTAGTCAAAGTACACAAAAATTAGCTCAAAATTCAAATTTTTTAAATTCTAATTTTCACTTTGACTTTTGATAAATCTGCCCCTACGATCAAAGGAATAGCGCATTTGATCGAATTTGATTCAAAAAACTTTGATTTCTCAAAGTCCACCAATTGGCTCCATATGGGGTCTCGGAGGTCCCCCATAGGCTAAAACAACACTTCGGCAGGTTTTAGATTGCAAATGGTCGAAGTTTTAAAGAGACAGTACATAATAAATTTCGATATTCGAATTTCAGTTTTTTTCAAATTCAAATCGAATTTTAGTACACAAAAAATAGCTCAAAATTCAAAGTTTTTAACCTCGAAAATTCACTTTGACCCTTGATAAATCTGCCCCTTAGTGTTAAACACTTTCTAAAGAAAGGCTTTATATTGGTTGTACGCACACATATATATTAATTAAATAGGGTTTATTAACTATGTTAATGTACACATAAATTCCTTTGCAATTTTAAACTAAAATTGTAAAAAATTTAAATTTCAATGAAATGTTCACCCAAGGCATATTACATAATTAATTTTTATCATCACTTTTTGTGAAGCAGTTGCATACGTTTCTTATTCCTGAATCGAAGCTTATGATTGGGTATAACAACTGTGTATTGTGATAACAGAGTTGAATGCCTTTTGTGTCTGTTCATCACTGTCAAGTATGAAAGAGGCTGTATAATATTGTAGTTATAGGTTGCTTTGCTGGTTATCTTTATTAAGTCTTTAGCAATTACAGTATGGCTACTAAACATATTTATTAGTATGACTAGTAGGGCATACTGTACATTAAAATTGTTTATTTGGTTAAGAAGGAAAAGGAAGGACGATTTATACTACTGACATGACAACAAGAGTTAGAGACCATTTCAGTTTCTTGTACATTTTGTATTTTATAGATTTGTGTATTATTTTTTTGTATATCAAGTTTTAATTTCCAGTTATTCATAGAAATAAAGGTGACATAAAACATGTTACGTAATTGGAAAAAATTAGCTTTCAGCAAGTGTTTACGTGACTGGTACCGTGCATGAAGTGTGACTGTGGGACACGCTGAAACCTTGCCTGGGTTTGGGTCATTAGACAGCATTTCACATATCTGTCAAATGATATAGACAAGATATGTCATACTGCTAAAAGCGAGAAACATTTTAAATCATAAACAGTGACCCAGGGTGGCTCTCTTTTCAATGAGCAGATGTTACTTTTTCAAAAGGAAAAACTAGTGGTATTACTGGTGTGAATATGTAAATGAGAGCAATTTCAGAGGTGGTGTATTAACAGTAGAGATATTTGTCATTGGGACAGGCAAGTCAACCTAATTGGGCACTTATTTCATTATTATAGATTAGTAAGGGATTCAGCTGGATCTGGTAAGATACATTTGTTACCAATAGTAGGCCAAAAATATATTTTTGGCTTAATTTTGCAAGATATTCATCTTGAAATTGACTCCATTATTAGTATTACTAAGAGAGATACAGTACTTCTACAAATACCTTCTGGGACAATATATATAGAGTAAGAAATGAATACATCTGGGGAACAGTCTAGTTATTTAAACTAAAGGAGAACATGTTCCATGATTCAAAGAAATAATTATACCAATAAAATAGACATAGTGACAGCGTTGATAAGGCTAAAGCTGCATAATGAACTAGTGATATCTCCATATAATCAACCAGATCATTCAGAAACGAATGTCAAAACTAACGAATTAACAAAAAGAAAATAATAATAATACAGTTACTAGTTAATATTTTCATTAGACAAATATAAATGAACAATGTAATATTAATGAAAGCACCTTTTTTGGCCACTGTCGAATCTTCAGAAGAAGCTTTTCCTGGATTGATAGATTTAATGTATTCTATGTAAAAGAGAGTTTATCTGCAGCTTGTAGAACAAACATGATAATTACATTCTAATGGGGAATGAGACACCAAAGAAGTTGAATTGTAGATGCGTTTAGCTTCACGGCACTCACATGAGCAAGCGTAACTCATTTGAAGGTAATGACCCGGATTTCACAAAATGTATAGGCCTAATTATCTGCGCTAACAGACTCTTTCCATGGATATCATTATTGCTCTTATTATTACAAACACAAAGAAGCACTATGGTTATTATTAGAACTACAGTAGTTAGAAGAATGAAGGAACAAGGCTATATTGTTAAAGGGCAACATATCCCTAAGGCCAGCATGAGCTCAAAGGGTTTTGTGGAAAATCTGTACACCTCTAATTATAAATCTAATCAATCTTTTTTTTTTGTTTAGTTTGTTGGAGCACTCTTTGTCTGTTTCTTTGTTTATAAACTCCATCTCCCAGGAGTCATTCTTCCTATACACTCTATCTCGCAGAAGTCATTCTCTGTATCATCTGCCTACTGTAAGGTTAATGACGTCTGTATAAGTTCTTCCCTCCTCTGTGACAGTCTTATTGTATGATAAGAAGGGATTATAATAATAATCCTAACTGTTACTCTGTGGTGTCCAAGAAGTGAAAGAAAGGGATCATTTGCTTCACCCCAGGGCACAAGCACTAGAGAGCTTAGGGGTGGTAGAGTAAATGCAAATCAAAGGAACATTTGTAAGTTGCACCTTGCTCCTCATTTGAGCGACAGGTCTCTGATAAGGAGTATTAAGGAGCAGCAATTCAAATAAGGAAGATTTCAGTAGGCAAAGTACAAAAATGGTCAATTGTGACTCTTTGCACTTGGCATAGATAATAAGCTTGTGTCCATATGATGCACTCATCAATACAAACCATGTACTCCAATTTGCCTGTAGTAACTGTGCATGACCAGAACAATATCAACTTCAGGCCGACCCTTACATCACACCTCATTTTTTTATTAAGTAAGCCTTTGGTGCACCCTGTGCATCTTGAAAAGGAGTTTTCTCACACCAAATGTTTTAAAAAATACTGTATATTACAAATAACAAAGGGTAGCATATAACATGCTGGATGATAAAGGACTAAAATAAATTAAATAGACCTTTCGAATCAGGGAAAAAAATCAGGGGGACAAATGTGACTCCTCTTGTCTCCTATTATTCTATTTTTTTTGCCATTCCACAGTATAAGGCCACAATTGCAAAAGGGCATATCACTTGGAGTAGTACTTTCTGATAGCAGGAGCTTTCCATGCTGTAATTACTGCATTATGTGGGATGTATCTCCATTACTCCAGGATTGCTCAGGAGCACAGAAAAACGAATTCCCGAGTAATACCCATTTAATATCTAATACCTACTTGATTGCGATGCATTCTGACACAAGGCGGCTGTTGAAGGGTGTTTGAAGAAAATATGTTGTCTTTCACCAGACCAAAACCTTAGAGGGTCTCTTTGGTTTAGGGCCCCAAATACTGGCTACGATTTATATATTTAAACTAAGCATCTTGTGTATACATAGTTTCTCAGCATGAAATGTATTTTGTATCAGTAACACAAATCCAATGGTCCTGAGTCCTGTTCGACAAAAGTTTAGTCATCTTCATTTTCTCTTTATCTTGCAAGGATGTTACTTTACTAACCTATCATAGGATCCACATAAACAAAGACAAATACTCTATGAATTCTTACAGCAAAAATGATTAGTAATGTTTGTCTCTTATCAGATTGTGTCTATATTAACCACAAGGCTGCCATCTGTCTTAGCTTCCTTTTTTGGATGCCTGCCCATGTTTCATACAGTTGGCTTTAACTCTAGAAGTGACTTAGCTGTTTTCTCATGCAGGACATCTTTATCAATATCATTTAAATCTTGGAGTAGAGTTGAGTGTTATTTTACAGGAGTCGTATGGTCCTCCCTTGTAATATGGTGAAAATGTGTCCAAATATAGCAGCTAAGGGGACAAGTGCTTTCATCTGACTTGTGCAATTAGAATACCGATTTTAAAACTAGCCCAATCAAAATCAATCCTGTATAAAATGATAGAGCAATAATCCAACTATAAACAACACTTAAAGAGAAACATGAAATCTCCCTGTCCAGCATTATAGAAGCAATTGCATTACAAAGAGACCACGAGACCAAATGATTTATTGCTCACCTGAGCTAATTCTTCTGTAATCACTTGTCCCTTTACAATTTGTGCCTTAGGCCCAGAAAGACAAAGCACCTTGTGTAATGTCCCAGTGATCTCACGCGACAATTGAATCAGGCATCTATCTGTCTTATGTTAGCAAGTCAGCCCAATCTGTCATTCATTTCCCATGCCTATATTAAAGACTAATTTAGGGCAGGGAGAATGATTTTCTAAAGGTGATGTTATAGACAACATTTCAACAGTCATTAAATTGCCCCAAAGGTGACAAATCACACACATGGGTACGATTGGATGCCGGAAGAAATATATAGAGGATGTACTGTAGTTTGACTTTGAGCATTTTTCTTTTTCTACCATTTCTATGAAGCTGCCTGTAATATCAGTCAGTGATGTATTGCTGTTGATTTAAATCCGTCCTTTCATCTCCTTTAAGCTGCAGATGGAAAGGTGTTCCAATATAGGAAGTGAATATATGGGTGGTACAACATAAACCAAATGATTTACTGTATTAGGATATATTGTGAGGTCTGGCCACTGGTGAGTGACTGAGAGGTGGGACATATGTGTTAAGTATTAAGTAATTCTTAATGGTTAGATTAAGATTTAACAACCAAGAAGGAAAAAATAGCAAAATGATATGAAGTGCAAAACTGAAAAACAATAAATGCAAATAGAGTCCTGTGGTTGAGACAGACAAGAGTGTTATAATAGGCTGGTGGGTCAGGGCTAGTGGAAGACAAGCTGAATCCAAAAGACAGGCTGAGGTCTGGGCAGGCAGCAGACAAGTGGAGTCGAGAAATGCGCCAAAGGTCAGAACAAGGGATCCACAGCAAACAGGAATCAGGTGAGTGACTGAGAGGTGGGACATATGTGTTAAGTATTAAGTGATTCTTAATGGTTAGATTAAGATTTAACAACCAAGAATGAAAAAATAACAAAATGGTATGAAATGCAAAACTGAAAAACAATAAATGCAAATAAAGTCCTATGGTTGAGGCAGACAAGAGTAGTGATGGGCGAATTTGCGGCGTTTCGCTTTGCTGAAAAATTTGCGAATTTTGCGCGAAATTCGCGAAACGGCGAAAAATTTGCGAAATGACGCCGGCGTCTCTTTTTTGACGCCGGCGCCTGTTTTTTTGACACCGGCAACCGTTTTTTGACGGCACGCCCGTTTTTGACATGGGCGAATTTTTTCAGGCGAATTTTCATGGGCGTTTCGCGAATTTATTCGCTGCCGGCGAATCGCGCAAATTCACCGTGAATTTGCGCCTGCCGAATAAATTAGCCCATCACTAGACAAGAGTCCTATAATAAGCTGGTGGGTCAGGGCTAGTGGAAGACAAGCTTAATTCAAAAGACAGGCTGAGGTCTGGGCAGGCAGCAGACAAGTGGAGTTGAGAAATGCGCCAAAGGTCAGAACAAGGGATCCACAGCAAACAGGAATCGGGTTCTGAATAGGGATTGGAGAGCACTAACAAGGAACCAGACATGGAACAAGGAACTAGGTAGGAACACAGGATCAAGGCAGGAACCAGATAGGGAAAATGCAGAAATCAGGCATGACTCAAAGGAGTTCTGAGGAAAAAAATGCTGGCTCAGGCTTAAGAGCTCTTCTTTCTGGTGTTATGGCCATGAAAAGCTTCTTAAAAACTAAATTCTTCCCAGAAAAGTTGTGTAAGATTTTAGTTTTTGCTTTGTTCCTAGCTATTTTACTTTAAGCTGTGATTTAAGTCCAAGTTTTAGTATATAAGCATATACTGTACATTAAATAATCATTATCAAGAACAAAATTATTTCATCTTAATGTTACTGTGTTTATAACTCCCAATGGGAGTTAAATACATTTCATAACATGAACTTGAGTCTCTGCTAATGGCAAATTTCAGAAGCAAGTACAAAATAATGCTCCAAATATAACCCATGATGACAAAATAGATAAATGATTATATTTGATAGAACACTTAATAGAACCAAGCACAGCTGTTGGAAATGCATTTACTGATGGTAGAGTAAACCTCAAATTACTTCTTTGTGTTTTCTTTCGCTAGGAATTAAATCCACTTTACTGCTTTTAGTGACAGAAATGTTGTAGTCTTCAAATTTCAAGATATTTTTGAAAGGTAATTGGCACAAATTAAAAGTTCACGTTATTTTGCAATAATAGAGTTTGGAGGAAATAAATGGCAAATAAAAATGACTTTAAAATTGTCCCTTCTTTTTAATTTATTTAAATATATATTATGAATAGATACATTAGCCAAGACTTTTTAAACGTATTCCCTTTGTTCTTCCAGTAGATTTACATGACTTTTGGCTCAGTTGTGTTGCCAAATATAGTCCTTCCATCTTGTTTTCTTGCACAAGCTGCTTCTGGTTTCTACTCTCATCTGCATCTCCTCTTTTAAAGGGGTAAGTTGTTGCATAGTGAAAGAAAAAGTAATTCTAAGCAACTTTCTTTAATATATTAACTTTTAAAAATAACTTCAAAACCATTTACATTTTTTAATTGAAGGAGAACTGTCCCCCCACACCCCAACTGTGGAATGGTGTCAAGCAGGGAAGGAGGCAGGAGCCCTATGCAGTTAACAACTAACAATTTAAATTTTCTTTGATACTGTGTTATTAAGTAGCTAAGTAGAGGCTGTTAATGTACCTAGTTCATTAAACCATTGCAACTAGAAAACTATCTCTCCATAGATTATACTCGACTTGGTAGTGCTGTGAATTGCTTGGCAAATGCAATTTGCTGTTGTAGATCATTTTCAATGGATTATTAGTATGTGCCAGGCAAGCCTAGTAATGTATATGCTATGTGTGCCATTGCCCAATGCTATAGGTTAACTGCTACGATAACAACGTTAAAAAACGGACCTATTTGATCAAAAAAAAAAACGTCGACTTAATTTCGATTGGTCTTTTTAAATTACAATTTCAAAGTTTTTCAAATTTGAAATTCGACCCTTGATTAATATGCCCTCTAGATTGGTTGTGGGTTTTTTTTTCGAATTTCGAGTTTATGGAAGTTTATGGGAGTTTTTACAAACTCCCATAAACTCATAGGGGCAGATTTATCAAAGGTCAAAGTGAATTTTTGAATGAAAAAATTTTGAATTTCAAGTTTTTTTTGTGTACTTCGACTAGGGAATAGTCCAAATTCGATTTGAATTTGAAAAAAAAAATTCTAAAATTAGATTATCTAAATGTATCGTGTACTGCCTTAAAAATTCATCTTCGACCATTCATCATCTAAAACCTGCTGAATTGCTGTTTTAGCCTTTGGGGACCTCCTAGAACCTATTTGGAGTCAATTGGTGGACTATTACTTTGATTCATGCGATTCAAATTTGGCTGAATACGGACCTATTCGATCAAAAAACGGACCTATTCGGCCAAAAATCTTCAACTTAATTTCGGTTGATCTTTTTCAATTCAAATTTTGAAGTTTTTCAAATTCTAAATTCTACCCTTGATAAATATGCCCCTTAATGTGTTTGATATGCCTGAGACAACAGTTAATTTTCCAATTATGAGCAATAATGGAAATGATAGAGTTAATATTATACACAACAGTATCCTTAAATATAAAGCTGTACATTCTGTTGGCAAATTAAGGGATTGAGGGATTGAAATATATTTGTGCTCTGCATAAAGTCTCTGATTACTGTATATCCATTTTTTTCTCTTTTTTTCTCAGCATTGAATATCAGTTTATAGTTTTAGACTAAAGCAAACAGAACCTACAAAGTTAATATTTTGTTCAAATACTGGGCATAAGCAGTTACTAAGGGGCAGTTTCATCAAAATTCGAGATTGAGGTTTTTCACGATTCAAGTAAATACAAAGAGAAAAATGCAAACATAAATATATTTGATATATATCTATTTTTTTTTTTTTTTTGAAAGACTGAATATTCATAATTTACTAAAGAAAGAAACAATCAACATTATCATAAAAACTCAACTAAAATCTGGAAAGTTTCAATATCAGAAACATTTTTTATTTGTCTATTTAGCCATTTTTTATTTTAACACTGAACTATTCCTTTAAAGCTCTGCCATTCTAACAGTGAACTATCACTACTTTTTAAGAACTGCAGGCAGTTACTATAAAAACACAGCAATAGATGCCATAATTTGAATTTAAAGTTGAATTTTACCCAGTTAGTGGGTGGCCATTAACATGGCCACCAACACTGGGAGCTCCCTCTGGGTTCAAGCAGCCTAGTGCTGGTAGGGGAAATTTTTTTTGAAAGCCCACACTTTTGGTGGGGGGAAAATTTGGTGACAGGTGCCCTTTAATAAAGCTTTTGTGAACCCAGAAACTATTTAGCAACTTCTTCTGACAGTGGAAGAAAAATATGCAAAATGCTGTTGTTACACGTTTTATGATCAGTTTTTTGAAAGATAAAAAACAATACTTAGAAACTTAGGAGAAAGGTTAAGAAAAGAGAAGGAAAAGAGTCTTTCTGCAAATAACAGGGGCATAGTGCTAGTTGCATAAATATCTAGGAATGCACCGAATTCAGGATTCGGTTCGGGATTCGGCCAGGATTCTGCCATTTTTAGCAGGATTCGGATTCGGCTGAATCCTTTTGCCCGGCCGAACCGAATCCGAGTCCTAATAGAGCCGGGGAGGAAAATCTCGTGACTTTTTGTAACAAAACAAGGAAGTAAAAAATAATTTTCCCTTCCCACCCCTAATTTGCATATGCAACAATTCAATGAAATTCAACAATTTCTTTCCAACAATTCAATGTTTTAATCCCAGAATTCCAGTGTTATTGCACTCATCACAAATCTTGCAAAAAAAAAAAAAATTTACTGTCCATTTAACTTAGCTGAAAGGGAAGAAAACACTTGTTTTTCTGCAACCTCCAACTGGTAATTAACCCCCCCCCCCCGGCAACCTGCTGTGTGAGCACTTGATTGTTGTTTTATGAACCATTCCTAAATGATCAAGAAGAATTAGCAATTATCTTGCTATTTAATAACTAGCTGCAGCCTTGAGGATAATTTATTTTACGTAAGGTTAATGGTTAAGGTCATAGGATCCCCATTATGTTTTTTTTTTTACAAACATCTTACTGAAATAGAAAGATACATATTAAGGAATATTGGATTTACTAATGGATTCCAGAATTTCCCCCAGTAAATATTGTGCTACAGTAATCATAACAGCTTTCTGAGTGTTTGTCTAGTCTGGGTTAGAAAAAGATTGCATGAACATTGGCTGATATCCTGAAATGTGCAAATCTTCCATAAAAAAGCCAGCAGTGTGTATAAAATACAATATAGAAAAAAAAACAATAATATAATAAAAACAAATGAAAATAATATACACAATTTTACTCCACACAAAGAATTGTAATACTCATTTCCTTCAACCTATATTCTTCCTACTCTTCCTCCAATGTTTTGCCATAGGTCTGTTAATTAGCTGCCTTCTACTAAATTGTTTTAAAAGTCAGAGCCAGTAATGCAGTAGGACACATGCTCAGTGGGTTCTGGGAAGCTTTTGACAAGCTAAGCTTAGGGGTTGTCCCACATCATCAAGTAGAAAAGCATGGTTCATATGTCATAGAAGGCGATAGTATGGGGTTGATTCTGATGGCTAATTGTGCTTCCATGTACTAAAAATCTAAATTATTTACTACCCAGCCTTGCATTGTTACATTTATATTCTACATATACTGCATATTATGTGCCGGCCCGGAGCTCAGGTAACTGAGTAGTAGTAGTACAGAGCATGTGTAGAGAATCAACAGAAAAGAAGATGGGGAGCTGCTGGGGCATTGTTGGAGGAACAGATCTTCCCTGCTAAAGGTCTGTAGTTGCCTTGGGCTGGTACAGAAACCCAAAACAAAATGTGCATCATTTCTACCCTACATCTTTATTAGAATTTAGTTGTCCTT
The DNA here is from genome assembly GCA_038501925.1 of Xenopus petersii. Classification (NCBI taxonomy): domain Eukaryota; kingdom Metazoa; phylum Chordata; class Amphibia; order Anura; family Pipidae; genus Xenopus; species Xenopus petersii. The sequence goes on along the minus strand of CM076675.1, from coordinate 75,743,719 downwards.
TAAATGGTAACATGAAAAAAGGTCTCAGAAATACCTGGAGATGTTCATTACCATCATGAGATGGTTGATATTAAAGCTAACCAATGTTGCTGAACATGATCATTAATTGGTCTATAATCATTGTGGGGCTTATGAAAAACTGACAAATATTTTGGTCATATAAGTACGTGTTTCATGATAATAATTACAAATGGATTATCTCATAATTATATATACTGAGGGTGAAAACAATTATGAACTTGGCTACACAATCAGAATTACATTTGTTCATCAATTTAGGGTTTAATAATTGAAAAAATGTACCTTTTGGTAAATCTACCTACCACCTTGTACAACCTAAAACACTTGACTGCCCTAATCGTGACTTTCCTCAGAGCCTAACACGATCCTGAAGTGGTCATCATCCTCTGGGCCCATAATACTCTTATGCTAATGAACTAATTTAGATATATTCCTTTCCACCCAGCAACTAAGGAATAAGGAAATATAGGGATTTAAACAATAGTCACTATTAATCCTATGGGCCAATACATATAAACTAGAGGAAACTCAGACTGGGCAAGTATTGGGCAAGTATTGAGGTTTCATTTCATAGACTAAGGGGGGCTCAACTAATGTTTAACCCAAAAATTAAACAAAATCACAGCTTAACTCACCATTTGGCCACTACCTCTTTTCTCTCTGTATACAAAAACACAAAAAAAACACTAATCTAATATGTATTTGTTCTGCTATTCGGCATGTGTAAGTAGCATTATGGGGCACATTTACTAAGCTCGAGTGAAGGATTCGAAGTAAAAAAACTTTGAATTTCGAAGTTTTTTTTGGGTACTTCGACCATCGAATAGGCTACTACGACCTTCGACTACGACTTTGACTTTGATTCGAACAATTCGAACTAAAAATCGTTCGACCATTCGACCATTCGATAGTCAAAGTACTGTCTCTTTAACAAAAACTTTGACTACATACTTCGCCACTTTAAACCTACCTAGCTACAGTGTTAGCCTATGGGGACCTTCCCCATCAGTTTTCTAAGGTTTTTTTGATTGAAGGAAAATCCTTCGATCGATCGATTAAAATCCTTAGAATCGTTCGATTCGAAGGATTTTATCGTTCTATCGAACGATTTTTCCTTCGATCCTTCGATCGTTCGATTATATTTCATAAACATGAAGACTATCTTGAGACCAAGGATCTGCTTTCAGATAAGCTGTGTATGCAAAGACAGAGGTCAGATTAAAATTCCTAACATTGATCTCACATGTACAAAAAATTGTCACAAAAACAACTTTGGCAAGATCATGTATGTCCCAATCATTTGCTCAGTACTGAAAAACAGACTGTCAATAAAAAAGACAGAAACATATCTGTACATGTACAGTATAACCATATTAACAAAAGCATACATGAACGACATTTTCTTACATTATTTAAGAAAAAAAAAACCTTACGCAATCTGGATATTAAGGGGAATATTTATCAAGGGTCGAAATAAGAATTCAAAAAGACCAACGAATTTAAGTGTAAGGTTTTTTTTTGGTAGAATAGGTAAATTTTTGTTCAAATAGGTCCGTATTCGGCCGAATTTGAATTGTATGAATTGAAGGAATAGCGAAAAAATCGCAAAAAAATTCCCAAAAAAACTTTGATTTTTCAAAGTCCACCTATTGACTCCAAATAGGTTCTAGGAGGTTCCCCATAGGCTAAAACAGCAATTTGGCAGGTTTTAGATGGTGAATGGTTGAAGTTAAATTTGTAAAGAGACAGTACATGATAAATTTCGATATCCAAATTTCAAATTTTTTTCAAATTCAAATCAAATTTGGACTATTCCCTAGTCAAAGTACACAAAAAATAGCTCGAAATTCGATTTTTTTTTTCATTCGAAAATTCACCTCAACCTTTGATAAATCTGCCCCATAATGTCAATAATTTACATGGTTCCCATTTGATCTATGGAACAAAGATGAAGGTGTAAAAAATGCCAGTTTTGCCATGCTTCTCTATTTGATTGAATATTATGCAACATGCATCTATCAGTAAAAGAAATGTAGTTAGGCTAAATTAATTGAATTGCATAACCATAGCAACAGAAATTTACTTCAAATCTTAAACATGTTAACTATTTTGGTCAAGAAACAAAATACTAAATGAAAGAGTTTTAAACATGTCCAAACTGACCAAATCCCAATCCTTTAATATTCAGGAATTTAAAAAATAATATCTGGATTCATTTAAAGGATCACAAAACCTGAAAATATGCAATGCATCAGCAGACGGTGCATGAACCCATAAAGGTATTTTGTTTCAGGTTGTAATCCACTAATAACAATGACTCTATTAACTCCAATATGACAAGTTATACTTTGGCTTTATTGGCTGTTGCGATTGGAATTAACATAAATCACATTTTTATTTATTACTATGGGATTTTTAGAAGTGTATTAAACAACTGGTGAAAGTTAAACTCCACCATTTGATAAATACACCTTTAAATATCCCATAGGAATGAATATAAAGTGGGTGAATTTTTCTGTTCTAAATGCTAAGGGGCACATGTACTTACTCGAGTGAAGGATTAGAATAAAAAATACTTTGAATTTAGAAGTATTTTTTTGGCTTCTTCGACCATCAAATTGGCTACTTCGACTATGACTTCGACTTCGAATTGAACGATTCAAACTAAAAATCGTTCCACCATTCGATAGTCGAAGTACTGTCTCTTTAAAAAAAACTTTGACCACCTACTAATTAACCCTCGATATTCGACCAATAGTAAATGTGTGTAAAGTAGTGATGGGTGAATTTATTCGACAGGCGCGAATTCCCGCGATTCGACAGCCAGTGAATAAATTCCCGAAACTGCCAGCGAATGTGTGCCGGCATCCAAAAACAGACGCTGCCGTCAAAAATGAGACGCCGGTGTCATTTCACAAATTTTTCGCCGCTTTGAGAATATCGTGTGAAATTCACGAATTTTTCAGCAAAGTGAAACCGTACAAATTTGCCCATCACTAATGCTAAGCTCATATTTTGCTAAATCTGCCCCTATGTGTCTATCCCTCTCTGGGATTTTATATCAGTACTGCCTGTATATCTGTGTCTCAGTAGCTTATATTTTATTTGATGAATAACTTCATTCACATGCATGCTATTATTATGTATTTTAAGATATCTTTAATCCATATCCTGAATGACTATTTCCTAGCAACTTTCTGTAAAAAGCATGAACGCCCACTTCTTCCTTTGGATGTTGAATCTTAGATGTCTCCAATTTCTTAAAAGACATATACAATTAAGTACATCCCTCGTAATATGGTCATTATGTCCATACTTTTTTTATCCCTCCCCTATAATTTGTAATCAAATCATTTGCTTTACAACAAATATCCGCAAGAAATGTTTGTCTTTTTTCATGATAAATTGGCTTTACGAATGCCTTCATTATTATTTTCAGCTTTGGCAAATATGACTAAGTATAATAAAATAAATCTTGTATGATGATGTGATTATTGCTACTGTATATTATATTCATATGACACCGACAAAAGTAAGTTATTTGTCCATACAGTGCAGTTAAAGGGGAATATGTAAACAGAAAAACAAAACTGTAGATGCAGCTGCATTCCAAAGTTTTCATTTATTAACAGACATTTTTAGGGTGCTGATCAGTGTTGTGATCATCACCATCACTTCATTTTTTTTATACTACTGGTTTCTGCATCAGTTTGTGGTGGGCATGTGGCTGCTTCAGAAGAGATGAATTGTCCAACAATGATTTTACAAGAAGTGATGTAAGGGAAGGCACAACTATGCTCAGATATGGTGGCATAAATGTGGTTAGATATGGTGGTGGTCATATTATCAGTAAGTATTGACTTGTTGGAATGTCAATCTTGACGATTGCTGTATAAAATAAATGGTCCTTTCTATGAAACCAAAAATATCCATTAATTGTTAATTGTTCATTTTTCTTAATTTCCTGCGCACAAATAGTTTTTTCAAAAGAGCTTCTTTTTGTCTTTCGACCTGTGAGATGGTATTCCAAAATTCTTATAACCTTGTATGTAGGGTTTAGGCAAGATCAGTACTCCTCAACCTGGATCCAAAAACTGAATGCAAGTAGTTACATTCTGGTCCAGTATCATTTTATGCCTTAATAATTCTGAAATTAATTATTGCCAATCCTATTTTAAGGACTAAGGTCTATTCTATTCCAAAATTCAATATTTTTCACACAACCATGATGCACAAGTCAACCAGAGAATGCAATTCTCATAAAAGCCTGTATAAAATCTTTAAGCCTGGAAGGTAAGACATATAAGAAACAAAACTTGGCATTGTTTCAACAAACATTCCCTTTCTGAGTTGCATCCTCTATGCAAAATGGTCTGCTGTGCAGCCTATGAAATAAACATTGGCCTGTACATTTCTATACCAGATGCTGGGATTAATTTAGCTCAAGTATTATTTGGTTTCATCACATAACAAGAGCCTGAGTTGGAAAAAAACCATATAAAATTGAAAATGAAGGCTGAACAAACTGTATTTTTTATGCTTTAGCCCAAAGGGGTAATAAGACAGTCTCATTTCTTCCCTAACAATAAAACACAGAGTGTAAATGGAACACGTCCCTTAAATACAAGTAAAATAAGCTGGCTCTCCCTCATCTTTTTTGAAGGTATTTATTTTAAAAGGTCTCATGGGGACACACTGTCACTCTCATAAAATCATAGGTTAGGCAGTGTAAAACAGGAAAGAAAATAGGATTTTCTATCTCTCTCCATTTGTTGTGTGTATTATAGGTAGGATCATAGTTTATGTTGTCTGGTGCCCATATACTTGTCCTCCTGCATTTGTGTATCAATTCTCTTATAAAAAGGAAATACGCTACTGTTCTCTCTGTACCCGAACTTAATAATGACAGAGCACCATTTATTACAACATATATAATAAATGTACAGAATACAACGCAGCACTCCATCACCCTTGAGAAAGTCGGGACATGATGAAACACGTTGGGGACATATTTAACAGACGTTTTTGATGAACAATTATTCTCTGCTAAATTGTAAGTACAATATATGTTTACATAGATAAACGTGCATTTACATCTACAGTTACATTACATTTTACTTTTTCCTTCCAGAAATCTACTACTTTTCATTTATCATTCATCATTCATATCATCATTTATTCACAAATGAAGTGGTGCAAGGTGCCTAATAATAGTAAAGTTTAGCCTTAAACTATTGGCACTATAACTTGGTCACTAAATTTGGTCACTAAATTTCATTGCTTTTATAAACAAAAATCCTCCTAGTGATGACCTCTAATCATGGTTGACCTATTGATAAACCTATGATGGATGTGGCATTTGTAGCTATAATTCTCATAGGTAAATATCATTATATCTGTGATATTTTGAAGAGCATGAAAACATGTTTATTAAAGGTTTAACTAATTTAGTAAATAGGAATACACTACTAAAGTATTTGGAATTATTGTACTTTTCATCAGCTTTACAGCATCTTAATACAGCCAAGAATTTAAAGGCACAAATAATAGCATTTGTTCAATGCTAGTGTCCTATTAATGATAGAATTCCTTTGAGGGATATCGGATATAATGCATTATGTAAATAGAATTCAATGCATGTTATCTCAGTCATTTGATCACCATAATAACTGTGGTCAATATGTAATATTTATTTATGTGCTGTTATTGTATCTCTAAGTATAAGAAATTCCTAAGAGGTAGTAACATCAAAAAGATTGCACTATTGCTGTTAATCATCATAGAGGAACTATATATACTGTATATACATAAAGTATTTTAGCATTAAAATCGATGACTTGCTGCAAGGCTTTATTTAACTATTAAAAAAACTCTGTTATGGGCTTGGTTACATTTTATTACTCTCGCGCTATACTGTATAGAGGTATCAATTCACAATGCAAGAGAAAACACTTCAGTGCATTGAAAGAGTTTTAAAATATGTTATATATTCACTGTAATATTTTAATAGGAATAACATTTCCAAACTGTTGTGTCATGGAAATTATTGTTTGCAAAATGGCATTTAGAGCTTCATATGCTTTAAAAAGCATTGCTGTAAATAGCTCATTACCTTGGAAAAGATAAATAGTATCCTTTCACTTACTTTAGCAGAGTTCGGAAGAACAGATTGTTAGGAAATAATTAGATTATATCTCATGCAAGAAGCTAAAGTTATTAAGTATATTTATTTATTTTATTTAAGGTAAAATGTACCTCTTTATTACAGATAATACATTTAAACATTATAAAAAAACAAAGAGAATTGTTTTTCTATCAATGGGGATTGGCTTAGCTATCATTATATTGCAGATTTATCAATTAATAAATATAAATATATACTGGATGGAGCCTATTTATTAAACCTCAACATTTTCTGGTCCAGTTTTTAAAGGTAAAAAATAGAGGGAAAAAAACTTTTTGTGATTTATTATGTTCCAGACCTGCTAAAAATTAAAATCCGAAAATACTCCAGTACAAACCTTGAAGTCATATAAAAGTCAATGGCAGATGGTCCCTTTAACAATTGGAAGATGTTTTCTGCCTTCATGAGTCTCAATAGTTTTGAGCTGCTTGATGTTGATTTTCGTTCAATAATCTGAATAATTCAGAGTTTTTGTTCCATAATCCAGATTTTTCAGGTTTATCGGGCGACAATTCAAAAAAGTTCCACAATCCAAATTGTCGCTCCATTTTGTTCTGACTTTTTCAGCACGTACAATTGTCTAGTATTTTTAGTAAATTAAGTCATATTGTAGTTGTGAATTACATCGAATTTGTTTCAACAAAAAAAATTAGAAAAATACAAGTTTTAGTTAATATGTCCCTATACTATATCCATCTATATATATATATATATATAGCAAATGTAGAAGATACCCGCACTCCTTCACATGTATTCTTTTCGCCGGGTGCTAGGTCAAATATAAATATATAACTGTAGAAAAGGACCAGCACTCCGTATTCCAAGAAAATTTCAATGCATTTATTCAAAACTCACAGTGTCTCCAACGTTTCGACCCTCTTTGGGGTCTTTATCAAGGATGAATAAATGCATTGAAATTTTCTTGGAATACGGAGTGCTGGTCCTTTTCTACAGTTATATATATATATATATATATATATATATATATATATATATATATATATATATATATATATATATATATATATACATACACACTCCGTTGTAGAAAAAAAAGTATTTGTCAATGTTTGTCCCTCTAGGAGACCTTTTATCTTTTAACCTAACGGAAGTATGACTTTGGCATAGAGAACGTTACCGACCTGAATTTATAATGCCAAAATTTAGAGAAGGAACAATGGTGTTCTAAGGTATGTTTTACGTGTCTATTTGGGGCCCCTTTATTCCTTTAAAAGCAAATCTAAGGTGAGGCCTAATCCCTAATATTAGTGCCCAGTCTCAGAAATTGATATTGATTGATATTCCAAAAATCCAAATAATATGCTTCATTAACTGTTTGTTTGACAATGAGATTCTTATTAAATTGTGTTTTGTTAACACGGACAAATACTATTATTAATGTTTACTAACTACATCACTTGACTGAGGGAAATCTTCCTGGAACTCTAGCCTTTCAAGTACATGACTGGTTTACAGAACAATCCATTTTATCTATCAATGACCCATATGGAAATATTGGAAATACTATTGAAAGACTTGATGAAGTCAGTTTATCTTATTACTTTCTTGATGACGTCTTCAGCTAATTTTATCTGAAATTGCAAACATTAATGTTTATGTGCAAAAAGTATAAATCTAATCAGGGACAAAAAAGCAAGAATATGTTGTTAACTGTATTCATACACAGGCATTCATAGTGGATTTCTGCTTAATTACAGATGCAGCCACTTTGGTTTGTCTGTTTGACACAGAATAACTAAACACAGATATCCCATTTATCTCATTTAACACAGAAAACTGCGTCACAACATCCCATCTAATTAAAGCATTCACCATTGTGAACAATGGAGCTTTGGTATGCTAATGAAAAGGTTAAATGCATTAAATGAGTTAAGATGACTTAAGATAACACAGTTTCTTCAATTACCCCTGAGTCATGACGCATTTAACTCACAAATCCAAGTGGCTTCATCTGTACTTTATATTCCACTGCCATAGCAACAGTCAATGTGAAAGAAACCTACAGTGTTAAACTAAGTCATCCCTTTGTTAACGTGCTTAGTAATGGCAACAGTTTTACTACTATTTCTAACAACACCCTCATAAGGCATAATAGCAAATTGGTGATTTTAATAAAAAATGGGAAAAATACACATATATATATATATATATATATATATATATATATGTTTTGATATTGTATATATATATATATATATATATATATATGCATATAAACAAGCTATGGAGCTCATGTGACTCGGATATAATGCATTATGCAACCAGAATTGAATGCATGCTATCGCATGTCATTTGATCACCACAAATAGTCAATATGTAATAGTTATTTATAGTTAACAGCCTGCTGCCAGCAACAACCGCCCCTAAACCTTAGGTTGCATATTGCATTATTGTACATAGATGGCCCTCCAGCTGTGACAAAACAACTGACTGATCTTTAAAAAACAAAAAGCAGTTGTAACTCTGTGACAGACAGAGGGCAACCTTTTCACAAAGAACATGCTTTCTACTCATTATACAATTATGTATCAGATCAGCCTGAACACTTGCTTGTTGTTTAATTCATCAGAGACAGTTGGAGGGCCACCGTCTGATATATATGCCATTGGTATATGTTACTGGCTGGCTGGAGCTAGTTAATTGGGGGTAGATGGAGGTCTACTAAGCATGTGCCCTTGGCTAGAGTAAGTGTTGCTCTGTGACAGTTGGAGGGCCACATAGTTACAAACCAAACCAGGAGCTGGCCCTACAGCTGTGATTAAACCACAATTTGTTCAGTCTAAGCTCTACTTGTCAATCATCACCAGGTCATGATAATATGAAAGAGCCTGTGATCCAGGAAAGAAAGTGAAGAAAGGGGGCTGTGATGGACATTATTTAGTATACCTTCATATACCATATACCTGTATATATACTGCATATATACTTCATATACTACCTGTATACTCATATTAGGCTAAGAATAAAAAATAGCTTTAATCTGATGCAATCTACAAATTCTACCTCTACTGAATTTCTGTAATGTTTATTGTATGAAAACCACTACAGCCAATCACTATGGCCCATGCAAGAAGGATAATAGTTAGGAATGCCTTTACAATCTGTTTTGTCACCTATTGTTGCACTCTATATCATTCTATAAAGAACTATCCCTACACCTGGACTGTGCACCTCTAGTTACACCACTGTGCATTATATATATATATATATATATGTGTGTTAAAAACTCAAACTAACCAACATTGGCTACAGATTACAGCTCATTTTTACAGTCAAGCTGTAGGTACTTGGGTAAAAGGTTGAACTTAATACATATTTTTTTTAACTTTAACTATAATGCAATGTCGCAAGTCTTCTGGTTGGAAGGTGTTAGAACAGTAACAATAAGTATAAGAACATAACATTTAGGAACTTCTCACTGTTCTTTTAAAGGAAAACTATTCCTCCAAAATGAATACTTAAGCAAGTGATGGTCTGTGTGCTGCCTCAGAGATCACCTGACCAGAAATACTGCAACTCTAACAGGAAGAAGTGTGGAAGCAAAAGGCAGATCTTTGTCCAGTAATTGACTCATGTGACCTAACATGTATGGTATGTTTGTGTGCACTGTGAATCCTAGGAATCCCTTAAAATGACAATTTTCTATTTATGATTACCCAATGGCACGTACAACTAAAAAAGTATAGTATTATGAAAACGGTTTGATTACATGAAGCAGGATTTTACATATGAGCTGTTTTATTCAACATATTTTTATAGAGACCTACATTGTTCGGGGGTATAGTTTTCCTTTAAGAAACCATAAACAACACAAAAACCCAATGGCACATAATACTATGTAGGTATAAATATGACACTACAGCCAGCAGTCAGTGATATCAGGTCTCCAGTAGACTGTTCCCTAAATAATAGCAAGAATATAACATATATGTAGCCAATCACAAGAGAGGATTATCTTCACAGTATGTACACACTAGCAGAACAACAATCTTTGCATTCAAGCAAGAAGACCCTGGATAAAAAGCATAAAGCAAGAACCTATTCCCTATAGCTTTTATATACAAATTGCACTTTTTACAGGCTTTGTGATCACAGATATTCTTGAGAACCAGCTTCATTGTCATCCTGCCGTTTGCCGAAATCTGTAAACACTTTAAGAGTCTCTCTGCATCCAATATACACGGTCAGAGCTGCTATTGATTCTCAGCAGCCGATCCTTGTCCACTGTCTCTGAACAGAAAGTGCGCTCATTCTCGCAGTAGGAACCGTGTAGTAGTGTCTCTCGCAGCCTGCCACTTATTGATTACAGTTTTTGCAATCAGATGAGCAGTGAAGACAGAAACAGCATGAGGACGGCAGATTCTCTCAATTCTTTCGGATCGCCAGCTGCTAACTGTAACACAAATCCTTCAGCTCACAACAAGTGGAGTTTAAGTACCCAGCCTACTTTGGCCCTGAAATGGCAGCTTTTATGAAACATACAAAACTGCAATCTTCCTATGCCCCCCATGGTTAGTTAATATGTGTTTAGACTTTATAAATAGAGGAGAGAAGTTTAAAACACTGAATTCTCCTTTTTGTTGTAGTGTAGCATAGTATGTATGATACAGTGATATAATAAAAACTGGGTCTTAATAAGATTGGCTTGTCTGCTATAAATGGACGAGTGCAAGACCATCTTTATAAGTGGCTATTGTTAGATTTCTCACAAACTAAAGTATGGGACCCAGTATTCAGAATGCTCGGGACTTGGGGCTTTCTGGATAATGGATCTCTCTGTAATTGGGATCATCATACCTTAAGTCACCTAGAAAATCAAAAAACATTAAAAAAAACCTAATGGACTAGTTCTGCTTTCAATAAGGTTTAATTATATCTAAGGGGCATATTTATCAAGGGTCGAATTTCCAATTGGAAAAAAAATCAAAATACGAATTCAAAAAGACCAACCGAAATTAAGTCAAAGTTTTTTTGTCCGAATAGGTCAGTTTTCGATCGAATAGGTCCGTATTCAGCCGAATCGTACGAATTGAAGGAATAGCACATTCAATCAAATTCCATTAGAAGTTTTTCCCAAAAAAAACTTAGATTTTTCAAAGTCCACCAATTGACTGCAAGTAGGTTCTAGGAGGTCCCCCATAGGCAAAAACAGCAATTTGGCAGGTTTAAATTTAAACCCTCCTGTTTAATTATACTGTATATCATCAAACTTATTAGGATAACCAGAGGCCACCCCTTTATAGTGCCTCCTCGGTCCACATTTTCCCAGCCACACACATCTGTGACTTTCATCTGATTTCAGTCTTACTAGACTTACATTGAAATGCTTAGATTGCATAGCAGAAGTCTCATCCATGCCTCCCACTGGGGTGTTAGTTTCAAAAAAGGAATATGCAACCTATGAAGAAAAGTTTCAGTGCTGTCACTTTGGCCTGATAGATTGAGATATTACTGTTAGATCTAGCATCAAAGTTCAATACTAGTCAGTCCCTATGCAGTTGGCTAATTTTATTCAACATCAGCTAGTGTGTCCAAAATCAGACCGCATTCAAAAATGTGCATAAAAGGCCTCCAAACAAAACTCTCTGTATAGAAGCATCACTTATTCTATTCCTTACTGCAAAGTTCCTTCAGTGAAGTGTAACAAAATAATGTGCCAATCAGAATCTATTCACAAAAAAACAGAATTTTTAAATCACAGGGAATTGGTACCTAAATGAATGTAATTCCGTTCAAACTCTTAATGGCTGAATTCAAAGGTATTTAGTTTTATAATCAAATGTAATAAGTTTCATTTAAATAATCAGTCCCCTGCTGTTGCATGCTGAGAAATCAATGAAACAATGCTAATTGCTGTATAACTTGTTGATATGTAATCAGTGTTTTAACTATGGCAATCCTTTCTAGATTGTATCTGTGACAGTCTCTCTCAGCTGAGCCCTCACAGTAAAGCTGGCCATACATTTAGACCCGCCTGTTTGGCGTCCTTGAGAACCTTCAGCAGGTGAACGATATTCGGCTGATCCAATCATATGTCCTTGGGGGAAGCCCATTGGAGGGGAGAAAAGGTTGGATGTTGCTGAACTGTAATTCACCACACAGTGGTTCCTATCCAAATTAAAAGCAAAGGTTCATGCCGATTACAACTTATTTTTAGTCCAGTGTCAAAATTACACCAAGTCACTTATGGGTATTACATACAGACTACTAGTACTGGATACAAGTATAACAAAATGTCTCAAAGGTTGCTTAAACAGATTTCCTACACTTGGTGAATGTCACCTGGGGAACTCCTCCACACTAGGTCTCCTCAATTGGAGCACAAACTGCTTTTTATAGCTATGCCTACACCATATGCTCCAATTGTCCCAGCACATCCACCACCAGCACCAGGTACAGTCCAAAGAGTCATGTGCCCCCTCCCATTATAAAATCTAAAGGTGGCCATAGACGCGAAAATTCGCTCGTTTGGTGACATTGCAAAACGAGCCGATCTTTCCACGATATGCCACTAACTAGCATGGCTATATTGGGGGTAATCTGAACGTTCGGCTCTATGGCCGAACAATCGGATTACGATGAGAGCCCAATTAGGGAAACCTGCCTCCTGGTTACAGAACCGGGACTTCCTGACTCTGTAGGGGAATTAAGCCATTGGGACCCATACATTATCGTAAAATTCAAGCATTTGTCGTTCCAAATTAGTTACGATTGAAAAGAAAAAAATCCACAATTACCGCATTTGCTTTTCACCAAAATAGTTCCTACTTGGACTACTTCCAAATCTGATGAGGTTGTCTGTTTGCTCAGGAGAAAACAAACTTAACAACTGAAAGTGGAAATGATAGCAAGAGTATTAAAATAAAGGAGAATCCATTCACAAAGATCTAGATTCAAATGTAGGAGTGCTTAGAGCTTGTAAACACCAGGCAGTAGGCTCTTGCACTTAAACCATCTGGCACTGTTTCTATGCTCATTACCCTGTGCTTAATTAAAAAGGTGTCAAAAGAGCATTGTCAGTTGCAAGGGAGCCCTGTCATTAACACCTGCCATAGATGGGATGCAAGTACAGAGCTTCCAACATCTTTAAGAACTCTTTTTTGTACCTTGTCCCATTTGTTGTGGGATAATGTACTTCAGAGCTTTTTCCATTAATCACATATAAGCAAGATCTGCAGCAAAAAAGGGAACCATTCATGTTAAAACATTGTATTGCTTTCTAATGGAAATCATGGGGTGCAGTGGTTATTATTGTTGTCTTGCTGTGCTGGGTTCCTGGAGTTTGCACTTCCTCACAGTATCTGTGTGGATTTCCTACTATTTGTCCTTTTGAAGTACTTAAGTACAAATAAAGCAGATGGTTTGAATGTTGATTGTAAGTGTAATGAGTTTTGTATAAACTGCTGTTTTAGGAGTGTGTTAAATGGGACAGAACACATCACAATGGCCTAATGACAGAGAACAAGATATTTAATAGCAATGCTGGTTCTCATTTTCTCATGTTTTCTCAGTTCCATCCACTCCTATTAACTTACCCTTCTCTTCATTCCATATGCACTACATCCTATACTACTTCTTGCCTTCACTCATTCCCTTTTGTCTTGAAGGGGCAGTAGACCCCCTTGCATTGAACATAGTTTTTGCCTATTGTTCTAATCACAAACATCTATAGTTTATCGTTATTTCTTGAGCTAAACAGGGCAATCCGTAAAACTGAAGCTACTCCATGTTTGGTTCTTGCATGGTAGATAATTGATTATCAGTGCACAGATAACCCCTCTGCATAATGGACTACTGCTTACAAAACAGCCACAATAGAGGGGGAAGGAGGGAGGCATATACAGGTAATCTAAATAGCTACCAGACAAGGAGTGGCTTTAATTCAGTCAGCTGAAAGTGAAAGGTCCCAAACATATTCACTCTGCTCAGCGCTGCACAATATGTTTGCACTATAAAAATACATGTTAATATTAATAATAATAATAATAATAACAGCAGTTACTTAATGCTAATAGTATTGTTCCCAAATAAATCTGCACACTTTTAGATAGATAAGCTAATGCCCTGGATTTGATCCTTGCACCTCAAATCTGCAACGGGTGGATCGAGGTTGTTTCTGAGTTGTAAGATATCTGCAGGAACCTTGCAAAATAAACATATGGGACTTGTTGATTTTGGAAGTGGTTTCCAGTCTTTACCCCAGGGTTTAGGGTTTTGACTACAATAAAGGAGAACTAAAGCTAAACTAAAGAATTAGGTTAGAACTGTTGTACATTATGTTTTGATCTTATGTACCAGACCAAGCCACCCATTGCCCGTTAGCAGTAAAGATCTGTGTCTCCAAAGATGCCCCAGTAGCTCTCCATCTTCTTTTCTGCTGATTCACTGCACATGCTCTGTGCACTTCAGTTACTGAGTTTAGGGACCAACACAAAATATATAGCACATATAGAATATAAATGTCACAATATAAGGCTGATTAGTAATTCATACAAATAATTACTACATGGCAGCACAGAAAACATTACAACGAGCATCAGAATGTAATAATAATTTTCAGAGCCCACTGAGCATGTGAGTGTCACAGACACTTTCCAAGATTTTTGTGACACGTTTAATATCATTGCTGGTTCATTGCTGCTATTGAGAAGCTAATACTTTAGGCTGGAGCAATAAATTCAATATATAAAATATTATATGTTGATCATATTCCTTTTAAGGGTTTATTTCTCTTTTAATGTTATTTAGTATCAGATTTGTATAGAAAGCCTATTTGCTCTCCTAGAGACTCCAGCATGCCCAGTCAAAAATCCATTTAGCATAGATGATACAAAAATGTTTTAATTTTCCCATCCTTCCTACCATCTTTACCCTCTCCCTCATTTTGTCATGTCAATAATTTTTGTTCAATGTGCAAGAATAAAGTGGGAATTATGCAATGATGTGTCCGCTTTACTTTATAGATTCACAAACAATTTATTCACATGATAATCACAATGTCATGTTAAAATGATCATTCCTACTGAACTGGACCAAACTGCATTTTAATGGGTCATAGTGATGCATTTCTGAAGGGCAAATAGGCTGTTAATGATATTGTCATATTAAAATGGTAAATCTCACTACAGGCAGTGCTTGAATTGGGGCGGGATGCGGCGGGATGGCATGCCGCCACTTCTTTTTTTTCAAAAAAAGCATCCCGTCAGGCGGGATGGTAGTGTTTAGCATACCGGAACATTTTTTGGCTCCAGACAGGCGGCACGATTCCAGCCGCATATTTGTCCTACGGCACTGAGGACTGTGCGTGCTACAAATTTCCCCTTTACTTATGTGCACGCGCTGTCCTCAGTGCTGACAGGGATACGAGACACTGCTCGTATCCCTGCCTGTCGCGGCTGAATGATGTTGGAGTCAGAGAGGCTCCCTGACATGACGTCACTATTCGGTGCCGAGTGCCACTGCTCATTTCCCTGCCTGTCGCGGGCTCGCGGCTGAATGATGTTGGTGTCGGAGAGGCTCCCTGACGTGATCACTATGCGGCATCGAGTTCTGGAGCTGACACAGAGTGGGCTGCTGCTTGGGTCAGCAGTCAGCTTGAGATAATCTAAGTGCAGGCGGGGGAGGAGGAAACCGGAGGATCTCGGCACTGACTAGACGTGGCTACCTGCTGCTGGTGCCCATTTTGGGAAGCCCAAATTGTGTGTGCTCGAGTGACTCGCGCTTTGCAGTGCCGGCCTTAGGCCGATTGGATCGAGTGAGTCCAATTGGGCCCTGCGCCCCCTGCATGCCCCTGATGGGGCCCTTGATGTATGTCTGTCTGTGTGTGTGCGCGCCTCAATGTGTGTGTGTGTGCATCAGTGTGTATGTGTGTGTGCGCCTTAGTGTGTGTGTGTCTGCCTGAGTGTGTGTGCCTTAGTGTGTGCCTCAGTGTGTGTGCACCTTAGTGTGTGTGCCTCAGTGTGTATGCGTGTGCGCCTCAGTATGTGTGTGTGCATCAGTGTGTATGTGTGTGTGCTTCAGTGTGTGCGCCTTAGTGTGTGTGTGTCTGCCTGCTTGAGTGTGTGTGTTTCTCAGTGTGTGTCTGTGTGTGCGCCTTAGTGTGTGTGCCTCAGTGTGTGTGTGTGTGTGCGCCTCAGTATGTGTGTGCATCAGTGTGTATGTGCTTCAGTGTGTATGTGTGTGTGCTTCAGTGTGTGCGCCTTAGTGTGTGTCTGCCTGAGTGTGTGTGTTTCTCAGTGTGTATGTGTGTGTGTGTGTGTGTGTGTGTGTGTGTGTGTGTGTCTGTGTGTGCGCATTAGTGTGTGTGCGCATTAGTGTGTGTGCCTCAGTGTGTATGTGTGTGTGCTTCAGTGTGTGTGCCTTAGTGTATGTGTGTCTGCCTCAATGTGTGTGTGTGTGTGTGTGTCTTAGTGGGTGTGTGTGTGCCTCAGTGTGTGTGTGTGTGTCTGTGTGTGCGCCTTAGTGTGTGTGCCTCAATGTGTATGTGTGAGTGCCTCAATGTGTGTGTGTGTGTGTGTGTCTTAGTGGGTGTGTGTGCCTCAGTGTGTGTGTGTGTCTGTGTGTGCGCCTTAGTGTGTGTGCCTCAGTGTGTGTGTGTGTGTGTGTGTGCTTCAGTGTGTGCACCTTAGTGTGTGTGTGTGCGCCTTAGTGTGTGCTTCAGTGTGTATGTGTGAGTGCCTCAATGTGTTTGTGTGTGTGTGTGTGACTCTGTGTGTGTGCCTCAGTGTGTATGTGTGTGTGTGAGCCTTAGTGTGTGTGTGCCTCATTGTGTGTGTGTGTGAGCCTTAGTGTGTGTGTGTGTGTGTGTGTGTGCCTCATTGTGTGTGTGTGTGAGCCTTAGTGTGTGTGTGAGCCTTAGTGTGTGAGGGGTGACAGCTGAGGAGGTTGAAGAGGTTGAGGAATATATAAAAATTACAGAAATGGTGGAAGAAAGAAAATACAAACAAGACAAATAGAGGAGCAGGAGCAAGAAAAAGATGTAAAAGAAAATAAAAGAAAAGCAGAGCATGGAACAAAAATATAAGGTTAGTAGTTATTGCTTTTACATACTACATGTTTACAGTATATGCACATATAATGTAGTTCTTTGCCCTGGGTGACTTCTGTTCATAGCAGTGTACTTGATGTTCCATTCAGTGTCAGTGAATGCCATGATAGATGTAAAAAAAAAATTCGTTCCTGGTGTCAATTTCGCTTTACTGGGGGAACCCAAAACAGCACCAATGGGTGTGGCTTACACTAATGGGTGTGGCTTATAATTGTGGGCGTGGCTTCAATTTTTTGCCGCCGCGCTACGCGCAGCAAATGTACCATCCCTTCACTTTTTTAGACCCAATTCAAGCACTGACTACAGGTCAATCTGTATTTTAATAATTCATGTAAATTCTGTCAGATCCACTATGCCTGTAACAGTATGATAACAGATAGAAATAACCACTCACATTATTTAAGAAGAAATACATTGCGTGTCCACCCATTTCCAACTGAATCTGCCTGCTTTAAAGGGAAATGCAAATTGAAAAATGTTAACCAGTGGGTATATATATATATATATATATATATATATATATATATATATATATATATATATATATATATATATATAAATTATAAATTAATAATCACTATCTGGTCTTCCAAATTATACATATATTTGACCCTCTGTTTTTAAATGGATTAAATAAAATAATGTTTTTTTAAAGATCTTTCAAAGGTTCCATGAGTGCACTTTCATTTTTTGATGTTATCTATATGTATATATATATAGAAAAACATGGAGAAGCACACCCTAAACGTGTTTAGCAACTTGCCCGGGTGCTGGTAAATAAGGTAAATAAAGTGACATAGTACCGCACTCAACGGGAATACTTGTGAAAAAATCAAGATTTATTGAAAAAAAATCACATGGGCATATATATATATATATATATATATATATATAAAAATGAGCTGCACTCACAGGACTTAAAAAATAAAAAATGATTTATTTAAAAATATATGACCAACGTTTCAGCCTCCTCCAAGGCCTTTCTCAAGGTACAGAAAATGGCAAAATACGTGCTTTAAATACATGAAATGGCGGGAAAAGACAGCAACACCCTTAATGACGTATAATTCACAGCAATGCCCAGTGACTATCATTAACATCAATCACGTTAGCTGTTTACTATGTATAAAAACCCATAAAAGATAAAACCAAAAATTACCTATACCCCTACATCACACCTAACAGTTAATCATTATCATGATCTTAAAAAGGTTAACAAGTTTAAAAACAAAGCAAGAATGTAACACATTTGTTTCATTGAATCGATATTGTTCTAAGTGTTACTAAATGTTTTAATTTGAGGAAGTTCCTAGAGTGAAAGCAAGAGATGAGCCTCCCCTGTAACCCGCACCTCATTTTTTGTTTTTTATTTGGATTTTTCTGATTCTGCACCCAGGCATCTTTAACGCTGCTGTTGAGAGTGCCGGTATCTTTGTGCATTGGATTCGTATATATATTTATATATGCCAAAGTACTCCCTGTAACATCCTAAATAAGGACTGCATGTAGGGATCTGGCTGCGCACCAATATTTTTGTATCATCCACAAGCCTAGAGGTATTGATATCATGTCAAGATGATATAATTTTGACTCACAGAGATTTTTATAAGCATGACTATTTGGTCCAAATGCATTAAAGTCAATGGGTGTCTGAATAATTTTAACGTGCGACAATATTTATGATGCAGCATGGATTTTTCACCGGCGAATAGTTGCTGCAGTTTTCGTGAATTAGTTTGTTTGTGCCAAAATGCAGAAATTTGCAGTGAATTTGTGTTTGGCGAATGTATTCACCCATCACTATAAGTGACTAAGACAAATGGAAAATAGAATGCAAATCCCCCCCCCCCCCCCACTGACCCAATGTTCCCTCTAAGGGAATTTGTTCTCACACAAATTTTGAGAACAGCACACACAACCAATTGTGGTGTACACAAAGAATTTAGAGAACACAAGATTTTGCATTTATTCTGATCTGCGCACACAGTTTTTAAAAGTTAAAAGTTTAAAATCTGTGTACAAAATAATTTTGCGCACATAGCCAAGAAGAAATTAGAGGGAACAGTGCACTAACCCTAATTTGATTACATTTCAAATAAAAAACATGTTAAATAATCTTTATTCCAACAATATGTTAAAAGCTTTTCAGACCCTCAATGGCCTTGGCATTTGTAGTATAAAAACAGCTGTTAATTAATCTTAAAGGGATACTGTCATGGGAAAAAACATTTTTTTTTTCAAAATGAATCAGTTAATAGTGCTGCTCCAGCAGAATTCTGCACTGAAATCCATTTCTCAAAAAAACAAGCAGATTTTTTTATATTCAATTTTGAAATCTGACATGGGGCTAGACATCTTGTCAATTTCCCAGCTGCCCCAAGTCATGTGACTTGTGCTCTGATAAACTTCAATCACTCTTTACAGCTGTACTGCAAGTTGAAGTGATATCACGCCCTCCCTCCCTCCCCCCCCAGCAGCCAAACAAAAGAACAATGGGAAGGAAACCAGATAGCAGCTCCCTAACAAAAGATAACAGCTGCCTGGTTTATCTAAGAACAGCACTCAATAGTAAAAACCCATGTCCCACTGAGACACATTCAGTTACATTGAGAAGGAAAAACAGCAGCCTGCCAGAAAGCATTTCTCTCCTAAAGTGCAGGCACAAGTCACATGACCAGGGGCAGCTGGGAAATTGACAAAATGTCTAGCCCCATGTCAGATTTCAAAATTGAATATAAAAGATCTGTTTGCTCTTTTGAGAAATGGATTTCAGTGCAGAATTCTGCTGGAGTTGCACTATTAACTGATGCGTTTTGAAAAATGAATCCCTTTAAGACATTGTTTTTATTTCTTTACCATGTTATATTGAATACAAAATAAGTCATTAAAACCATTGTTTTTATTGTGCAGTTGGCTGTTCCATAAAGTGCTGATTCCCAAAATGTGGAATACATTTAGCAAGACAGTTATTTAAATCTAAAGAATAAATTTGCATTTGTTTATGCAGTTGTGTGGCCTTCATCAGAATATAATTTTAGCTTCCAGAACAGTGAGAAACACAGTTGACATAAATAAGACCATATGCCTTATTATTATATAATGCTGCCTAACAGGCTTGTGTTTTATTGTATATTTGAATTAATGGTCATTTAATTAATTTCAAAAGACTGCAAATTTCATTCAGAGGTTTCATTGCTCTTTATGCAGCTTATATCCTGTAATTTCCCTGGCTCATATGATACTTCATATTTCTTTATTTTGGCATGTATTCTGTGGCTTCCTAAGCAAAGCATAAATTATTAACAAGTTTCACTCCAAACAGGATTGTTCTGAATCTCAATATGTTCTTTAGCATCTGATTAAATATATGACTTTGCACACTAGGGGATTCCATGGTTGTGTGTCTATTAAAAAAAAAAACCCTTTGTGAACATAATCCTGAATAATTGAAAACCCAATGGCGTTTAGTGACTTCAGCTCCAACATTAGTAAACAGAAATTCGACATTAAACTTTAAAGGCCATGTAGCGCGTTGCTCTGTGGATCATTTAGCAGCAGATACGAGGAGATAAGCAAACAGGGGCTTCTGATAGCCGAGATGTGTTTAGCAGCACAGCAAAGCTTTAACAAACAATAAGAATAGCAGGCTGATGTTGTGTCACTAATGAGTATCAGCTTCTCAAGGTGAATTCAAGGTCAATGCAATGTTTAAAAATCGCCAAACAATTGGCCACATACTCAGCTTGTACATTTTATTAACTTTTTTATTTTGTTTGTGTTTTTTTGTTATACTTATTATATTTAGAGGGTTATTTATTAAAGTCTGAATGCTAAAAACTCCATAAATTTGAGTTTCTTACTGTAAAATCAGATTTTTAAGTGGAAAAATAAACATTTTTTTTTAGATTTGTTATACCCCGAGGATACAAAAAGTCTAAATTTGAAAAGTCAATGGCAGAGGTACTATCCGCAATTTGAAGATATTACGGTCTGCACTGGGTTTCATACAATAATCTGAACATTTTGGCTTTTTCAACAATTTTACAAACAATTCGGACTTTTCAGTCGTCACATCTGAAAAAAACAGATTTTTTGCGTGACAATCAGAAAAAGTCACAGTTTTCATGCGACAATCCAATCAGATTTTTCATGTTTTTTAAATGATAAATAAAGGTCAATCATGAATTCTAGCTAGGTTGGACTTTTTTTTTTAGAGAGGTTCATTGGACAATAAAGCTAATTTAACAGCCCATGTCATAAAAAAAACTCCTGCTTCATTTACATATCTTCAAATCCATTGGCTGGCAAGATTCAGCAAATCGAATCAAAGATATGCAAATGAAGCAGGAGAGAGAGAGCATGCGCAGTTCAGATTCAGTAGTGAATTTACAGAGTTTTTGCAGAGATTATCCACTTCTATGGTATGTATCTCTAAAAGCAAACATTTTAAGTAATAAAGATAAATTACAAAAAGGTTTTTATGTTTTCAAAGTGTGAACAACCCATTATAAACATCAGAAAAATTCGGATTTTGATAAATAACCTCTTTAATATCAATTTGACTTATACTGATGCACATATGTCAAATACATAACCTGACATGACGTCAAATAACTCTTAGTGACATATTGAGTTAGTCTTGGTATTTTAATTACAGCTTGCTATTTAATTATAAACTGGCAATACTGGGAAATATTTGGTATCACCGGTGCTGCAGCAGTACCAACCTCATCATTATTCAGACATACCAGCAGAACAAAGGCATGGTAGTTCTGCACAGTTGGGGTAATCTGTTACATAATGTTATCACAAAAGTTTTAATATTTTTGTTTATTTGTATGCACTTCTAATTTGTGCTGGCCAGTACTGCACGACTAATGGCACATGGGGTTGTTTTGAAAGCTTTATGTGCCATGGCATTAAAGTGCCCACAATTATCTAACCATTATCTAACCATAAATATTGCAAGCACTTGACATGCAAATATACTGGTGCTCCTAAGACAATAATTGTCTGAAAAACTGCACAGATGCTTCAGGGCATGTTTACTAACCCTGGAGATACATATCACTTGTGATTTATCCAATAGCAGCCAATCGTAAATTAGGTACAGTATAATAGTCACCGAAAAGTTGGAAAACAAAAGAAAATATGTCATTGGTTACTATAGATAACATTACTGGTGATATTTTTCTAAGCTTTGGTATGAGCCCTTGCAATTTGCAATGTTAGTCTATGGGGTTTGTTTTTGGTGCTTTAAAGGGGATATGTCACCCAGACATAAAAATCTGAGAAAAACTGAGACTCACAGTTTAAAGGGCAATTCACTTTCATTAGCAAAACTGTTGTAATACATAAAACATTGCACTAAAAAGGCCAGAAATGTATGCAAACTTTCAGAACCTGACAAATTTTGTAAAATGGACATGGTAATTAGGGGTTGTGGTCATAAAGTGGGCGCAGTAAAATTTTATTTGCCACTCTGTGCACAGCAACTTTTTGTTCCTCTTTCCATTTTTCAAATGTTGGGAGGTATGCTTCCTAGACGTCACTGCACTCTCACATTCTCCTTCGCTCCTCATTGCCATAATTTCTTAGCCTGTGCATGGGTATCAGGTCCCCTTTCTGGCGCATAAACAAGATGTTGGGAAGATGCAAAGCTTGTCTTAATAATAGTGTCCACAAAATGGCAGCTGTCTACTTGCTGTGATTGTGAATTCCATGACTGAAGGGAACACGGTTTAAACAATTTATAAACTATAAGTAAACTTAATTAGATTTGACCAACATCATAGAAAAGAATTTGGAATTATATGTTAGGGGGGTAGACCCCCTTTAATACAGTGTTGTTTGGCTACTTAAAATTGTATAGAACACCGAGAATGGACACGTGAAAGAATATACTGATTCTACTAATACTATATACTGATACTAATAAATCAGGTTGTCATGCAGGTACCTCTTCAGACGCATGTGACACAGGGTGGCCTCTTAATACATTTTGAATTTGTTTTATTTTTGTGCTTTTTTCTACTTTGTTTAAATTTACATATAAAAACTTGAATGAATAAAATTGTGAAAAAAAAACTTGAAAACCTCATAATTTTTAGCGAGTTTACAAGTTCAAAGTTTAAAAATTGAAATTGAGTAAATAGTTTTAATTTTGGCTACAGCTCTCATTGACTTCTACTTTGAAAGCTTTTAGATATTGAAGTTTTAGATTCAAGTGTTCGTGTTTTTCCGTAAACATTTTAAAAATGTGTTTTTTTAACCACTATTCGCATTCATTGATAAATAACCCCCTTGATGTGACTTTTTTGCTCACTTTTTCGCATAGTATAGAAACTAACACCCAGAGAAACTCATTGACACCATGTAAACTTCAAGGGTGTACAACAGGAACTGACACTCATCAACCATATACTGTTTCACAGCAATCAATGGGTTATCTTCCACTAATTCACCAAGTACTCCAGCCCTAAAAGGGTTCATTTACATTTAAATACACTATTTCTTTTGCCTAATGGTTAATTAGCATTTAGACAGACAAACTTTTTCTTTCAGCATGCAGAGGATTAAGACACACGGTCACAGTTCCACACATTCTTTGAGGTGATGGGTTCATTAGAGCAACAAGAACAAAACCGATTACATTTTATAGTTAGTATTACAATAAAGACAAGCATTGCCTTTAAACAAAAGAGAGGATATTACAAATTGTGAACTATTATAAAATAACAGAACCTATATGTAACCAGTAAGTATAGATTCCTAGTAATGATATGCACATCAAGAAAAGCTCAACCCACACCTTACCCTAACCCACATTACCTTAACCTGCACCTGACCCTATCCTACAAAATGTTGGTAATATCTGTGCCCAACCCATACCTGCGTCTTCTCACTCTCTATGCTACTTCTGTTTGAGCCTCTGGTTCTAAGACAGAGGACCTTCAGGAACAGTGGAGGAGTGTACTTTCGTAGTCTCACCCACACCCATCCCTAACCCAAAATGATTGGCCAATTTTCAACAGGAACCCGCCCAACCAGTGCTCAACCTGCAGGTCACTAGTTTCAGGTTTCAGATCAACCTGAACCTTACTTATTCCTAGGTCCTTGAAGCAAAAACATATAGTCCCCTAAAGTATAACAACTCCTAGTTACAAGGCATAGCTTTTTATTTTCATCAGGAGATACTACTTCTCACTATTTATGCATAAGGTAGGAGACTACAGTAAGATGCCATTTAGGAGCCAATGTAAATGAGTGGTGCTTGTAGGTCAGTTTCTGCAATATTGCACTGGTACCACCCAGTACCAATTGTTATGATCAAATATTTGCATGGAATGTTTTATAGGTGGGCAATCAGAATGATACATGAAGGGTATCTGATAATCTACCCCCCAGACACCATCCCTTCAGACTGGTTGGTATAGGATGGCCCTGTTTATTACCATAGAAATCATTTGATCCCTTTTAGCCAACATGTCATTTATGAGGTAGTAAATCCCTAATTCAGAGGGTATATGAATCAATTTCTGTAATTCATTGTCCCATAACTGACCACCTGCATCTCTTGGTCCACCAGTCCTTCCCTTTGATAATTAGATGAAGGAGAAAAAAACTTTTATAAGCTTCCTGACAAATGCACCCCCTATTACACAGTGCCCTGATGGAACCTCCAACCAAGCGTCTCTCTCAAATTCCAGATTTTTTTTAATCCGTTTGCTTAGTTGAGATCTATTTGTAGGGCTGCAATTATATATCTAAACCAGGCCAAGTGCTGAGGTGCTTGTGATATTAGCATGGCATAATACACATACAGTAAAGACCATGTAGGCAGTTTCTGATTCCATTATAAGGAATTATTATAAAGAGACATCACAGCTTCTTTTGAAAGCAAGCTGATAAAAATGAGAGCTGTAATAAAAATAACATCCCAAACAAGTCATTCTACACATTTCTAAGATATTAAAAAATGCATTAGTGTAGCAATTAAACCTATCATAAAAACTGTAGCGTGCCATACAATTAAATTGGGAATATTTTTATTTCACTAAGAGAAGGCTGTATTAAATGTTCTGTAACTATATTTTATTCCTTAATGTACTTGCATTTTGTATTTAATTCTGTAGAATAGGCTGACTGCAGAAAGTTTCTAGCATTTTAATGTTGCCTTTTCCCGTGTGACAACATATGTGCGTGAGTCTCTCTCTCTCTCCTTTAAACAGCTTTCTATCACCTATCTGAAAATGAAAGTTATTAGTAATAAAGAATGTATTTATAAAGTTCTCCAAATTAAGTTTCAAATGAAAGAAAGCAATAACAAAAAAATATCCCCCCTCTCGTCCCTCCTTCTTCCCCCCCATCTTTCCTTCCCACAAAAAAATAAATTCCAGATAAGCAGAGGAAATGATTGCTCTGTAGAATATGAGGAATTCCAAATTTCACCTAAATGACCTGTAAGCCTGGTCTGCAGTAATATGTAGGATAACAAAATGGTAATTTTTTAAAGATCTAGCTCCAAACTACAGGGCAGATTTACTAAGGGTCAAATGGTAAATTTAATTTTTTTTGGGTAAAAACTGACAGTTTCAATTTTAAACCACCAACTCGAATTTGAATTTGAATGTGAGATTTATCACCCTTCAACCCTGGAAACAGGTCTAATTTGAATATTTGTTCACATAGAAGCCAATGGCAGAGGTCTGTTGAAGCATTTGAAGATGTTAATCGCCTTCCTGCCATTTTTAGTTTTTTTTCCAGAAGAAATTTGAATTTGATTCAAATTTCAGGTCGTGCCTATTCGACCAAATGTTAGAAGATCTACTTTTTTCATAAATAACCTCCCATTTAAGTTGTGAGTACATTCAAATTTATTAGAGTTAAATAAAATTCACATCATTTCAAAACTCGACCTTTGATAAATAACCCCCAGGGGACAGGGGATAAGCTGATTTTTATTTGGTAAAGAATAATATTTGCTTATTTAGCCAAACATGTAATGGGGAAGGGAGATGGGAAAGAGAGAAGAGTTCTTTGGAATCTCCAACCATTTTCAGTTTATTTCCAGAAAACCCCAAATCAGTTGGCTAAAACTGTGAATGTGTCAAACTATGATTTGAAGAGAACAATGCCCTTTGTAATACATTTAGGGGCAGATTTACATAGGGTCGAATATCGAGGGTTAATTAACCCTCGATATTTGACTGCCGAATGTAAATCCTTCGACTTTGAATATCGAAGTCAAAGGATTTACCGCAAATAGTTAGATCAAGCAATTTTAATCCATTGATCAAATGATTTATCTTCGACCTAAAAAACATTAGAAAGCCCATGGGGAGCTTCCCCGTAGGCTAACATTGCACTTCGGTAGGTTTTAGGTGGCGAAGTAGGGGGTCGAAGTTTTTTTAAAGAGACTGTACTTCGACTATCAAATGGTCGAATAGTCGAACAATTTTTAGTTTGAATCGTTCGATTCGAAGTCGAAGTCGTAGTCGATGGTCAAAGTAGCCAATTCGATAGTCGCCAAAAAAATCATTAGAAATTCAAAGTTTTTTTTAATTCTATTCCTTCACTCAAGCTAAGTAAATGGGCCCCTTAATGTAATGTAATATAATGTAATACACAGAAACATAGTGAACTGCTGTCAGAATTTCATAGGATAGGATATATATTCTATGTCCTTTCATATTCCAAAAGGCATCTTGTGACAAATATAGACAGCTCAAGGCATATTACAGGTATGGGACCTGTTATCCGGAAGGCTTAGGATCTGCTTTCCAGATAACAGATCTTTCTATAATTTGAAACTTCATACCTTAAATCTACTAGAAATCATATAAACATTAAATAAACTCAATAGGCTGGTTTTGCTTCCAATAGGGATTTATTATATGCCTGTTTCGATCAAGTACAAGTTAGTGTTTTATTATTACAGATAAAAAGGAAATCATTTTTTTTAAAAAAATGATTATTTGGATAAAATTGAGTCTCTGGGAAACAATCTTTGCATAATTTGGAGCTTTCTGGATAACGGGTTTCCAGATAACGTATCCCACACCTTTATTAAAATTGGGCACTTGGAATCATCAGGGAGATTTCCCTCTAGACAGGTTGTATTTGATGAATCCGCATAGTTCATACAGGACAACCATATTTTGCAATGTGGCATTTTGAATGCAGGCAGGGGGTGGAGCTTTGATGCAATTGGGCGAGGCTGTGATGCTGCAGGGGTGGGTTGTGACATCAGGGGTGGGCTATAAAGTGGTGATCGGCGATTGGCCGATCAACGTGTCAATCATAAGAGCCTTAAAAAGATGCAAACCCAACATATAGCAGGCCCTGCAGTCTGGGCCCCTTCTCCCCCTGCTTTACAGTAGCTACACTACCGCATTTAAATGCATTTTTTGATTTTTAGAATTAATAGAAAACACTTATTATTTAAGTATACTAGAATAAAATAAAATTCACTTGCATTGAATGCACATCTCTGCAGGATTAATAAATAAATCTGCTACTTTCTATCCTCAGGGTTAGTAAATGAATTGAGTACTGCTGAGCACTCTGAGAGTTAGTAAATGAATTTGGTTCTTTCTGTGCCTCAGGTTATTAAATGAACCTTGTGCTGTCTGCTATTTGTGTTTGGAACTGATGCTGCTCTATATCAGCTTTAAAGCATCAGTGGGGCTGAAAAATTAATTTGTAGATGAAATATTAACCTGTATTAGACGGCGTCAGAGAAAATAAAATTCT